>OY856188.1:151439348-151535087 GCA_963693315.1 Diogma glabrata | reverse complement strand
TATTCGAACGAATTTCATTTAATGTATATAATGTCAAATTTGAAAAATTTTGACGCTTCTATGAATAAATAAACGAAATGTTGGATTATAAAAGTTATAATCAAATTAAAATCTTACTCCCTGTTAATGCATTATTTTTCATTTACTTCCGTCGTAATTAAATTTATTATAAAAATTTTCAAAAACAAATTAAATTTTAAGATTATAACTAACTCGAAAACTTTAAGGAATCTGCAGTTTGAGACTGGTGATTGAATTGGTTGCAAAAACTTGTTAATTAATTTTATTTTCAATCGTTAAATGTAATTGGTAATAGGAGCTGTTGGTTTTATCTCTCACTAATTTCAAAATTTTCATCCATTTTGTTTATATTTTTCAATTGAGAATTAATTATTATATATAAAATTAATTCCTTAATTCATTATATTACAATTAATTCGTAATACCTAATTTGCTAAATTAATTAAAAATTATAAAACAAAATTTTACGGTTTTCGATTTGAAATTTTTTTGAATAAAAAACTTCATTAAACCTTAAATATGCTATTTATTGCATTTAAAATTAAATGAAAAGAGGCGTGGTTTCATTAAATGAAAATTTAAATGAAATCGGGTTTTCAAGTTCTCGAACGCTGTCATCTGTCATTCATTAAATGATTCATTAAATGGTTAATATCTCATTTAGTAATCGAACGCACTCCTGATGTTTTGGTTTCAAGAGCAGATAAGGGTAATATCACTGTTCTTATTAAACGTAATGAATATTTTGAAAAAATGAGTCATCTATTAAATGATGCTAATACTTATATTGAAATTAAAAATATTGCTAAATCTAAATTAGAAAAAGAAATGAATGAAATGATTATGTGTTGGGAAAATGAAGGTCGGATAACTAGTTTTGATGGAAAAAAGCTACGTTGCCATAATAGTATTAATGCTCGGATGTATGGACTTGTAAAAGTGCATAAGCCTAACCGCCTCTGCGACCTATTGTTAATTGTATAGGTACTGTGACTTATTGTTTATCAAAATTTTTATCTGATGCCTTAAATAAGGTTGTTGGTAAAACTACAACATATATTAAAAATGCTGAGGATTTTAAAGAAAAAATTAAAAACATCTATTTACCTCCAGGATACTCTCTTATTTCTTTAGACGTTGTTTCACTTTTTACTAATGTTAGTCGTGAAGCTGTTATTAATACAGTTAGTAAAAAGTGGATGTCTATTAAGAAGGAAAATAAGTTGAAGTTAAAAAAGATAAATTTTATTGAAGCTTTGATGTTGGTTTTGAATAATTGCGAATTTACATTCGATGGGAAATGTTATCGTCAAATTTTTGGATGTCCTATGGGTTCTCCAATCAGTCCAGCAGCAGCCAATCTTGTTATGGAACTTTTAGAAGAGGATATTTTAAATCAATGTGATATTAAACCACCTTTCTTCTATAGATATGTCGATGATATTGTTACAGCTGTTCCGACTGATAAAATTGATGTTTTTCTTAAAGAGTTTAATGATTATGATAAAAATATTAAATTTACTTTGGAAATTGAAGCTGATAATCAATTGCCTTTTTGGATCTTATTATTATCCATAATAGTGATGGCTCTTTAAGTACTGATTGGTATCATAAGCAAACGTGGTCTGGCAGATATCTAAATTTTGCGTCGTGGCTTCCTTTGAACTATAAGAAAAATGCTGTGTTTCTTTTAGCTGAAAAAGTTATACGTCTTACAGATTTGAAATTTCATCATAAAAATTTTAAAATGTTAACTGATATTCTTCTTTTAAATGGCTACCCTTTGTTTTTAATAAAACGCGGTATTAAAGATGCTATTTTTAAAAATGCTGTTCAAGAAGCTACAACACATGATAATACTTTTGTTCCAGTTTTTGAAAATAATTCTGAAGAAAGAAAAAAGAAATTTGTTTCGATTCCATATGTCAAAAATTTATTTGAAAAAATTAGCTGCTTGTTAAAACAATACGATATTAATACTGTTGGTTTATCGTGCTCAAATTTTCAAAATCAATTTTTTTCCAGTCTAAAAGATAAAATTCAAAAACAGTTTTTAAGTAATGTTGTTTACCAAACTTTTTGTGATTGTCCTGCAACTTATACAGGCCGTACTACTCAACTTTTAAGCAAACGGATTTATCAACATAATAAAGATGCCTCATTAAATAACGATAGTGATGTTAGCGCTTTGTCTATGCATTTAAGATCAGCTAAACATATTATAACTATGGACAATGTTAGAATTTTAGAGAGGGAGAATAATTTTAACAAATTACAAATGTTGGAAATGCTTCACATTAAAAAAAGTCCAAACTCCTTAAATAAACAAACAGATTCAAACTACATTCATAATTTTTATAACTCAATTATAAATTAAATCATATGACAGCAAAAATCAAAGTAGCGTTTAGTTTTTCGGTAAAGTTTTATTTTTCAATTTTTTCTTTGTTTTAAAATTTTTTCTATTAAAATTCTGTGTTTCATATTCAACTTTTTGAAAATGATGCGATAAGCGTCGAAACCGGTCAAGGTTTTTTATGTAAAATATTTTTGTTAAAATATTTGTTAATTAAATAGGCTATACACAAAAAAACAATTTTTTTAATATAAAAATAAAATATATATATATATATATATATATATATATATATATATATATATATATATATATATATATATATATATATATATATATATATATATATATATATATATATAAATTTTTTTTCATTTTGATTTTCCGTCTCCGCTTATCATATATAGTCGTTTGGCACCAAAATTTTTTCCGAAATTCCGAGATGAAGCCCATTGCAATAGGTAGATTTTTATATGAAATCTACCTAAAACATGAAAGATAACAAAAAGGTACTTTTTGAAATCGCCATGTTTGAAGAATAAATTAACTTTTTTGTTACTTAAATAAAGTAAAAGTTAGGAAAGTATATAATTATTAATAAATGTTTTTCCAAATGATCGTCGTTTACGTAATGTACGCATGGAGGGATCAGTTTTTATTAATTTGGTAATTTTTTTCTATTTTTTGATCCACGGGTGTGACAACCCCGCGTACTCCAGTTCCTGTTATTGGCATATGAGTTAACGTGAGATATCACATACCACTAGCAATGGCAGTGAGATATCACTAGCCAAGGTGATACCTTAGGGGTGCTGGCGGATGAACTGTATACAGTCAACGGTAGCACTCTCAATCTTAGCTAATGAATATTCCTTGATGCTGGAACGCTGTGGCTTGCTCGAAGAAACGAGCCTTCATATAACTATATATCTAAGCTTTAATCTTTGAAAAATATACTGCGTCCTATAATCAGGGATTATGCCATTAGCTGGACTATTGGCAAACCAATTTTAGTTTTGTTCCCGCAAGTTTTTAAAACAAATTTGCTCTTTATCTCTTATTTTATTTTTATTTTCCCTATCCTATCACGAAATATTGGCTTATGTCATATTTTATATGTGATAGGATTTATGGTTTAGTTATCCATTATTTAACTAAAAAAAACTTAAAAAAAAAAAATTTTAAAAAACACACTTTTATTGAAAATGAGCTAAAAACTAAAAAATAAATTTTGCATTGACAAAACACGATGTTCCAGAGAAACAAAGGTTATATTCAAACGTTAAATCTTTTATTAATAACTATATGTTTGCTTTCAAACTATAATAAGGAAATAAATATTTAAATATCTTTTTAAACAATTTAACACAGATGGCAAAATTAGATGTACAGACTAGAATACTATTTAACTAGAAGTTTTGTTAGATAAATAATTTTCCGTTACAGTTTTTTACAAAAAATAAAAGTGGGTGGCGCAGTCAGCGTATTACATCACATTTCTTGTATTATAAGTAATTTATAATACTTTGAAATAGTTGAATTAAGTTTTAGTGTTTATACTTATTACTCAATTAAGATTAAGAATTAGCACATTTTCTACATATTTAGTGCCCTTCTATATTGACTACGCCACCCACTTTTATTTTTTGTAAAAAACTGTAACGGAAAATTATTTATCTAACAAAACTTCTAGTTAAATAGTATTCTAGTCTGTACATCTAATTTTGCCATCTGTGTTAAATTGTTTAAAAAGATATTTAAATATTTATTTCCTTATTATAGTTTGAAAGCAAACATATAGTTATTAATAAAAGATTTAACGTTTGAATATAACCTTTGTTTCTCTGGAACATCGTGTTTTGTCAATGCAAAATTTATTTTTTAGTTTTTAGCTCATTTTCAATAAAAGTGTGTTTTTTAAAATTTTTTTTTTATTTTCTAGTTTTTAGCGATATACATTTTTTGAGTGAGTTTTTGAATTTTATTTAAAAAAAAAAAAAACATCCATCACCAAACTCAATTCTTAATTCATTCATACGACGTTCTATCGAGTCATCCATATTTAATATTGCATCCTTTGGTTTCTCCTTTTCATTTTCGTCGTTTTTATTAATATCAGACAGTACAACATCAGAGAAGGCATCTTCTAATAACAATTCCTCTAATTCTTTTTCCAGAGTAGAATCATCAATTGTATTAAATGTGTTACCACCGCCCAACGTTGATTGGATATCATCATGTACCTCATTGTTTTCTTGGACATCCGCCAATGCCTCATCAACGCTATCCAGCGTAATTCCCGAATCAGAAAGCAAATTTTTGATAGTTTTAGAACCAATCTTAAAAGCTTCCAACACTTTAGCATCACTCGTTGTATCTTCAATTTGAGATTGTAGTATTTGTATTTGATCTAACGAAGATGAAACTTCGCTGAATTTCGTTTGCCATCTCTAATCAACTCTCATATTTTTTTGTCTAAATCTTTTAATTCATTTTCAATAAATGTTTTTGTTATTTCTAGATTATAAATAGAACGTTCAAGCTCATTGATGTGACTTTTTGTGCGGTGGCACCGAATTTTATTATAATTTTTGAGTAATTATCTATCGACTCTGTTTGTTTTCTAACTGTTGAATTGCTAACAATGCACCTTCATTTGTTGATTTAAACTCTAAATTGGAATTGGTAAGCTTTTCGATAGCATCGGCTAAGGACATAACAGATTCGGTTAAATGTTCCATTTCCCTTTGGATTTTTGTTGCTTGATTCTACAAATAAGAATAGAAATTAAACCTCGAAACAACAGAATCTTAAATAAAAACTCACCTTTAAACTTTCAATTAAAACATATTCTGTGGAATCATCTTTTCTTTGTATCATTAAATTTTTAAATTTATTGAGACTCTTTGAAATACTTTTTTATCAACGAATTAAAACCCCTTCAACTCCATGTATACTGGCAAATTTCCATGAAATCATTTTTTAATTTAACTTCCTCTTTCTGAAACATATTCTCTAATACCGTTGGAAATACATAAGGAATTTTAATATTACGCTGAAATTCATTTTTCAATTCTTTTATATTTATATTGCTTTCCCCTTTATACAAACAATAGTTTGTTATGGCATTTTTTCAAAATTTTAATTTAGAATCGTAATTAACAGGATTTAATGTTCGAACTCTGAATGGAGCGAACAAAGCATCGATTCTTACATCATCTTTCCATTCATCAAGATAATACGTTTAATGTTCTTTTTATGTACAATTCTGGTAATTTTAACAAAACACCTGGAAAACACAAGTTTTATAAATGTATATTTCAATTAGATTTAGTTTAAATTTTTATTTTACCCCACAATGTAATATCCAAGTTCTTTTGTGAACTGGATTTTGTGTTGCCCTGATGGCTGTTTTAATATTCTTTTTATATACAATTCTGGTAGTTTTTCTGTAATTGTAACAAAACTCCTGGAAAAACACAAGTATTATAAATATATATTTCAATTAGATTTAGTTTAAATTATTATTTTTCGGCTTGGAAACTTACCAATGTAAACAAAAATTTGATAATGTATACAAAAATGAACTAAATGTCAAAATTTATATTGGTACACTAGTTCTGATTCTTACCACCAGAAGTTTCCTTCAATCGTCAATAAAATTTATGCTTAATAAAAACAAAAAGTAAAATTTTGATTTATTTAATCCATTATTTTTATCAAAATAACACAAATGTGTAATATGTCATATATTATAATGATATACTCAGTATGAACGAAATTCCAACGTAGAAAATGGGACCTTCAGATCTTATGGATTTTCATATTTTCATACATAATAACTGATTTCTAGTTATCATTGCTGTATGTAATCTGTCAAATACAGCAAAATAACGATTTGAACTTTAACAAAAAAGGTCTATAAGCTTTCAAATGTCATACTTTTATTTTTTTCTTGTGTTTATTATTTATAATGTAAGGCTTTTTATCCATATAAAATGACACAAACAAGTATGATGTCTATGATTATAATGATATACACAGTATTACCAAAATTCCTTCGCTCAAAATGAGTCAACCAGAGGATGAGGATTTCAGTGCAATTCTTTAAGGTCTTTCAGAATGAAGAAAAATTTGAATTTTTTTTCTTCAGATTTATAAAGTTTTTTGCTTTAAAAGTCTTAGAAATACGTACTGACTGCTTCAACAAACTTGTTTTTTCCATTTGGGATCAATCACATAATGGGAAGTTACTGAAAAATGAATCACAAAATTCCACCCATCAAAGCTCTCTGAAGTCAAGTTAAATAAAAGTGTGTAATAATAATTATAAAAAACAGATTTGCGTCAATTAACATCCTTAGAACGCATGTTGTTGTGGGACCTTGGTCTTAGAGGTTTTTATATGTTGTTGTGACACATATTGTAATGCCTACTACACATCACATTTTATTAAAAAAAAAAAAAAAATCATAAAAAATTTAAATGATTTTATTGATTAATAACGATTATTCGACGATAAATATGCAAATTACCATATACAAATTACCATTCAATTTTTCCGCCATTTTTTCCGTAGCAGTATACCTTTTTTTTACCACTTATCAAAAGTAGACGTAACAACGAGTAAGTGAGCCAAAACAGAACTCTGTAGGAGGCGTAGTTTTAAGAGGAATCGCAATTAAAAATTTGTTTTTTTTAACAAAAATTAAATTTCACAACAACGTCTTGTAACCAATTTTAATATCAGTAAAATCGGTTCCACTTGTCCCCATTGTAATCTTGAATCAGTTCTTCTTGTTATTGTTGTCCAACAAATTATCTGGACACCTTTCCTTAACGTAATTAGCTATCATAATTTCCTCATAACTTTTACGTAAACTACATTTAAAGTAACTGGGTTTTCTTTTACAATCGTTATTGCGAGTAACACTTAATTCCGGCCTAATTATAATTAAATAAAACGCAAACCTGAATAGGGCAATAAAATACAATTCATGTTAGTACGGTAGAACCTTATATAATCTAAACTGAATAATAAAATTCATTTGTTGTTATATATTCACCGTGAAAGTTTGTTAATTGTGATTAAATAAATTAAGTGAATTTGCAAAATAAATATTTCTCAAAATAAAAGAAATATAAAATGTGTTGTGTAATAGGGTTTAGAATATGTGTCACAACAACACATAAATACCTTTTAAGACCCAGGTCTAGACCTGGGTCCCACAACAACTGGCGTTCTAAGGTTTAGATTAACGCTTTTTTTAAACATCTGTGGGTTGAAGCCACCTGAGACTAAGTGTTCCGGCAAACTATTCCATTTGTACGCACTTCGGACAAAGAAGTCTCTCTGCGATCTGCCAGTATGACAGCGCGGGATCTTTACCGTTTCGCTGGTTGCGGCAGCCGATTGCCGAGTGGAACGGGGGTAAGAATAAGTTTGAGGCATGATGCCGCTGATTTCATCTGAGCACTGCTGATGACGATATTTGTAAAAAACAACGAGGTCAGCAACAGTGCGACGATGTTGTAGGGAATCAAGTTTTGATGTCAAAGTTCGATCACCTACAATTCGTATAGCTCGCTTTTGAACAGAGTCCAAGAGGGCCAAGATGGAAACAGAGGCAGCACCCCAAACTTGACAGCAGTACTCCATACAGGGACGAATATAGGACTTATAAACATGGAGCAATTGGTATGGAGTGAAAAATTTTTTGCATCTATTTAGGAGGCCGAGTTTTTTAGACGCGATTTTTGCCATCGCCATTACATGATCGTTCCAGAGTAGGTCATTTGAAACTGTGACACCCGATAAACGAATGTTTTTACATTCACCTATTGGTTCATCACACATACTAAATAAAATATCTTTGGGGAACTCGGTCTTTAATCTGGAAACAATCAACAGCTGTGTTTTGGTGGAGTTGAAATTGACAAGGTTTTGGTCACCCCAGTCGGCGACTTTATTCAGGTCTTTGTTCACGTTTATGGCAGCGTCTCTCCGGGCAGGATTAATTCGTTCGTGCATTTTACCTTTTGAAGGAAGGGGCTCGAACGACTTGTGCAGAGTACTATCATCTGCAAAACTATTTATTGGGTTACTGGTGATTTTCAACAATTCGTTGATATAAATCAAAAACAGGGTTGGGGATAATACTGAGCCTTGGGGTACACCAGCGTTAATTAGTTTAGACTCAGAAGAAAATCCGTCTAAGGTTACCGAAATGTATCGGTTGGATAGAAAATTTTGAATCAGCTTCACAACATTGGGATGAAAACCGTACGCAACGAGCTTGTTGATTAAGTTGGCATGCCAGACTCGATCGAATGCCTTGGAGATGTCTAAAGCGATAACGTATGTTTCACCACCTTTATCAAGTATGCTGTTCCAACAATGCGCTACATAGTTTAATAGATCGGTAGTTGATCTTTTGTTTCGAAACCCGTATTGGCTGTCGGATATTAAATGATTTTCTTCCAGAAATTTTGAAATATGTGTATTAATATAATGTTCATAGACTTTGGGTAGGACCGATAGTAAAGCTATTGGCCTATAATTTGAGATATCGGATTTTGGTCCCTTTTTGGGGACGGGCTGGACATTTGCCAACTTCCAGCACGAGGGAAATATACCAGATTTGTAGGATTGGTAGAATATTTTAGTTAAAGTTGGTGCAAGTTCTTTGGAAAAGGTTTTTAAAATAATGGGTGGAATATTGTCCATTTCTGATGCTTTGTTGATGTTTAACCCCTTTAAAAGTTTAGCGACTATTTTGGGTTTGAAGTGAAGTTCATTCATATTAACTCCTGAAGACTGGATTTGGGGTATTTCTTTAGGAGTTTCCAAAACAGTGGAGTTCAGAGCAAAGCGTTCAGCGAACAAGTTAGCTTTTCTTGCGGGATCATTGACGATTAAATCACCATCAATAATAGGGGGAATAGAAAATTTTGTACCAGAATTTAAAGAATTAATGGCACTGTAGAAACTCTTGTCAGAAACAGACATAGACGTAAGTTTTGAGGCTTTCGCTCTGTCAATTTCGGACTTTTCGTTTGAGATAATCCGATTAGATATTTTGTTGGCCTTTAGATATTGGGATCGATTAGTGGGAGTTTTGTTATGAATCCAAATATTAAATGATCTACGTTTGTTTCTAAGTGCCGTTTTGGCAGCTTTCGCATACAAGTATTTTTGTTTGGGTTTTACTATGGAGAAAGGGACAAATTTATTGATAGCAAATTGGATGGTTTCTGTAAAGTTTTGAGCAGAAACATTTACATTGTCAGTGTAAAAACAATGACGGTCGAAAGGAAAACCATGGAAAAAATTTTGAAGACCACTCTTACTCATTTTTGAGTAGTGAAATATTTTACGGGGCTTGGGAGCTGTAGTTTTAAGTAAATCAGTTTTGATAATTGATGAGATTAAATAATGATCAGAATTTCCAATACTACCTTTCGCGACATCGACACTCGTAATATCTGGCATTGTGGTAAGATAGAGATCTAAAAGAAAACTATTATCACCGCCATTACGGGGAGTGAAAGTCGGGCTTTTAACAATTTGGAATAGGCCCTGAGACGCGGCAAAAATTTCTGCCAGTTTTCCACTATTGTCAACATCGTCGGTCGATTTGGAGAATTCCAACCATGATTTGTTGTGGACGTTGAAGTCACCGGTAACGATAACTTCACAATTAGGGGACTTTGCTCTAATCTCGTCCACAATTTTTGTCAGTATATTAAAAAAGTTTTGGTTACGTTTGTTGGGGGACCGGTATGAAGCTATTGTAAAAAAAGTCATTTCTGGAAGACAAATCTTTAAAACCATTGTATTGAAGCCGTCACCGTGTAGTTCAAAATTTGGAAAGCGCGTGTACGCAACACTCTCATGAATGAATGCGCATACGCCCTGATGGAGTTTGAAAGCTGATTCGAGCCTATATTTGGAATTAAGCGATTCTATAAAGAGAAAATTTTCAGAAACTTGTGTTTCTGTAAGGAATAGAATGTTCGGTTTGTCGTGCTCAAGATGATGTTGCACGTGGTCATGGTTAGTGTTCAATCCGCAGATGTTTTGAACATGTATTTTAAAATTTTTTATTGATTCATATATGTTTTGTCCCTGCAAATTCCGTGGACATGCCGCTTTATGGGCGGGTGGATTGCGCAAATTTGCTTTACCACTTGCAGACTTATTTTTTTTCGGTTGTACTGCCATATATATATCAAAATGTTTATTTTATTTTTTATGTTTTATTTTAAAATGCATAACTAAGTACAAAATCCTATCATACTACAAAATATGACATATGCCAATATTTCATGATAAGATGAAGAAATAATAACAAAATACTAAGTGAAAAACAAATTGTGAGAAATTTGCAGAAAATAAAACAAAACTAAATGTCAATAATCCAGCTGATGCAGCGCACCTCAGACGCACCGCCCACCACCTCAATCGAGGCACAAAGCCCACACATAACTAAGTGTTGGTCCGATTCCTCGGAAGAGCTAATGAGCGGTACCGCTACGGAACGCTGCCCAGTTAAGACTGGAAGTGCTGCCGTTGACTAATTAAAGTTCGTCCGCCAGCACCCTAAGATATCATCTTGGCTAATGACATCTCCTGCCATTGCCAGTGGTATGTGATATCTCACGCTAACTCATATGTCAATGGCAGGGACTGGAGTACGCAGGGTAGTCAGACCCGTAGATCAACATTGATCATAATCGATCAAAATCGATAGTAAAACCCAAACAAAAATACTTGTATTCGAAAGCTGCCAAAACGGCACTTAGAAACAAACGTAGATCATTTAATATTTGGATTCATAACAAAACTCCCACTAATCGATCCCAATATCTAAAGGCCAACAAAATATCTAATCGGATTATCTCAAACGAAAAGTCCGAAAAATTCTGGTACAAAATTTTCTATTCCCCCTATTATTGATGGTGATTTAATCGTCAATGATCCCGCAAGAAAAGCTAACTTGTTCGCTGAACGCTTTGCTCTGAACTCCACTGTTTTGGAAACTCCTAAAGAAATACCCCAAATCCAGTCTTCAGGAGTTAATATGAATGAACTTCACTTCAAACCCAAAATAGTCGCTAAACTTTTAAAGGGGTTAAACATCAACAAAGCATCAGGAATGGACAATATTCCACCCATTATTTTAAAAACCTTTTCCAAAGAACTTGCACCAACTTTTACTAAAATATTCTACCAATCCTACAATTCTGGTATATTTTCCTCGTGCTGGAAGTTGGCAAATGTCCAGCCCGTCCCCAAAAAGGGACCAAAATCTGATATCTCAAATTATAGGCCAATAGCTTTACTATCGGTCCTATCCAAAGTCTATGAGCATTATATTAATGCACATATTTCAAAATTTCTGGAAGAAAATCATTTAATATCCGACAGCCAATACGGTTTTCGAAACAAAAGATCAACTACCGATCTATTAAACTATGTAGCGCATTGTTGGAACAGCATACTTGATAAAGGTGGTGAAACATACGTTATCGCTTTAGACATCTCCAAGGCATTCGATCGAGTCTGGCATGCCAACTTAATCAACAAGCTCGTTGCGTACGGTTTTCATCCCAATGTTGTGAAGCTGATTCAAAATTTTCTATCCAACCGATACATTTCGGTAACCTTAGACGGATTTTCTTCTGAGTCTAAACTAATTAACGCTGGTGTACCCCAAGGCTCAGTATTATCCCCAACCTTGTTTTTGATTTATATCAACGAATTGTTGAAAATCACCAGTAACCCAATAAATAGTTTTGCAGATGATAGTACTCTGCACAAGTCGTTCGAGCCCCTTCCTTCAAAAGGTAAAATGCACGAACGAATTAATCCTGCCCGGAGAGACGCTGCCATAAACGTGAACAAAGACCTGAATAAAGTCGCCGACTGGGGTGACCAAAACCTTGTCAATTTCAACTCCACCAAAACACAGCTGTTGATTGTTTCTAGATTAAAGACCGAGTTCGACCGATATATATATATATATATATATATATATATATATATATATATATATATATATATATATATATATATATATATATATATATATATATATATATATATATATATATATATATATATATATTTTATTATTTTGTAGGCTTATATTTATTATTTAAATATAATTTTAATGGGTATCGAGCCTATTTTTTAAAAATAAAACACATTAATTGTTTTAATAAATTTGTTTTTTGACGTTTCGGCAAAATTCCTTTGCTATTTTCAAAAAAGAAAGTATATTTAAAAAAAACATACAACAAAAAAATGTTAGATAACATTCGTCAAATGAAAAAAAATATTGAAATTCCTTTGCCATTTTCAAAAAAGAAAGTATATTTAAAAAAAACATACAACAAAAAAATGTTAGATAACATTCGTCAAATGAAAAAAAATATTGAAATATATTTTTTTTCATTTGACGAATGTTATCTAACATTTTTTTGTTGTATGTTTTTTTTAAATATACTTTCTTTTTTGAAAATGGCAAAGGAATATATATATATATATATATATATATATATATATATATATATATATATATATATATATATATATATATATATATATATATATATATATATATATATATATATATATATATATATATATATATATATATATATATATATATATATGTATATATATATATATATATATATATATATATATATATATATATATATATATATATATATATATATATATATATATATATATAAACTGAAGAAGTTTTAACACGAGCTTCTGGTCAAATTCTATTTATTTATTATTTATTTTTCATTACAGATGTCGATATTTCGGCATATGCCATCATCACGGACCTAACAATTTTTTACAATTAGTATTATATATTATATGTCTAGATATTAGTATAAAAAATGATATATGCTACTTAGCTTTTAACTTACATTAACAATTATAATGAAAATCCAAAAAAATAGATTTTTCTTTTATGTTCTAGTGTATTGTAAACACACGTCCTTGTTTTAAAAAATATACACAATACAATAATTATCTAACATAAAACAATTGTTTTAGCTTAAAAACCACGTCACTAATAAATTAACAAAAAACTAATACATATGATAAATTTGAACTAATTAAATTAAACTAAAAACTAATTTTGTGTTCTGTTTGATTTAAAGAATTTTAGCTAATAAAAACAGGTACAATTTAACATCAAGAAAAATCATATGTTGTAAAATTATGAAAACCGTTCGTTGTACACAATAAAATTACACTGAACCAGGTGTATGTTAGTTTATGCTAAAGTTAGCATTTGTTCATATTCTTGTAAGTTGTTATTAGATTTCTGTATGAACAATTAAGATTCTTCAAATCCGTTCTAGTATTTACTGTGTTTTCTTCATTTAACCATATGTGGCAAGCCTCCTTAAACTCTCTCGTGAACCTATGTTTGTCGATCTATTATTTTGGTCCGTTTAAAATCAAATTTGTGTGTTGTTTCATCTGTACTGTTATTAATCACATGTTGGTTAATAGCTGTTTTGTTCGGGTATTTTTCTCTGTTTTTATAGTCTGTTTTTATAGTAAATATAGTGCATACTCTCAATGTCTTCAACAACTTTCATCCCGATATCACCTTCACGGTAGAAACAGAAAAACAAAATCAAATCACATTTCTAGACATGAAACTCACTCGTGAGGGTAACAAAATCGTAACAGATTGGTACAACAAAGACACATCATCAAACAGAATATTGAACTTCTTATCAGCCCATCCAAGAAATATGAAGATAAATGTAGCAACAGCGTATACTAAAAGAATCCTCCTTTTAAGCAACAGAAAACATTGGAAAAAGAACTTACTAATTGCAAAAGAAATTTTTATTAAAAACAACTACCCGTTACCTATTATCAATTCCATTATCAAAAACAGTCTATATCGAATAAAAAACGATCGATTTATGAACACTAACACCACCACAACCTCAAATAATATGCAAACTACACCAACCACAATCAGAGCATCGTTGACATACGTACCAAAACTAACGGACAAAATTAAAAAACACTTATCAAACCGAAATACTAACATAACCATAGCAAATAAACCATTCAACACTTTAAAAAAGCAATTCACAAAACTCAAAGACAAGAATGCAATAGAATCAACACATAACATTGTATATAAAATCCCATGCTCATGCAACAAAATATACATAGGCCAAACTCAACAAACTCTGACAGATAGATTAACACAACATAGAAGCGACTATAAAAACAGAGAAAAATACCCGAACAAAACAGCTATTAACCAACATGTGATTAATAACAGTACAGATGAAACAACACACAAATTTGATTTTAAACGGACCAAAATAATAGATCGAGACAAACATAGGTTCACGAGAGAGTTTAAGGAGGCTTGCCACATATGGTTAAATGAAGAAAACACAGTAAATACTAGAACGGATTTGAAGAATCTTAATTGTTCATACAGAAATCTAATAACAACTTACAAGAATATGAACAAATGCTAACTTTAGCATAAACTAACATACACCTGGTTCAGTGTAATTTTATTGTGTACAACGAACGGTCTTCATAATTTTACAACATATGATTTTTCTTGATGTTAAATTGTACCTGTTTTTATTAGTTAAAATTCTTTAGATCAAACAGAACACAAAATTAGTTTTTAGTTTAATTTAATTAGTTCAAATTTATCATATGTATTAGTTTTTTGTTAATTTATTAGTGACGTGGTTTTTAAGCTAAAACAAGTGTTTTATGTTAGATAATTATTGTATTGTGTATATTTTTTAAAACAAGGACGTGTGTCTACAATACACTAGAACATAAAAGAAAGTTCTATTTTTTGGATTTTCATTATAATTGTTAATGTAAGTTAAAAGCTAAGTAGCATATATCATTTTTTATACTAATATCTAGACATATAATATATAATACTAATTGTAAAAAATTGTTAGGTCCGTGATGATGGCATATGCCGAAATATCGACATCTGTAATGAAAAATAAATAATAAATAAATAGAATTTGACCAGAAGCTCGTGTTAAAACTTCTTCAGTTAATATTAAAAACAACTGGTCGTATAAGAAAACTTAATTAATTATGTACAAAATTGAGCATTGATAATTTAAAATAAAAAATGGAAGCGTATAACAAGTTTTTACAATCATTTTATAATATCAACGTGGAAAGATATAGCGATGAGAACATTGCTACATTGAAGCAACACATAACAAACAGTATACAACTTATAAACAATAAAAGCAGAAAAACCTTTCTACTCAGATGTAGGAAAACAGGCGTCACTCCAAAGTTTATTGAAGGTAAAGTCAATAATTTATTTAAAACAATGGAAGAACAAACCGCAACGCGCCAAAACGAAATTAACAAAGTAAAACGTAGATTAAGTAGAGACTATATTAACCTAGAAATTAAGATATGTATTGATACTAATAGAAACATAACCTATAACATAAACATAACAAAAGAAAATGTTTTAACGATCTTAACCCAGGCAGACCAAATTAAATTTTTTCATAACCTAAACTTGGAAACAGAAAAATACACACACACGAAAAAGAACATCTTAATACGCAAATACAATCAAATATGTGATAGTCAAAAGTACTTACCTACTTTCTATGTAGACAAGCAATGTGTTCAGAACCTGACAGAGACCACTTTACCTATTGACGTCGAGATTTTGTTAAGTTTTGGTCCCAAATTCGCAATCCCCACACAAAGAACAGATTGTCCCGTTCTTACCGTTATTTCAGAAGTAGAAAACATTCTTAACAGATATGAAAATGAAAACATAGCACAGGAAGACAGAACCATGATCACTCAGACTGTTAAAAAATACATTACGCAAACAGACAAGCCACTATCATATATTGATGCCTTCTTATATAAAGCACAAAAACAAACCAAACAATTTATATTTAATAATCCGAACATATACATTACAAACTCAGACAAAAGTAACAAAACTGTAATTTTATATAAAGATGACTATAACAGCAAAATGGAAAGTCTGTTAAACGATGCGACAACCTACACCAAACTAAGTAAGGACCCCACAACCACGCTAAACAATAGATGTAAAACTTTAGTAGACCAGATTATTATTAATAAACACATAATGCAAGAAAAAGAAGCCAAAAGACTAATAGTTAAATATCCGATAACACCTAAAATATATGGACTGCCAAAGTTACATAAGAAAGACCACCCACTACGCCCCATAGTGTCGACAATAGACTCCCCATGCTACCATTTATCTCAATACTGCAACACAATACTTAGAAAGCTAACACATGATAGTAAATTCAACGTCCAAAACTCATTTATATTTAGTGAATACATTAGCGCACAAATATTAAAAGAGAACGATACACTGGTTTCATTTGATGCTGTGTCGTTGTTTACTAACATTCCCGTCAACACAGCCATGGAGGTAATAAGCGAGAGATGGAATGAAATTGAAGAATCAGTTAATATTTCCAAAAGAGACTTTCTTACCATCTTAGAGTATTGTACAAAGGATAACAGCTATTTTAGCTTTAAAAATCAACATTATCAGCAAATAAAAGGCCTTGCTATGGGCAACCCACTATCTCCGGTGTTGGCAGATCTCGTCTTGGATAAACTCTTTCAAGACTCACTAAAACAACTAGATCGTCAACCGACGTTCATCAGGAAATATGTGGACGACGTCATTTTAGCAATTCCAGAAGCAAATATAGTGCATACTCTCAATGTCTTCAACAACTTTCATCCCGATATCACCTTCACGGTAGAAACAGAAAAACAAAATCAAATCACATTTCTAGACATGAAACTCACTCGTGAGGGTAACAAAATCGTAACAGATTGGTACAACAAAGACACATCATCAAACAGAATATTGAACTTCTTATCAGCCCATCCAAGAAATATGAAGATAAATTCCTTTATCAAAAACATTCTATATCGAATAAAAAACGATCGATTTATGAACACTAACACCACCACAACCTCAAATAATATGCAAACTACACCAACCACAATCAGAGCATCGTTGACATACGTACCAAAACTAACGGACAAAATTAAAAAACACTTATCAAACCGAAATACTAACATAACCATAGCAAATAAACCATTCAACACTTTAAAAAAGCAATTCACAAAACTCAAAGACAAGAATGCAATAGAATCAACACATAACATTGTATATAAAATCCCATGCTCATGCAACAAAATATACATAGGCCAAACTCAACAAACTCTGACAGATAGATTAACACAACATAGAAGCGACTATAAAAACAGAGAAAAATACCCGAACAAAACAGCTATTAACCAACATGTGATTAATAACAGTACAGATGAAACAACACACAAATTTGACTTTAAACGGACCAAAATAATAGATCGAGACAAACATAGGTTCACGAGAGAGTTTAAGGAGGCTTGCCACATATGGTTAAATGAAGAAAACACAGTAAATACTAGAACGGATTTGAAGAATCTTAATTGTTCATACAGAAATCTAATAACAACTTACAAGAATATGAACAAATGCTAACTTTAGCATAAACTAACATACACCTGGTTCAGTGTAATTTTATTGTGTACAACGAACGGTCTTCATAATTTTACAACATATGATTTTTCTTGATGTTAAATTGTACCTGTTTTTATTAGTTAAAATTCTTTAGATCAAACAGAACACAAAATTAGTTTTTAGTTTAATTTAATTAGTTCAAATTTATCATATGTATTAGTTTTTTGTTAATTTATTAGTGACGTGGTTTTTAAGCTAAAACAATTGTTTTATGTTAGATAATTATTGTATTGTGTATATTTTTTAAAACAAGGACGTGTGTTTACAATACACTAGAACATAAAAGAAAGTTCTATTTTTTTGGATTTTCATTATAATTGTTAATGTAAGTCAAAAGCTAAGTAGCATATATCATTTTTTATACTAATATCTAGACATATATTATATAATACTAATTGTAAAAAATTGTTAGGTCCGTGATGATGGCATATGCCGAAATATCGACATCTGTAATGAAAAATAAATAATAAATAAATAGAATTTGACCAGAAGCTCGTGTTAAAACTTCTTCAGTTAATATTAAAAACAACTGGTCGTATAAGAAAACTTAATTAATTATATATATATATATATATATATATATATATATATATATATATATATATATATATATATATATATATATATATATATATATATATATATATATATATATATATATATATATGTATATATATATATATATATATATATATATATATATATATATATATATATGTATATATATATATATATATATATATATATATATATATATATATATATATATATATATATATATATATATATATATATATATATATATATATATATAGATATATATATATATATATATATATATATATATATATATATATATATATATATATATATATATATATATATATATATATATATATATATATATATATATATATATATATATATATATATATATATATATATATATATATATATATAAATCAATCGATCCAACGGGATTTGTTTCGAAGGTTTTGATTTTTGATTTTTACATGATAATATTTAAATCGGCAGATTGATTTAAACTTGAGAAAAGTTGGTTCAGTGTTAATAAAAATGAAATTTTAAATTAAATGTTTTTATGGAGGAAAATTAAATTAAAATATTTTGTGTTTGTTTCTATTTTTTTGCTATAAGTTATAAATATTAATATTAAGAAATAAACCAACAAACATTAGTATATATAGTGATTAGTGATACAAATTTTTATGTATAAACTAACAACAAAGAAGAAAGTGTTGCTAAAATTTCCTTCCTTACACACGAAATTTCTTTTATATCAGAGTTGTTAGAAGCCTAATTATAAAATTGTTGATTCATTTAATGCCATAAAAAATTAATATTGTTATGAAAAAAGGCAGTGTTCTGATTTATATAATGTTAGTAAAATAATTAGGCCGTCAATTAAACACCGTATTATTTTTTTTGATAAAGATAAATTTTACGTTAAAAATACTAATTTTGTATTACGGTTTGATGAAAATGGAACTTTATTAAGACCATAAAGTGTTCACTTTAATAATCTTAAATAAGTTAAAAGTGAAATTAATTTACAAAACAATCTCCAAGCATAAAAGTTAACACATTTATATAATTTGGATGTTACAATACCAAAATAATACAAGTCTTATAAAAGTTGTGCATTTATAGAGAATCCTAATATACTTGGTATTATTTGATATCGCTTGAAAATATTGGTAAACGTTTTGCTACATTTTGAATTTCTCAAATTCATTTCACGATCCAAAAGTGTTTTCCTTCAAATCACGGATAATTTCAGCGATTTTGTGAAATAGTAGTTTTTGTGGTAACTTATATGTTATTCAACGTTTTAATCAACATTTTAATCATCATTCAATATGAAATTCATCCTTCAACATTTAACAAAAACAAATATCTTTAAAAAAATATAGCTTTAAAAATAAATAAACTATAAACTCTAATTGTTTAAGCAAACAAAAAAAAAATATATAAATGTTGTGTCGTCCATAATTTTAGGTCCTGTATACTATGGTGGCGGGTAAGTTAAGTTTTTTTCTTTAAATAAAAATTTCAAAATTATATTCCATTATTAAAATTTCGTGTTTTGTTTGTATATTATTACTATTATTTTTTTTTGTGATTCATTGATCTTAAAAATGATGTAAGTGCTTAAACTAGGACGCGGGCGGATGGTTTGATGACACATGTAGGGTAAGTAGGTGTTCTGAAAAAGTGGATTTCCCTTCCTTTATTTTCCTTTTATTCTAGTTGTCTATAGTTGTCTAGTTATCTCTGCATAGTGTATAGCTCTAAATAATAGCGGTCTATACAAGATTTGTATTCCTTTTTCCAAAATTCCACGACCAGCCGTGAGCTTTAGCCGGAGCTACATTGACCGCGGAAAACGGGAATACAGATAATTAAAATTCTGCAAGCGCGGTATCTAAACCGGTTACCGGCCGCTACACTCGGATGAAATCAGGTCCGTAATGCCTCAGACATATGTTTTTCCCCGTTTTACTCGTCAATCGGTTTGTGCGGGCGGTCGGACTGTCGAGATTACTCACTGTCATAGTAATAGAATGCAAAGGGATTTCTTTGTACGTACATCGTACACATGGAATGCTTTGCCCGAATCAATAGTCTCGAGTGCCTTCAATCCACAAAGATTTAAAAAAAAGCGTCCACCTATACCTAAAGACGCATATTGTTGTGGGACCTGCGTCTTAAAAGGTATCTATGTGTTGTTGTGACACATTTTGTAATTCCTACTACACAACACTTCTTATTAAAAAAAAAAAATATATATATATATATATATATATATATATATATATATATATATATATATATATATATATATATATATATATATATATATATATATATATATATATATATATATATATATATATATATATATATATATATATATATATATATAAAATTCTCGTGTCACAGTGTTTGTAATTAAACTCCTCCGAAACGGCTTGACTGATTTCCATGAAATTTTATGTGTATATACGGTAGGTCTGAGAATCGGTCGTAAACTATTTTTTATACCCTTAAGTGATAAGGGGGGCCCTCCCCCCAAAATTTTTTTGTATTTTTCAGACAAAATTTTTTATTTTTATTTTTTTATGATTTGACATTAAAAAATACATATAATCCCTAATTTTCCCCCTTCTACCACCAACCCCCATTTTTTAATTGCGATATTAGTACTGAAATACTCTTCAATTACTCCTCCGAAACGGCTTCACTGATTTCCATGAAATTTTATGTGTATATACGGTAGGTCTGAGAGTCAGTTGTAAACTATTTTTTATACCCTTAAGTGATAAGGGGGGCCCTCCCCCCAAAAATTTTTTGTATTTTTGAGACAAAATTTTTTACTTTTATTTTTTTATGATTTGACATTAAAAAATACATATAATCCTTCATTTTCTCCCTTCTACCACTAACGCCCATTTTTTAATTGCGACATTAGTACTGAAATACTCTTCAATTACTCCTCCGAAACGGCCTGACTGATTTCCATGAAATTTTATATGTATACTCGGTAGGTCTGAGAATCGGTTATAAACTATGTTTTATAGCCTTGAGTGATAAGGGGGGCCCTCCCCCCAAACATTTTTTGTATTTTTCAGACAAAATTTTTTATTTTTATTTTTTTATGATTTGACATTAAAAAATACATATAATCCCTAATTTTCCCTCTTCTACCACCAACCTACATTTTTTAATTGCGATATTAGTACTGGAATACTCTTCAATTACTCCTTCGAAACGGCCTGATCGATTTCCATGAAATTTTATGTGTATATACGGTAGGTCTGAGAATCGGTCGTAAACTATTTTTATACACATAAGTGATAAGGGGGGCCCTCCCCCTCAAAATATTTTGTATTTTTCAGAAAAATTTTTTTTATTTTTATTTTTTTATGATTTGTCTTTACAAAATACATATAATCCCTTATTTTCCCCCTTCTACCACCAACCTCCATTTTTTAATTGCGATATTAGTACTGGAATACTCTTCAATTCTCAGTAGTCAACAACTGATCAATCTATTAATCTATCTATCTTCTATCTACATATCTATATATGATAAATACAAATGCAAATGTTCGTTGGTTCAAAATAGGCAATCTAGGAATGTACTGGATCGATTCTCTTGAAATTTGGACACAATGTTGCATTCAGAAAGGTTATTATATATTTTTTTTTAGCGATATGCGTTTCATATAGGAATGTAAGCTGTCGACAAGCGCCCCTCACCTGCATTAATCTCAATTCAATCTTTTTATGGTCGAGTTTCACTTAAAGACTTAATTTAATCGATTAGTTATGTATGGGTGATCTGATCACCCATATATAGTTTTGTCCAATTTATCAACCATATTTGCTGATTACCGGTTAATTGTATAACCACTCCAGTGTCCAGTGTTATTGTGTAACCAGTGTGTTTATGTTTGTTAATGACTTTGTATAACAACACTTTGACCTAAATGGAAGTAGTGCTAACCACTAGACCATTCAACACATTTGTACATACATTTATATACATACGGTCATAAAGATGTTCTATTTCATTTTTGCTCATTGCATGGAAATTGGCTCTATTGTATATTTTACCAAATACTTCTACACGGAATGGCATTTTGATAATTTTTTTGAAAACCAGATTTCAAAAAACGATTTTGTGCATTTGTTCAAAACAGCAGTTGACATGATGTATGTGATACATATATAAGTTTCAATAGGTCAGGTTGACAAAACGCCTGCTTGAGAAAATATGAGAAGATTCAATGCTCGGACAATAAACGAAGTGACAATTAATAAAGTCGGCAATAAATTTCAACCGGGATATAATTTTTGTCAATAAAAGAGGGATTAATGATTCGAGGGGAAGATTTCCACATTTGGAAATGCCGTCAATTGTTTCACCAATACATGGTAGATATGTATGCAAAAACATTCGAAACAGAACGTTTAATATTCATTCGATTAAATCAAACCAAGCTTTTCTCTGAAGTACCAGTATATTTGCGAGAGCCAATTTAATATGACGGTTATTCACAACTAACGCACACACACAAAATCATCTCAAATGCACACGGCAAATATCCGATGCCAGCTTCGATAAAGATTTGTAGGAAGTTGTGACGAAAAATATGTAACATGAGCTTTCCAGAACACTGAATCCACTGAATCCAAAGTACGCAAAGTGATATCACCAAGGATTCAGTCAGTTACACGAAATTCAGTTACATGAAACGATGATCCTTTATATAAAAGAAGAGCCGCAGCAGATGGCGGTAAGGTAACAATATATAGATATGCGAAACGGGAACATGGAAATAGTTCCATAAACATGGATGGTTGTTCCATATTAATCCTCTGCTACAAAAAACATACAGATCGCACATAAACTTGGAATACGGTATATACGTCAAATCAGTCAAATACGTAAGTTAGAAAGTACTTTAATAAAGGCAACATTTCAGTTTTAGCGTGCTACAATGAAGCAGCACTGGGATGTATGTATCATTCATCAATGACACGTGCAGCACTTCACCTCCAAACTAAGTTCGAGCTATGTTTAAAATCATGCTGACCGCTTACTGTTCTTCATCTACAAGAACGTTATGGAAAAAAATATAAATCGCACATGGTTGATGATATTTCCTGTCCTATATAGCAAAATGATTGAAGATCTGTGCGTAGTATTAGCGAACTTAGTTCTCAATCAATTATTAATGCTACCGTCGAATCGATCTGCTCCGTCGGTCAATGTGAAATTACGTCGTTAATATAAATACAATACTGATGATTAGGTTTAATATAAGTACAATACGGGTGATTAGCATTTCAATTCAAAAGATCACAATTGTCAATTAAATTGATGTTTGCAATCACCATAAAAAAAGATCACGCTCAATCATTAAAAGTGCGCGCTTTAGATGTAGAACGGATTGATTTTCGTATGGACAATTATGTTGCGTAGATAGAATAGAGGCATAAAACTAGATAACCTCTATATCTGAACCAACAATGGAGCCACAACAAATAATGTATAACCTGCAGAAGCATCGAGAAATTGAACATTAGAAACCTGTAGGTTCTCTTTTCTTAGTGAGCACTCAGCACATTGAACATATGGGTACTGCGAACATTTGTAAATCTATTTATGTTCTGTATTATGTTATATATAGAGATGACACACCTCTACTAATTCAACAAGTTGCTTAAATTTTTTTTTGCTTACTTGAAAACTTATTTGATCGCTAATTTTTCATATATCCGAACTGATCAGTAAGAGTGCTGATTATTTTTCATCCATATTTTTAAAAAGATAAATTAAAAATTATGCGATTATTCTCATTACCACTTTTTTAAATCATTGCTACTACGTCAACAAAATGTCTGTGCACAAGCTTTATTTATAAGCGTAGCAAAGCACGCCGGGTCCTGCTAGTATATATATATATATATATATATATATATATATATATATATATATATATATATATATATATATATATATATATATATATATATATATATATATATATAGATATATATATATATATATATATATATAAATTAAAAACTAATAACACTTGTTTTTATATTTCGCAAATATGTTTTTATTTTTATTTTCTAAAAATTTTTGCTCAATGCATTTCGGCTTACGCCATTATCAAGAGCGATTCAAAAAGTTTATGAAGAAAAAATTTTGATTTGAATCAAAAATAAAATGAAAAATGAATAACTAGATTAAATAATTTATATAAACAAATTGTTAAAACATTTAATTAAAAAGTAGGTAATTTTTCTTATTTAATTGGTTGATAATGGAAATACCATAAATTTATTGATTTAATAGTTTCTAAAAATGATGACCGAAAAATAGATCCGGATTTGTCAAAGGAGAACAAATAACGTCGGTTTGAGAATTTAGTAGATTTTTGTTAAAGTGCATTGCTTTACGTATTTCAAAAGCTTCCAAAAGATCAAGTTTAAGACCTTCCGTTTCATATTGTAAAATTTGAATATTGTTGTTATTTATAAAATTACTAGTATGATTTTCCTCAATTAAATGATTAGAAAAGGTGGAAGATGTTTGTCCTAATCTTAAACTACGAAAATGTTCAGCACATCGAACATGAAACGGACGACCTGTCTGTCTGTCCAGGTCGTCCGTTTCATGTTCGATGTGCTGAACATTTTCGTAGTTTAAGATTAGGACAAACATCTTCCACCTTTTCTAATCATTTAATTGAGGAAAATCATACTAGTAATTTTATAAATAACAACAATATTCAAATTTTACAATATGAAACGAAAGGTCTTAAACTTGATCTTTTGGAAGCTTTTGAAATACGTAAAGCAATGAACTTTAACAAAAATCTACTAAATTCTCAAACCGACGTTATTTGTTCTCCTTTGACAAATCCGGATCTATTTTTCGGTCATCATTTTTAGAAACTATTAAATCAATAAATTTATGGTATTTCCATTATCAACCAATTAAATAAGAAAAATTACCTACTTTTTAATTAAATGTTTTAACAATTTGTTTATATAAATTATTTAATCTAGTTATTCATTTTTCATTTTATTTTTGATTCAAATCAAAATTTTTTCTTCATAAACTTTTTGAATCGCTCTTGATAATGGCGTAAGCCGAAATGCATTGAGCAAAAATTTTTAGAAAATAAAAATAAAAACATATTTGCGAAATATAAAAACAAGTGTTATTAGTTTTTAATTTATATTAAAATGTTTCGCCAAGTGCCGACAGTCGACACAATTGAATATATATATATATATATATATATATATATATATATATATATATATATATATATATATATATATATATATATATATATATATATATATATATATATATATATATATATATATATATATATATATATATATATATATATATATATATATATATATATATATATATATATATATATATATATATATATATATATATATATATATATATATATATATATATATATATATATATATATATATATATGGGCTATTATTTTGAAAACGTACATTTTTTTGTTGATTTTTAAATTTTTGATTTTTAAAAAATCTGAAATTTTGATATATTGTTGGCATTGACGAAAGGAAAAAAGTAATTTCTGCTTTTATTTTTTGTGTACTCTGAATCGGAGTTATGCGCGGTTGAATTTTGAGGCTTTTTCACGTAGTTTTTGGTAATGGTGGCAATGTTTTGTGAATAGGTGCCACAAATTTCATCCGACTTACGTATATTTTTGCAAGTAAAAAGGAAAATAATTGAATAATTGAAATAAGTAAGTTTAAAATTAATAACTTTTCTCTTTTCCGCTAGGCGGCGCGTAAAACCTTGGTTTACTTCAAAGCTCATATCTCAAAAAGTAGGCTTTTTTTTTTTTTGTTTTTCACAAATTTTAAAGTAAACATATGCAGCTATGAAATTGAGAAATAAAAAGTCAGCAATTCAATATGGATTTTTTCTTACGATTTTTTAAAGTTTGGTATATGAAAAATTCACATGTGTTTTTTTATTAAACTAATAATCTTGTACTAAATGTGGATCTAATAAATTAAACATTTCATATTTTAACACCTGCAATAAATATGAACCATTTTCTGTGCGGTTAAATGGTTAAAAACTTATTAAAAATTAATTTAAGTTAAGTGGTAAAATAAAGGAATTTAAATTATTAAAAGGGTGTGTAAAATGTTTATTCATTTTAAAAAATGTCTATTCAGCCCCTTTTTACTAATTAAAATCTCATTAGAGGCTCATAATTTTAACATTTAAAATTTCTAATGACGCCCACAAACGGTTTTTGACCAAATTATACTTGCATCCAATCAAAATATATTAAATTGTACCTACCTAATTTTACCTGATTCTACCTATGTCAAAACTATTTCAAGGGTATATATATATTGATTGGATTGCCTTATAATCAATTATATTCCAAAATATTTAGAAGACATAACGTTTAGAAAAGATAATAATAGAAATGCCTTTAAAATTGTGCTGTAACTTGTACGGTCTCAAAAATCATCAGCGGACATAAAAAAATGTGAAACTGGTCACACCAGCTGTTATTCAAAAAGCTGCGACCCTAAATTTTACTTTGCGTGATGACCAGTTTATATGTGAAACATGTCGCACTGATATCTATAAAAATAAGGTAAATTTAATTATTTTATTAAAATGAATAAAAATTCAAATGCAACTAATATTTTCTATACAGCAGCTTTCATGTTCGGAAACTATCGATAGTGAAGTTATTTCTATAAATCAGGATGTTGAAAATGTTCCAACGAACGAAAATATTCAAATACCTCCAGCATCTTTAGATCCATCACCAGTTTCGGTTGATACTATATCTCCACCAGTTCCTGAACTACTTAATGACATTTTAGAAGATATTAACAATGTTCTTGGAAGGTTAGCCGAATCTCCTATCAAACAAAATCATATTACAACAGGAAGTTATAAAAAAATTGCAAGTGTCACATCGGCAATAAGTCAAAGAATATTTCAAGTAGATTCAGTTAAAGTGTTATCACCAAACGAGGAATGTGAATATACATCATGGCTTATGAACCTTAAAAAAGAGTTTAAAGATGCCAGATGTAAATCAAAACAAGTGTTTTTGTTGACAACTCTACCACGTAAATTTTGGTCAAATCAACGTATCCAGGATGAATTTAATGCATCAAGACGACTGGTAGAATTCGCCATGGATCTGTTGGAAACAGTAGGTCCTTACAGTTGGCCTCAAAGCAAACAAGTGCACAGTTTGTCACAAAATATAGTAAAACAAATTCAAACATACTTCTTATCAGAGGAAATTAGTAGAACAATGCCTGGCCTTAAAGATGTTGTTACTATTACAGAAGGATCGACAAAAATTAGGAAATCAAAGCGGTTGGTGTTATGGACCCTCACCGACAATAACGAAATGTTCTTGGAAGAAAACAAAGAACTCAAGGATTCCACTGTTTTTTACCGGATAACACTACACCCGATAAAATAATTTGCCAAAATGTTTTCTTTTTCTGATGATCATAAATATTTCAATTTAAAGGCAAAAAAAAAATATAAATTAATTTTTTAATGTATTTATTTATAATATTGATTAAATTATAATGTTTATAGGAAAAATATTTTTTTAATGTTTTTTTCTAATGTTAGTGTTGGTGATGTTGAAATTATAACAAAATCTTCGATCATTGGGATCTCCAATTCTTATTCTGAATAAAAACCTGTTTCTCAATCAGAAATACACAAAAAATGGTTCAAATTTATTGTAGGTGTTAAAATATGAAATGTTTAATTTATTAGATCCACATTTAGCACAGGATTATTAACTTAATAAAAAAACACATGTGAATTTTTCATATACCAAACTTTAAAAAATCGTAAGAAAAAATCCATATTGAATTGCTGACTTTTTATTTCTCAATTTCATAGCTGCATATGTTTACTTTAAAATTTGTGAAAAACAAAAAAAAAAAAGCCTACTTTTTGAGATATGAGCTTTGAAGTAAACCAAGGTTTTACGCGCTGCCTAGTGGAAAAGAGAAAAGTTATTAATTTTAAACTTACTTATTTCAATTATTCAATTATTTTCCTTTTTACTTGCAAAAATATACGTAAGTCGGATGAAATTTGTGGCACCTATTCACAAAACATTGCCACCATTACCAAAAACTACGTGAAAAAGCCTCAAAATTCAACCGCGCATAACTCCGATTCAGAGTACACAAAAAATAAAAGCAGAAATTGCTTTTTTCCTTTCGTCAATACCAACAAAATATCAAAATTTCAGATTTTTAAAAAATAGTTGTTTTTTTTTCGATGTACGTTTTCAAAATAATAGCCCATATATAAATATATATATATATATATATATATATATATATATATATATATATATATATATATATATATATATATATATATATATATATATATATATATATATATATATATATATATATATATATATATATATATATATATATATATATATATTCCGAAATTCCGAGATGAAGCCCATTGCAATAGGTAGATTTTTATATGAAATCTACCTAAAACATGAAAGATAACAAAAAGGTACTTTTTGAAATCGCCATGTTTGAAGAATAAATTAACTTTTTTGTTACTTAAATAAAGTAAAAGTTAGGAAAGTATATAATTATTAATAAATGTTTTTCCAAATGATCGTCGTTTACGTAATAATAAAAAATTTAAATGATTTTATTGATTAATAACGATTATTCGACGATAAATATGCAAATTACCATATACAAATTACCATTCAATTTTTTCCGTAGCAGTATACCTTCTTTTTACCACTTATCAAAAGTAGACGTAACAACGAGTAAGTGAGCCAAAACAGAACTCTGTAGGAGGCGTAGTTTTAAGAGGAATCGCAATTAAAAATTTGTTTTTTTTTAACAAAAATTAAATTTCACAACAACGTCTTGTAACCAATTTTAATATCAGTAAAATCGGTTCCACTTGTCCCCATTGTAATCTTGAATCAGTTCTTCTTGTTATTGTTGTCCAACAAATTATCTGGACACCTTTCCTTAACGTAATTAGCTATCATAATTTTCTCATAACTTTTACGTAAACTACATTTAAAGTAACTTGGTTTTCTTTTACAATCGTTATTGCGAGTAACACTTAATTCCGGCCTAATTATAATTAAATAAAACGCAAACCTGAATAGGGCAATAAAATACAATTCATGTTAGTACGGTAGAACCTTATATAATCAAACTGAATAATAAAATTCATTTGTTGTTATATATTCATCGTGAAAGTTTGTTAATTGTGATTAAATAAATTAAGTGAATTTGCAAAATAAATATTTCTCAAAATAAAAGAAATATATGGGAATTAATTCCTACTAAGTTAACTAAGTTAAAGTTAAATTGTATTAAGCCAAGTGTAATGAAGAGCTTTCTCATTGGCGAACCAATGAGAATGGCATAGCAGGAAGCGTACCTTGAGTAGTTTAAAGCCGTCACGACTAAGGCTCAGCCATCGCGGGTTTGATAGAGTAATACCTGCTGCTTCAGCACAAATGCAGAAATGTACGCTATTTACGAAGAATCACAGAAATGGAAAAAAAATTACAAGTGGAAAATGGAGACTCTGGCGACCCCGTTTGCGAAAGACCTACAATCAGCGCGTCCAACCCACACAATCACTCCCAGACACCCACACACTCACACTTCACACATACTATCATTCACCCACACATTCGGACGGCGAAGCAAGACACTTAAGCTCCAAGACCCGCAGCAAGCATCGCAAGTGGTAGTATTTAAAATTAAGTTGTATTGCGGTCATCTGAGCAATATGATACAGCCCACTAACCACTGCCATTGCTGGTAAACCGTGAATCAAATCCTAGAGCACTGGAGTACGTCACACGCCATATTGAAAGTCCCTATTGATTAGTTCCCTTTTTCCTTATTAATAACCTTTTTAAAAATTTATAAAACCAGAAGCAATTCCAAAACAAAATAATTACAACCAAAAACAAATTATAATTTTATTTGTAAGTTAGACAATCATGTCCAACCCCGTTTATTTCCATCCCTGCAGTTTACAAGTGGTTATGGTATAATAGAATTAATAAACCTGAAACATGACAAGAATGTGTCTTTTTTTCCTTTTTTTTTGTTTTGTAATACCGGTTATTCGAGAATAATTTTTGGATTTTACTTAAAAATACAAAGTTATCAATTTAGGCAATATAATAAAAGAAAAGGCATTCGGTATGTGGTTCATTACTTCGGAGTAAAAATATTTAGATTAGAATCATTTCCAATTCAAACTAGAGGTGTCTCGCTACACGCACCGCCAGTTCGCACACACACTCAACGACTAACACGCCCCCAATTAATCACTGATACGCCCTTTCACACACATTCCCACTTCTACGTTAGACAAAAAAAAGAAATAAATAAAACAAGTTCACTCACCCCATGAATAATCCTCCAGCCTTCAAAGTCCTTCGGCCTTAGCCCTCCATCAGTGATGATTCATCCAACAGGTACAATATCAGGTAAGTTGTATATCCAGTAAACGATAGCCACAGCAAAAATTTGATACAAGTGATACGTTTCAATTCACAATTTACGACAGCAATAGTAAAACTGCGATGTGAAATAGATGAGAGCAACAGCAAAAATCTGATATCAATGTTGCGTTGAACTTTGTTTGAAATACTATAGTAACAGTCGAAATTTGTTGTAAATGATGCGTTTCAATATATATCGTATACGGCAGCAATAGTGAAAATTCAATATAACATAGATGAGAGCAACAGCAAAAATTTGATATCAATGTTGCGTTGAACCATGTTTGAAATACTGTAGTAACAGTCGAAGTTTTGAGGTAAATGTTGATTGGTAAGAGGTAGCAACAGCAAAAATGTTTTGTAAAGGTTGAGTGGTAATATGTAAAATGTTAGCAAAAAAAAAATTATACATATATCCAATAAATACAAATGCTTAGGTAAGTTGCAGATTTACTGGTAACAACATTTCAATTTCTGATCACCTAGGTCTCCTATGCAACATTCTTTTTGGATTCACAGGAGGTGCAAATTACAAGTATCAAGCTTTGCTTTTCCAAAATTTATTTAAACAAACAAAAAAAATTTCAAAAATTTTTAGACATACTGTTTACTATCGAGCATATTTGATATTATATTATATTCACTAATTTGACCTTAACAGTCAATCAGAAAGAAAAATTTCATAAATTATTTAGCTTAGGACAACTACAGACACGTATCATATTTTCATTTCTTTAATATTTAGGCTCTATTTTTCTTATGCGTTATTATTTTATATTACATTACACTCACTAATTTGAAATTTAACAGTCATTCAACAAAAAAGTTAATAAATTACTTAGATTAGGACAACTACAAACACGTATCGTATTTCCTTTTTTTTTTATAATTTCTTTAATATTCTATTTTCTTATTCTTTATTATCTTCTGTTGTTAAAAATATCTAGTAAATATCACAGTTCAATCAACAAATAAATTTCTCGAATTTGTGGCAATAGTAAAACACCGTACATCAAAACCAAAAATATCACAGATCAATCTTAAATCAACAAAAAAATATCACAGTTCAAGCTATCCTATATCCGAAAGGACACTGTTCAAAAAACAATACATGATTGAATTCTGCACAACGGTACGTGACCGTTAATCAAAACTATCACCGTTAATTGTTGGTAGAACAATCACAACTTAATGATCTCTACAATACGTATCATATTTCAAATAATTCACGCGCGATTCAAGGACACATACGGTTGTGGTTGTTTTTTTATAAACAATATATTTCCTATAAGAATACTACGAACACCACTCCCTTTGAGTTATAACTGTTCCATGAGGTCACAGTGAATCATAAAAAAAAATATTACCTCCAGGAACTAATCGTTCCGTTTGTTCCATTGGTGTCCCCTTGCCCTACGGTACGGGAATGTATCACCTACTGACCTGTGAGATTGTTGACTTCGGTTTATCGAACAAATTGAAATTTAATTAAACTATTACACACGCGATTCTAGATTTTAGATTAATTAAACGTCACAAAAACTAATGAGAACAAAATTTTAATCACCGCAACACAATAAAACATAATTCAATTAATTCGACTCATGGAAAAATGACAGGATGCCAGTCACCATCGGTGAATGGAAAAATATGATGTAAGAGACATCAGAGCCGTCAAACAAACGAATGATAACAAAATGTAATAAAAATAAGAGAATGATAATGTTACAGTCACGCCTTATATAGCCCAAAAATGAATTTCGAAAACTTCGAACACAGTATTTTTGATGTAAGGCAATTAATTTACATCAAGTATATAATTGTTAGGAACTTTTGTAGTTACACAAAACTGTTTGTTGTTCGGTAATATTGCACAAAAATAGTTTTGCGACATAAATCATTTCCGATACATTAATAACAATTATCAATGAATTAAAATAAGTTGAATGCGAGTTTAATCGACTTTATGGTGTTTAGGTATTACCAAACTATAATCTATAATAGCATTTCTTGTGAAGTTCAGTTCCATAACGGAAAGATTATTTGAAGGAAAATATTCATACAAAAAAATCGAATGTTTATCAATGCAAGATATTAAATCTTTGTATGTTGACGATTGGACAAATACGCACAGCTGTTTTGAGGTTTGAAAACTTTGTTGTTTAATCGCGGTTAGTGTATGGAGAATCCAAATTCAAATAGTATGGTGAAATTAATCGGATGAAAACGTAGTGTGAGTCAATTTTAGGGGGTTGTAAAATTAAATATTAATGTTTATGTAATTAAATGAAAACAACTATGAGTTACTGAGACTATAAGAAAAATGCGTCTGTCAATGAGGGATGGATAAAAAAAAACTATTACAAGCTACTTATGTTAATCAAAAATGACAACTAAAGAATCAGAGACTATAATACACGGTGTTCAAGCATTCTTCCAGGCTATCCATTACACAAGTTCCTCTATTTTTTGTTTCTAGTTTGGCTCAGTTTAGTTTTGTATTTCTTAAGGAATCAAATCCTAACAAACCTATAATTACGGTAAGCAAATTAAACATCTGCTATAATATAATAGTCTTTTTGTAACGGTATGTAACAAACAATATAATTCCATATATTACTAGAATTGATTGCCAAGGTCCTGTACCACCCAGGTTTATAATATAAGTGGTCTAATAATAATATAGGTAGGAATAATAATAATAAAGGAAACGACAAGACATCTTAGTGGCACAATATTTTTTTACGCTGTTTGCTCTGCTTTGTATTGACAAAGTTGTCCAGATTATTCAATAGTGCAATGTTTAGCTGGTCAGAGGAAAGAAAATATTAGTTTTCTAACAGAATTAAGTCGACCAACTAACAAGAGTAATTAAGCCGACCAACTAACAAGATTTATTAAGTCGACCAACTAGCAAGATTTTATTCAACTTTTAATCGCAAGTTTATTTTTGTTGTCAGAATTATTTTTATATTGTGTTAGAGAATTATTTTTATATTTATATATATTGTAATAAACTTCGTCCAGAATGGGTTAATTTAATTTACTCATTCATAACCAATACATTTTGCATAAATTAATTAAATATGAGTTCGCTAATGTTTACATTTATGCAAGTATGAATGAAAATAGGTGTGGCCTATTCAAGATGCACGTACTACGTAATATTGATTTCTAGAAAGTAAATTAGAGAAGTTTCGACTTATTTATTTTTGCATATAAATAAGCGAACAAAATATCAGATAGTCAGTTTTACTTTTACAATTAAAAGTGTTTATAAATATTCGTAAGTATAAGGAATAATCGGTGGTACTTGAGCCTGGGTACTAATAGTAAAAGAATTTGAACTTAGTGGAATAGTAAATACAGATTTTACGATTCCGAATATTATTGATTCAAATTGTGCAAAAGCGGTGAAGTTTATCGTACATAAATTGGAGACCCTGGAATTTATTGTAATTAAAATCGGAAGTTGCTGTAACTGGTTGATAAATAAAGTTTGAGATTTTGTTAACTAAAGATTTGTCTTTTTACTGTCGAATTTATCTCGTATCTGTCTCAATAATCGAAAAGAACCAACGAAGAGTCGTTGCAATATATAAGTGTTGATTGATTTAATTGATATTAATCTTTTGTAAAGTTTAAGAAAAGTAACTAACCATAACTTTAAAGTAGCGTGATTTATTTAGGTGAGCAGAGTGACTACTAAATGCGCTTTTAGATGTTAACACCAGCTCAGGTAAGCGTAGTATAATTTACCTTATTAATTACTTATAAAAAAAATTAACTCTTCTTAAATGCTTAACATAATTTCAATAATTTTTTGATTAGAGTTAACATGTTTAATAGTCTTAATCATAATTTTGATGTTTCCGTTTCTCTGAATATACAGTAATAATCATGAATTTAAATTAATTTTTTTATGGAGTCATGTCGGTGGCCTGTTTTCCTCCTTTAAACATGTAAATTCGCAGTGTGTTCGTGTGACGTGATTGTGACAAGTTTACAATTTTATTTATCGGTTTAGTTTTCTTTTACAGTGTAGCATACATTATATCATGTGAGCCATTGACCAAAATCCAAACTGTTTTGTCAAAAACAGAAAAAAATCGTTTTTTCGCATTTTTTTCGAAAAATTTTGAGGTTAGGGTAAAAATGGTCCATGCAAAAGTTGTAGATCTTCTTATTCCCCACAACTTTTACATATAACTCCTTTTACAGAAAAAAATCATTTTTTCGCATTTTTTTCGAAAAATTTTGAGGTTAGGGTAAAAATGGTCCATGCAAAAGTTGTAGATCTTCTTATTCCCCACAACTTTTACATATAACTCCTTTTGATTGGATGCACGGTTTAGCCAGAAAACACGAAAAACTGTTTTCAACCCCTAAAAACCCTCCCCATTCTCCCTGGATAGCAGCTGTCGTTTCGATTTATGTTTCCCTCTTTTACAATATCCCGCTGTCAATTTGCTGTAACGAATTATTTTTTTTTTAATTTTTGCTCCTATTATTACTAGCCTAATTGGGAAACTTTCGTTTAAGATTAAGAATTTTTTTAATTGAAAGTGCGGGTCCGCCAGCGCCATCATTAAAAAATAATATATATAAATTTTTATTTTTGGTTTTTTGGCTTTAATATTTTATTATTGATAATAAAATGATATTTGGTTGAAGCCAATAATTTATTCTTTTAAATAAAATAAATTATTTATTTATTTTAGATAAAAAGAATCTTTGTTTTAAGAAAAAATAAAAAAATAGAATTTAAATTATTTTTTTGCAAACGTTGCGTATATTTAATACATCCTCAGTGCAAAAATTTTTTAATAAAACTAACCATAATTTTTTCTACAAATAGAAAACATAAATTAATTGAACATAGAAAATTTTTTATAAAAGAAAAATAGAGAATACTAGATAAGCTTTTAGAATTAAAATAAAAAGTACAATATTAAGTTAAAATGTTATCATAAATATTTTGCAGATAAACAGTGTAATGGATAGTCTGGACTAATGTCAGAACGCAGTGTGTTACAGTCGCAGTTTCCTTAGTTGCTGTTCCTTATATTAATCTGTACCACTTGTAATAGATTCTCATCCCTTCGTCATCAATAGTCATATTTCATGTAGTTTCCTTAACCCATAGTTTCCTTATATTTCTTAAAATCTACTAAATCTGCAATAGCCGGACAAGCGTATGGGAGAAAGAAAATTACACTAATTACCTTGATTTATTTATTCATTAATATAACACAATATTGGTTAATTTGAATTAATTAATAATTTTCCTTAATCATCATCCGTATAATCACTAAAAATTAATCAGAATTTAATCTTGCAACGCACTAAAATTGACGCGCGTTATACTTCCATTCGATTGTTCTCGCCTTACTACTTGAGTTTGAACTTTTTTGTTTCAAAACACAAACCGTAATGAAATAACGAAATTCTCAAAACCTCATAACAGCTACGTGTATTTTGTTTCCAATCGTCAACATACAACGAATTACTATTTCTGCTTTGTTAAACATTTGATTTGTCTTTGTATGAGTGTTTTGCTTTAAACAATCCTTCCGTGATTGATCTGAACTTCACTGTATTGATATTGCAGAATGTAGTTATTAAATGTCTAAACATCATAACATTGATCGAATCTGTATTTGATTCATTTTGAATTCAATTATACGTGTTATGAATGTGTCGGAAATATTGGGGATCCCAACCTTATTTTCGTACAATATTATCAAACAGCAAACGGTTTTGTGTAACTATAAAAAGTTCCCAATAATTTGTAAATCTGATGTAAATTAATTATCTCCCATCTAAACACTGTATTCGAGTTATTGCGAGACTGAAAATTTGGCTATATAATGAGCCACTGTAGCCTTTTCATTCTCTCAGTTTAAAATTGCGATTCACACAGTACTCGTTCAGTCTAGTACTTTTTTGTGTTATTGAATTCATTTTGTGTTTTGACGTCTGCGAGTCGATCATTATTTTGTGTACAAGACAGCTGATTTTTTTGTTCCTGAGCTTCTTTGAACGTGGAAAGTGAATTAGGTCTTGCGGTGTGATTAATTTTTGTGTATTAAGGTGGAAAATGTGACTCCCAAGACAAGAAGCTAATTTATGGGATCCAAAACACACCTATGTAAAAGGATCAACTTATTAAGACATGCCAAGGTAATGTTAATCATATCTTTTGTAGTTTTGTTATTTTGAGGATCATTGAAACACCGGCGTAGTATCTGCGGTGTAGAAGTAAATAGTTACTAACAGTCAGTGAATCTCATGCGAGATTCAGGTCAAATAATTCAACTCAATATAATAGTGTTTGCCAATAAAGAGATGGATAAGAGTATAACCAGGTATAACAAAACGACTGTGATATATTCGTTTACTTAATTTTTGTTTTTTTGAAAGACTGTGATAATAGTGTATAACAAAACGACGGTGATATATTAGTTTACTTAATGTTTGTTGGCATCAATTAATTGTTCCAAATCCGCATGTTAATCTATGTAACCTTGAAAAGTCGAACTGTGTAATTGAAAAGTGGTTCAAGGATTAAGCTTTTGTGATAATATTATAAACCAAAACGAGTTTGATATACTATGGAATTTAATTTTTTTGTGTGTTGATGTCCATTAATTGTTCCAAGTTCGTATAAAAATTTTTTTTTAACCTTAAAAAGTCGAACTGTATAAGTAATCAAAAAAATAAGGAACAACTAAATACTAAAAATTTCCATGTTTTCTGTGATATTATTATAAGGTAACAAAATAACTGTGATAAACTGTTTAGCTTAATTTTTGTGGCTTGTATCGATTAATTGTTCCAAATTCGTCGAACTGTATAATAAAAACAAAAAGAAATTTTCCGTATTTAAGATGCTGTGTTAAAATTATAGGATAACTAATTAACTGTGATAGACTAGCTTAATTTTTTTTTGTGTGTTGGTTTCTATTAGCTGTACAACCAATCCGTGTGTATCTTGATTTCTAAATATAAACTATATTTAATTAACCGAATTAAGATTGTGAAAACTGTTAGTTGCTAAACGTTATAATAAAAAAACAACGGAAACCTTAAATTATATTTAAACATTCTATTGATTATTGTGAAAATTCTGATTGCTAAACATTATATAAAAAAATGAAAGAGAATAAAAAAACCATGAATTATATTTGAATATTCTACTTATTCTTGTGAAAACTTCGTGTCACTAAGCATCATAAACAGCTATTGCTTCAGATATTGCGGCGCAACAATTATTTCCACATTCTTGCAACATCTCTCCGGAATCACTTGGATAAAGCAACGTCACGTTCATGCCATAGTTCTACCGATTTTGGCTGTAGTTGCCGGGGGTGTTTCAACGCAACTTTTCTGCGATAATTCGATAATGGTTGTGACAGTGTTTGCCTCGCCTGTCTATCAATTGTTCAGCTCTCGCCAAGCTCTTGCAGCACAACATATATAATCATAATTATCATCTTGTACAACGTATTGTTTTTTTTTGGTATATACAATTTAAAGTTTGATCATAATTGACAACTTATACAAAATACTGATATACGATTGTTGCATCGTATTCTCAACTGTTTCAACGTGCTCAATTATGATTGCAGGTTGATTTCGCCAATAATATTACATTCATACAAATTGGTACAAATTCATCCAACGCTGCCGACTGCAGGTTTATCTCACGTTTCTATTTAACGTTTTATGTTACATTTATAAATTAATCAACGTTGCCGATTGCCAGTGTAATTAACGTTTCTATGTAACGTGTTATTTTACAATTATAAATTATTCAACGCTGCTGAGTGCCTGTTTGATTACGTTTCTACACAACATTTTATTTTGATTCAACAAAATCTTACAAATTTATATAACGTTTCTACTTATCATTTTTGATACAACCATATTTTACATCAATTACATCATTTTTGATTCAACAATATTTTACCTCAATTACAACATTTTTTGATTCAACAAAATTATACAAGTTGATATAACGTTCCTACTTACCATTTTTTTTTTGGATCCAACCAAATTTTACCAATTTATATAACGTTTCTACGCATCATTTTTGATTCAACCATATTTTACATCCATTACATCATTTTTGATTCAACAAAAGTTTTCATCAATTACAATATTTTTGATTCAACAAAATGTTACAAAATTTATCTGACGTTTCTACCTATCATTTTTGATTCAACAATATTTTATATCAATTACCACATTTTTGATTCAACCAAATTTTATATCAATTACATCATTTTTGATTCAACAAAATTTTACATCAATTACAACATTTTTGATTCAACAAAATTTTACAAATTTATATAACGTTTCTACGTATCATTTTTGATTCAACAAAATTTTTATATCAATTACATCATTTTTGATTCAACCAAATTTTACATCAATTACAACATTTTTGGATGCAACAAAATTATACAAGTTGATGTAATGTTCCTATTTACCATTTTTTGATTCAACCATATTTTACATCAATTACATAATTTTTGATTCAACAAAATTTTACATCCATTACAATATTTTTTCGATTCAACAAAATTTTACAAATTTATATACCGTTTCTACGTATCATTTTTGATTCAACAATATTTTATATCAATTACATCATTTTTGATTCAACAAAATTTTACATCAATTACATCATTTTTGATTCAACAAAATTATACAAAGTATTTTCGAGAGCTTCCTAACGTGAGCACCGTGTTGATGGAGGGCTGATCTAAACAGGATAGGAGGACGAGGTTTAATCATGGGGTGAGTGAATTTATTGTATTACTTAGGTCATATGGATAAAAGGGTGTGAATGTGTGTGGGTGTGTGTGGGCGTATGTGAGTGAACGTGGGGGTTGGACGTGTTGATCGTGGGTCTTTCGCAACAGGGGTCGCCAGAGTCTCCGTTTTTCCACTTGTATTTCCGTCCATTTCTGCAAATTCTCGTGAATAGCGTACATTTCTGTATTTGTGCTGAAGTAGCAGGGTTACTTTATCGTTCCCATGGGCTGAAGCTAGCTTGGGGCTTGAAAATCAATCTCGCTAGGTACGCTTCCTGCTATGTCCTTCTCATTGGTTCGCCAAAGAGAAAGCGCTTCATTACAAATTGGCGCCCAACGTGGGGCTTCTCTAAGGGTTTCTACAGCGATGTAGGACTCTGGAGGAGTCCCTCCATAATTTCAAAAAAGCTTAGAAAATTTTTTTTAAAAAATTTTTCTCCTAAAATTTAATTTTCATTTCCACCATTCTATAGTTAGAAGACTCTGGCGGCGTAGAAGCAATTCCCTGCTTCATACGCGCAGGAGCAAAGGAAGTCTGAGATGCCTCAGACTCTTCTTTGATGGGGTTTTGCGTCCCCACGCCTCCAGCTACAACTCTCCTTTTGGTTTTTTTTGATAACGCAAGGATGGGAATATTTCTTAGGAAGTATTCCCAATGGGCATTACAACCCCACGGACCCTAGTTACGGGCTGGGTTTCTGGCGATGTCACGAAGGCCGAAGGTGATTCAGGTGCCAGACCTAGACTGACGTGTATTGGTGTATACGCCAATTCTCGTCCGAGTCTGGTCACCTGGTCAGGCTTCGGGTTCGTGGTGTCTTCAGAGTCCAGTCCGAACTGATATTGTCTAATATTTAGAGTCCCCTCCCGACAATATTGGTTTCCTATGGCCTGAGTGTTTCGGTTCCCCGTGGATAATACTGAGGGACATTTTCCAAAGTAGCCCGATCAGCTACTGAGGGAAGATGTCCGCTCAGCTTTTATGCCGTGGTTGGCTGGATCCACTCAGGTCATAGCACCTCGCCCGTATGTGTTGGTGGTGTGGATCGCAGTTGACGGGTGTTGATGATCGAATGGTGGTCCAGAGGATTTATCTTCTGACCATCCCGTCAGCACTTGTCAGCTGGGTGAAATCCCATCAGCACATACCCCATCTTATTCCATTCCCACCCTACCTCTCCCCATCCTTTACATCCCCTCTTCTCCCCTTTTCCTTTCTGATTACCCATCCTTTTAACGTAGCCTATTTTAACTTTTCTTTGGTCCCAAAATAAAATAAAATAAAATATAAAACTAAAATCAACAATTCTAAGAAAGAACGGCGATCACCACCTTCAACCCCAGGTGTGGTGAACTCCCCCCGTGATTGGTCCGTCCGTCCGTCGTCAGTAAATGAATAAATAAATAAATATATTAAATCAATAAATAAATATTTATTGATAAATAAATAAATAAATATTTGTTAATAAAACTGCTGATTTTTGCATATGCTAATTCCTGTTCTCTCTCATTTTTTTAGGACACCCCAAATTAAAATTATATAAAACTAAGACACTAAAATTAGTGAAATCTAAGGAACGTAAATTAATTGAAATTATTTGAAACTAAAATTATTGGAAACTAAGGAGTCAAAATACAACTTAGAAAATCAAACCTTCTAAATCCAGATTCAACATAGCACGTATCAAGATTTTTTTTTATTATATTATTGATTATTAGACTTAGTGTGCATGATAATTTTAAGTTAGCTTGATAGCTTATGGTTTATAAGCAATAAAATACGATATTAAGTTAACAGAAAAAAAAATTAATAATACGATTTAATCAAGATTAACCATAAAATTGAATAAATTATCGTATTTTATTGTTTGTTAACAATTTTTTCAAAAGAAAAAATCAAATCAAATATATATTATTAATTTATAATTTTAAGTTTATCTTTCTTGTCAAACCGGTAGGCTTGCCGTACTTCTATTTTTTTTTGTTTGTTACTCCGTTTTTAGTTTACAATTGCCATCTTCTGCAATAGTCGTAGTATACCGGTTTACTCTCAAATTACATTGTTTTTTTCTCCTTTCTTTTTTTCACTGATTGTTCACACACCAACAACTTAATTAGTAAAAGATATTTTCATTCTTGATTACCCTCGGCGTTAGCCCGTTTTACAAGTTTCTCACTCCATACATCTGACGAATTGGTCAGAATTCGCGCAGCTGTTTGAGGTTTGAATAACGGAAATTCCATATAACTCTTTGAATTCTGCTTTAATATATTTGAAGTAAATATTGTAATAAAATAATTTTATTTTTATTAATAATTAAATTGTTTATTTGGCTTCAGCGCTCGCATTGATAGTGTATCAATTTTCTTTTCGCTCTCCATATACTTGCCTTTATTGGTCTAGTCCTGTGCGGCGGTCTGAGTTTTCATAATGTCTGCTGTTGATAAGATTGACGTTCTGGACAGGTCCAGCTCTTGTGCAGTCTGTCAACAAGAGCTAGTACCGGCCGACGTAAAACTCCTCACTCGGTGTAACCACCTCTTCCATGATATCTGCCTCAACGACTGGTTGTTGCAGAATCGCACCTGCCCAATTTGTCGAGCCGCTTGCGAACGTGCCGACTTACAGAGGTTACCTCGAGGGATGGATAAAACTAATGATACGGTGGTACCACCTCCACCGAGACCTGTGACTCGATCTATTACCGCAGGTTGGCAACATCGTCCTAGTCAACACTCTTCTACTCCCTTGGCAAACCGCCTTCCACGATCTAGACTCGCCGATGAAGTGCGAGTGAATATAGCTCAACGATCTCCCATATATGGTGTCGCTGCAGCGGAAGATCACGGTTTTCAGGAAGCGGTAAATGCGCACATCGATCAGGAAATTTCGAGAATTAATCACTCAATGATGCAATCACGTGAACCAGCACCGGAAGTGTTGTTACCTCTAGCACCAATTGCAGTATCACCCACCACCCCGCGTCATCCATCGGTTCATTCAAATTATACGCCAGTAAATGCGTTTGTGCAAAATAATGTACCAGTACCACCAATGTTTGCTGAACCTCATCCTGCTCTTGCTCCAGCTAGAATACGAACACATCTCGATCAGCACTCTACCACAGTTAGAAATTGGAACGTAACGTTCTCAGGCAGACCCGATGGTCTGGATGTTGAAGCATTCATCTTCAGGATAGAGCGGCTGACAGAGATGTGTTTAAATAACGATTTTACTATTGTCACCCGTTGTCTGTACCTGTTATTCACAGATCGAGCAGCTAATTGGTTCTGGAGATATTTTCGCCAGAACCGACAGCTTATTTGGACTGACTTATGTCATGCTCTTCGAATAGAATTTCAGGACAGGCAGACGGACGAAGAGGTAAAGGAGCGGATGAGGGCCAGGAAACAGCGGCCCACCGAATTGTTTGATGAATTCTTACAATCAATTTATCGACTAGGCGATAAACTACGAGAACCGATGCCGGATGTGGAGTTGTTCTCCTTGATTCGCAACAATTTACGATTGGAAATTAGAAGGGAGCTACTTTATGTCACCATCTATGGACTGGAACATCTGCGCCAGCTCTGCCGTGACCGCGAAAAATTATGGGCCGAGTCAATAACCAGACCGCGCGATTATATTATTAGACCATCTAGACCGGTGTCTGAGGTGGATTTAGAACGTGAATTTTCACAAATACAAATTAGCGAATTGCCAACTGAATCGTTACCAATTACATCCAACGAACTTGCGGCAATACAGCCTGCCCCTAATATGAGACGAATAACCAGTTCAACTATTTGTTGGAACTGCAAACGACCTGGTCATCGGTGGCACGATTGTCGTGAATCACAGCGATTGTTTTGTTGGGGATGTGGGAAGGACGATGTGTTATGTCCTAATTGTGAAAATTGTCAGGGAAACCGAAGGGGGGGGCCAGAATCCCAACACCTTTTCTCGCTCCCAGGACCAGTCTTAGATTCATCTGAGACCACATTTAATTTGCCTCCTGATCTTTCGGATATTTCATCTACCAATCCCAATAACTTACTAGTACATGATGCACTGTTGAACCGAGCTTCAACATCCACTTTTGTAGAACACCCGTTGAATACTACTTCCGATACACTGGTATCCACTCATGATACTGATATCAAATTATTGAAACGAACACCCGATCATACTGAACCACCTCCATTATGGACCAAAATCAAATCGTTCCAACAACGATTGAACGAATACCTGAAAATACGCTCAAACATATTTGTCGATTCATTATCATCTTTGAAACTTCCATCGCGCTCTGCACTCCGTTCTCGTATTTATTGGCAACAACGTCATTTGTTTAAAACTAAAACCATTTCCTCTATTGTGAAATTGGCCAACGATGTGAGATCTTATGCCACAGTGTCAATATTGGGTAAACAACATACTGGACTGTTGGATAGTGGAGCGTCTTTGACTGTAATTGGTGGTGATTTCGCTAAAGAAATCGTACAGACTCCGGACCTTCTGACTTATTCGTCTGCAGTAGTTCGTACTGCCGATGGCCAAAGACAGAAGATCCTGGGGTTTGTAAAAACAAAGATTTCATTTATGAACCAAGTCAGAACCCTGAACGTCTTCATTATCCCGTCTTTGACTCAAAATCTATATCTAGGTATAGATTTCTTTAACGCTTTTGGTTTGTTTAACCCGATATTTAACTTACCTACATTTTCGACTACGGAGTCAGGAATTTCAGAATTGTCTATGGACAATCAAGCACGTCTACAAAACACTATTCAGCTTCTACCATCATTTTCAAAAATGGGTCTGGGTCGAACACATTTGATGGAACACGTTATTGATGTGGGGACTGCAGCTCCCATCAAGCAACGACACTATCCAATTTCGCCCGCCATTGAGAAACTGATGGGAGAAGAACTGGATAGGATGTTATCGCTGGGTATTATAGAGGTTTCAAACAGTCCATGGTCAAGTCCTGTGGTTTTAATTCGCAAACCTGGGAAGAATCGTCTTTGTTTGGATAGTAGAAAGGTCAATACAGTTACTAAAAAGGATGCTTACCCCCTTCCACAGATAGATGGAATCTTGAGTCGTCTGCCACAGAGTAATTTCATTTCCAGTTTGGATCTGAAAGACGCTTTCTGGCAGATACCTCTAGAAAAACACTCCCGAGAGAAAACTGCTTTTACGGTTCCAGGGCGGCCATTGTATCAGTTCGTAAGAATGCCTTTCGGCCTGTGCAATGCGCCGCAAACAATGACCAAATTGATGGACCAAGTAATTCCTCCACATCTCAAGTCGTGCGTCTTCGTATACTTGGATGATCTTCTAATAGTTACAGATACCTTCGAGGCCCATCTGAAACTGTTAGAAGATATCTCCCAGTGTCTTAGACGTGCGAACTTGACGATAAACGTGGAAAAAAGTAAGTTTCTCTTAGCGGAGGTAAAATATTTGGGATATGTGGTGGGAGGTGGTACGTTAAAAATTGATCCTGATAAAACTCAGGCTATATCAGAATTTCCTACACCTCGAACACCCAAACAGATTCGACGCTTCTTGGGTATGGCGGGTTATTATCGCCGTTTTATATCCGATTTCTCTGCTATGTCCTCTCCAATATCAGATTTGTTGAAGAAAAATTCTAATAAATTCATATGGACACCAGAAGCTGAAATAGCATTTATAAGTCTCAAAAATGCTCTCATATCAGCACCAGTCCTCATAAACCCCGACTATACTAAACCTTTTACTCTCCAGTGCGACGCTAGTAATGACGGTATAGGCTGTGTATTACTGCAGTGTGACATGGACGGTATGGAACATCCCATAGCGTACATGTCCAAGAAACTAAATTCTGCGCAACGCAATTAGTCAACTAGTGAGAAAGAGTGTCTAGCCGCCGTACTGGGAGTAAAGAAATTTAGAGCGTATGTCGAGGGTCAGGCCTTTAAGATCATAACTGACCATGCTTCATTAAAATGGTTAATGCAACAAAAAGACCTTTCTGGTCGATTGGCTCGTTGGAGCTTGAAATTGCAGGGTTACGTCTTTGATATTGAGTACCGAAAAGGAAAATTAAATACTGTTCCTGACACTCTATCAAGACGTGACTCTGTCGACATCATTTCTGAACTATGTCCAGTGCCTGAATTAGATCTTAATTCCCCCTTCTTCAACACTTCTCGATATTTGGAGTTGGTAAATCTGGTTACCGAAGCAGACGGTACATTGCCTGATCTGAAAGTAATTTCTGGTCGGGTTTATAAACGATTGGCTTGTCTAGATCTTGATATTCCTTCAGAGGGTGAGGTTTGGAAATTGTGGTTACCTGAGGAATACACTGACGAGTGTATTGCAAGGGCCCACAATCCTCCTACCTCATCTCATGGAGGTCTAGCAAAAACCCTGTTTAATATTCGTAAATTTTACTATTGGCCTCGTATGTACACCCAGGTTAAATCTTACATAGGAAATTGTAAGACCTGTAAAGAAATCAAAGCGACTAATGTTCCACTTCGTGCTCCCATGGTGTCCCAGATGAAAACAGAACGAATTGGACAGCGATTATATATCGATATTCTTGGCCCTTATCCTCGTTCAAAGGCCGGGAATATCGCTATTCTGGTAGTATTAGATCATGTTACTAAATATCCATTTTTATTTCCTTTACGGAAATTAACTGCTGAACCGATTTGTCATCTATTGGCTACCAATGTCTTTCATGTATTTGGTTGTCCCGAAGCTATTGTGTCCGATAATGGGACCCAATTCAAATCAAAACAGTTTGCAGATTTCTTGGCGAAGCACGGAGTGAAACATACATTACTAGCGTTATATTCACCTCAAGCTAACGCTTCTGAACGGGTAAATAGGAGTGTTTTATCTGGTATTCGAGCCTACTTAGAGGAGGAGCATTCTAAATGGGATCTGCACTTGAGCGAGATCGCTTGTGCACTACGTTGTTCCCTGCACCAAACACTTAAATGTTCCCCATATTACGCAATGTTTGGGATACCCATGGTGACTCATGGTTCGTCATATGAATTGCTGAGACGATTGAATGGTCTTCATGAACCAGGTGAAACGATTCTGCGACCTGATTATCTTAACAAGATTCGATTACGAATTCTAGATCTAACGGCCGAAGCATTTGTCAAGAGTGCTGAAAGATACAATTTACGAGCTCGAGTAACTTTGTTTAAACCAGGGGATACGGTGTTCCGAAGGAACTTTATTTTGAGTGACGCCGGTAAGAAATTATCTGCTAAACTTGCACAGAAGTTTATTGAGACCAGAGTAATAAGGTTGGTAGGTAGCGCTGCTTACGAACTGGAGGACCTGGTTTCTAAACGTAGAGGTGTTTATCATTCCAAGGACATTCGCGCCTAACATCGGTAATAATTTTTTTTTTGTCAGTATGATAGTAACTTTCGCTTGTGTTTCACCGCCATTGTAAGTCAAGATTATCGACGACCATAAAGTATGAGGGTAGTTTCGTCTTGAATTCACAGTTCAGTGAGTGTGTATCAACTTTGGTGTTCGGGTCTTGTTTCAAAAATTTTTTTTTTCTGTGTTGACTATTTGCCAGCGAAACTTCCGGGATCGAATGTATTGAATTTGGTTCAATTAGTTACTTTGAAACTATGTGAATAGTTTTCTCCTTTTCAGCCTTCAGAGTCACTTGGACGGAAGCGTACAACAGTGTAGCCCGGCTAGTAGTCGGAGACGCATGAGACTCGTGGTAGTTCAGGTGTGGGTTGCGAGCCTGCATAACGGAACAACGGAATTGTGTCGGATATTTCATTAAAGGAGTCGGTCCAATGGTGTTTTTTCTTTTCGATCTGTAGCAGATTGAATAAATTTTTTTTGTGACTTTAGAGTCTCGGGAACCCCCAGATCTGCCCGAAATTGGGTCTGGAAGAAGTTAGTTATCCATCGTTTTCAATAGAGTAGAATACTGTTTTTATCGATACCCCTCCCAAAAGTTTTTTTTTGTATAATCATAGATACTTTATTACTTGGTTTCTGCTAAGACTGAGTTTGTAATACTGATCGCATTGATTGCTAATCTGTGGTACGTCGAGGTGCTTCACCATGCTAATATGTATATACAAGGTCTATTGGCGACCAGCCTATGCCTTTTTCAACTTCTTTTTGGTCGTAAGTGTTCGTCCAAAAAGCACTTGTTCTGTAATGGATAGTCTGGACTAATGTCAGAACGCAGTGTGTTACAGTCGCAGTTTCCTTAGTTGCTGTTCCTTATATTAATCTGTACCACTTGTAATAGATTCTCATCCCTTCGTCATCAATAGTCATATTTCATGTAGTTTCCTTAACCCATAGTTTCCTTATATTTCTTAAAATCTACTAAATCTGCAATAGCCGGACAAGCGTATGGGAGAAAGAAAATTACACTAATTACCTTGATTTATTTATTCATTAATATAACACAATATTGGTTAATTTGAATTAATTAATAATTTTCCTTAATCATCATCCGTATAATCACTAAAAATTAATCAGAATTTAATCTTGCAACGCACTAAAATTGACGCGCGTTATACTTCCATTCGATTGTTCTCGCCTTACTACTTGAGTTTGAACTTTTTTGTTTCAAAACACAAACCGTAATGAAATAACGAAATTCTCAAAACCTCATAACAGCTACGTGTATTTTGTTTCCAATCGTCAACATACAACGAATTACTATTTCTGCTTTGTTAAACATTTGATTTGTCTTTGTATGAGTGTTTTGCTTTAAACAATCCTTCCGTGATTGATCTGAACTTCACTGTATTGATATTGCAGAATGTAGTTATTAAATGTCTAAACATCATAACATTGATCGAATCTGTATTTGATTCATTTTGAATTCAATTATACGTGTTATGAATGTGTCGGAAATATTGGGGATCCCAACCTTATTTTCGTACAATATTATCAAACAGCAAACGGTTTTGTGTAACTATAAAAAGTTCCCAATAATTTGTAAATCTGATGTAAATTAATTATCTCCCATCTAAACACTGTATTCGAGTTATTGCGAGACTGAAAATTTGGCTATATAATGAGCCACTGTAGCCTTTTCATTCTCTCAGTTTAAAATTGCGATTCACACAGTACTCGTTCAGTCTAGTACTTTTTTGTGTTATTGAATTCATTTTGTGTTTTGACGTCTGCGAGTCGATCATTATTTTGTGTACAAGACAGCTGATTTTTTTGTTCCTGAGCTTCTTTGAACGTGGAAAGTGAATTAGGTCTTGCGGTGTGATTAATTTTTGTGTATTAAGGTGGAAAATGTGACTCCCAAGACAAGAAGCTAATTTATGGGATCCAAAACACACCTATGTAAAAGGATCAACTTATTAAGACATGCCAAGGTAATGTTAATCATATCTTTTGTAGTTTTGTTATTTTGAGGATCATTGAAACACCGGCGTAGTATCTGCGGTGTAGAAGTAAATAGTTACTAACAGTCAGTGAATCCCATGCGAGATTCAGGTCAAATAATTCAACTCAATATAATAGTGTTTGCCAATAAAGAGATGGATAAGAGTATAACCAGGTATAACAAAACGACTGTGATATATTCGTTTACTTAATTTTTGTTTTTTTGAAAGACTGTGATAATAGTGTATAACAAAACGACGGTGATATATTAGTTTACTTAATGTTTGTTGGCATCAATTAATTGTTCCAAATCCGCATGTTAATCTATGTAACCTTGAAAAGTCGAACTGTGTAATTGAAAAGTGGTTCAAGGATTAAGCTTTTGTGATAATATTATAAACCAAAACGAGTTTGATATACTATGGAATTTAATTTTTTTGTGTGTTGATGTCCATTAATTGTTCCAAGTTCGTATAAAAATTTTTTTTTAACCTTAAAAAGTCGAACTGTATAAGTAATCAAAAAAATAAGGAACAACTAAATACTAAAAATTTCCATGTTTTCTGTGATATTATTATAAGGTAACAAAATAACTGTGATAAACTGTTTAGCTTAATTTTTGTGGCTTGTATCGATTAATTGTTCCAAATTCGTCGAACTGTATAATAAAAACAAAAAGAAATTTTCCGTATTTAAGATGCTGTGTTAAAATTATAGGATAACTAATTAACTGTGATAGACTAGCTTAATTTTTTTTTGTGTGTTGGTTTCTATTAGCTGTACAACCAATCCGTGTGTATCTTGATTTCTAAATATAAACTATATTTAATTAACCGAATTAAGATTGTGAAAACTGTTAGTTGCTAAACGTTATAATAAAAAAACAACGGAAACCTTAAATTATATTTAAACATTCTATTGATTATTGTGAAAATTCTGATTGCTAAACATTATATAAAAAAATGAAAGAGAATAAAAAAACCATGAATTATATTTGAATATTCTACTTATTCTTGTGAAAACTTCGTGTCACTAAGCATCATAAACAGCTATTGCTTCAGATATTGCGGCGCAACAATTATTTCCACATTCTTGCAACATCTCTCCGGAATCACTTGGATAAAGCAACGTCACGTTCATGCCATAGTTCTACCGATTTTGGCTGTAGTTGCCGGGGGTGTTTCAACGCAACTTTTCTGCGATAATTCGATAATGGTTGTGACAGTGTTTGCCTCGCCTGTCTATCAATTGTTCAGCTCTCGCCAAGCTCTTGCAGCACAACATATATAATCATAATTATCATCTTGTACAACGTATTGTTTTTTTTTGGTATATACAATTTAAAGTTTGATCATAATTGACAACTTATACAAAATACTGATATACGATTGTTGCATCGTATTCTCAACTGTTTCAACGTGCTCAATTATGATTGCAGGTTGATTTCGCCAATAATATTACATTCATACAAATTGGTACAAATTCATCCAACGCTGCCGACTGCAGGTTTATCTCACGTTTCTATTTAACGTTTTATGTTACATTTATAAATTAATCAACGTTGCCGATTGCCAGTGTAATTAACGTTTCTATGTAACGTGTTATTTTACAATTATAAATTATTCAACGCTGCTGAGTGCCTGTTTGATTACGTTTCTACACAACATTTTATTTTGATTCAACAAAATCTTACAAATTTATATAACGTTTCTACTTATCATTTTTGATACAACCATATTTTACATCAATTACATCATTTTTGATTCAACAATATTTTACCTCAATTACAACATTTTTTGATTCAACAAAATTATACAAGTTGATATAACGTTCCTACTTACCATTTTTTTTTTGGATCCAACCAAATTTTACCAATTTATATAACGTTTCTACGCATCATTTTTGATTCAACCATATTTTACATCCATTACATCATTTTTGATTCAACAAAAGTTTTCATCAATTACAATATTTTTGATTCAACAAAATGTTACAAAATTTATCTGACGTTTCTACCTATCATTTTTGATTCAACAATATTTTATATCAATTACCACATTTTTGATTCAACCAAATTTTATATCAATTACATCATTTTTGATTCAACAAAATTTTACATCAATTACAACATTTTTGATTCAACAAAATTTTACAAATTTATATAACGTTTCTACGTATCATTTTTGATTCAACAAAATTTTTATATCAATTACATCATTTTTGATTCAACCAAATTTTACATCAATTACAACATTTTTGGATGCAACAAAATTATACAAGTTGATGTAATGTTCCTATTTACCATTTTTTGATTCAACCATATTTTACATCAATTACATAATTTTTGATTCAACAAAATTTTACATCCATTACAATATTTTTTCGATTCAACAAAATTTTACAAATTTATATACCGTTTCTACGTATCATTTTTGATTCAACAATATTTTATATCAATTACATCATTTTTGATTCAACAAAATTTTACATCAATTACATCATTTTTGATTCAACAAAATTATACAAAGTATTTTCGAGAGCTTCCTAACGTGAGCACCGTGTTGATGGAGGGCTGATCTAAACAGGATAGGAGGACGAGGTTTAATCATGGGGTGAGTGAATTTATTGTATTACTTAGGTCATATGGATAAAAGGGTGTGAATGTGTGTGGGTGTGTGTGGGCGTATGTGAGTGAACGTGGGGGTTGGACGTGTTGATCGTGGGTCTTTCGCAACAGGGGTCGCCAGAGTCTCCGTTTTTCCACTTGTATTTCCGTCCATTTCTGCAAATTCTCGTGAATAGCGTACATTTCTGTATTTGTGCTGAAGTAGCAGGGTTACTTTATCGTTCCCATGGGCTGAAGCTAGCTTGGGGCTTGAAAATCAATCTCGCTAGGTACGCTTCCTGCTATGTCCTTCTCATTGGTTCGCCAAAGAGAAAGCGCTTCATTACAACAGTATCTTTTTGTTTGTTTATAGACTTTTTGCTCTTTTTAATTTGTATCACCTTCATTATACTCCTTTTTTAAAATTGCTTTCTTTTTCAAGAATTTCAACGTTTGCGAAAGAAACGTTATTTCCAGCAACAGCAAGATGTCTTGAAAGCGCACTACTACCATTATCATCGTCAGAATTAACAGGCTTTCTTTTAGCATCATGTAAATGTTGATCAAAACGTTTCTTTAAAAATTGTTTTGTTTGTCCAGTATAAGTAAAATCACAAGAACATTTAATTTGGTATATTACTTCTGTTTGTAATTCCTTCGGTACTTTATCTTTTAATTTTGAAAATAAGGTTCCTCCAATAGTTTTAGATGATCTTCCAACAGCATGAATATTATAATTAGTCCAGTAAATAAAGGTTAAAAGGTCGCAAAAATCCTGTCGCGGACGGGACCTGGCGGAAATTGTTGGTCCTACCGAGTACTTTGACGTGAGCAAAATTACCTTGGGGTTCCGACCCTGTGAGCCTGGAAAATGGTCCTCAAAGTGTCAGAAGTAGTTTCCGGGCCATATCTCCGAAAATATGGCAGTTAGGGTATTCCTGTTTAGCCAGAAATGAAGGTGAGCTAATTATCTACAAAAATTGTCCTATTCATTTTTATCGTAAACCCGATAGTTTCCGAGATAACGGACTCGAACCTTGTCCTGCATTTTTCTCTTCATCATGGAGCCAGAACGCCGCGCCGCTTTACACGTATTTACTAAGGAGCGGCGGACAAATTAGCGGATAACTCGGTCAAAATTCAATATTTTTCGATGATTCAAATCATAATGTGAAAGAGAAAACCCGTACCTGTCACATCCTGTGATAAAATTCCTGTTATCACGTTTGTAAGCGAGTGCAAACGGCGGTCAAAGTTTCTTTTTATCCGGTTTTCTGACGCTGTTTTAAATTTATTCATATTTTTTTTAAAAATTGTGTTTTTATATTTTTCTTTCTTGATTATTGTACCTGGGGGGTCTTGAAACATCTCAGAAAGGGAATTTATTAATTTCCATTTTGAGGACTTTCATGGAGTTTCGGAAAGTCCGCGGAAAATCATTAATAAAAGATTTATTGTCTATTGAAGTGCCTCATAAGTTACACCAATTTGTAGCTTAGAATGTCTAGTTTCCGATCGTATTTTCCAAATTGTTTAGAAATTTCCAGGGCTCTTTAAAAGTTGATTTTACGCCCACACGGGAAAAAACTGGCCAAATTTTTCAGACACTTTTTTTTCTTTCCGAGGAATGTTTTGGGTATTGTTACTTATATTAAAGTAAAGCTGAGGTTGTCAGCTTTCCATTGATATAAATAAGGTCATTGTTTCTAATCCACAAAAAAAAAATAGAAAAAGTTTCTCTGAAATTATTTATGATAATTTCCTCTTTTTTTCTGCTTCACGTGGCGGCGCGTATATTACGTGTATAATATCGGTCCACGCAGGCGCGCACACATGGCACACACACACTGGCTTCACGCGTTCCTCGTGGACTTATATTGTTATTGTTTATCGTCAACAATAGTACATTATGATGCTAGGACGTAAAGCTAAAGATTTTGGACGGATGTGGAGTTTGCAAATCGAGGCGCTAGCCGAGATTTGCACCCACATTAAGTCCAAAATAGCTTACGTCCGTGCATCATATACTATTTTTTATTCGCCGCAAGCAAAATATTTTAAAAAATTTTGTTTATTCTAAATTAAAATTATAAATTTCATAAATTTTAAAATAAAAATATGTGGAACAAGTAACCTTTGACAAAATATTTATTATTTTTTCCAAATTATTGTGTAGCTATGACAACAAATGATAACAACTATTTTAATTGGAGAATGAATTGAATTGAATTTAAGGGTTGCTTTGATAAAAAATTTTATTTTTCATAGAATTTAAACAAATACAAATTTGTACTTTTTTGGACGTAGCTATGACAACAAAATAAACAGTTGAAAAGTGATACTTTAAGGCCACAAATCACAGTAATAAAGTAACATTTTAATATGTAGGCGAATAAAAAAACATTTTGTAGACCATTTGATTGCTGAAAATTTTCTGTTTTGTTAGAAATCAATATTAATAAAAAAAAAAATCTGGATAAAAAGTGGACTTTTGGTGCTATTTGGAAATTATTTGGTGCTGTTTAAAAGTTAGAGTTGCTGTTTCAATTTTTGGAGCAAGGGTAAAGAACAGTTAATCTCTTTGATTGTCCCAGAGGTAAATTTGTTGAGCATTACAATGCTGGAACAACTTTATCATAAATGAGTGCAAGTTGAAGTTTGAAAAATTATAAAAGTGCTTGAACATGAAGATGAGCTGAACGAATCTTGGTGGACGCCAGCGTCCAGCAAAATTTTCCAACTCGTTTTGATTCCAATGTTTATTTTCAAGGGCCCGAATGAACGGAGTGCAAGCTGAAGTGCGTTAAGTTATGAAAGTGCTTGAAAAGGAAGATGAACTTGAAGAATCTTTTCTGACGCCGGCGTCTACTCGTTAGAAGCAACTTTAATCTCCGAGTCAAGGATTCACATGTGTTTACATTCGTTATGTGACCTTTATTTATTATGTTATGTGACCTTTATTTGTTATTTTCCTTCTCAATATTTGCACGGCGACTGATCCTTCCTATGCTCCTATATGGCCGCGATAATTTCGCAAATACAACGAGGAAGCCATTGTCATTTGCAGGTCAAATTTTTCAGGCCAAAACATGGAGCCGTGGGTATTTCCAAGCCCTCAGTTCTCAAATTTGATGAGAATCTGGCGCTTTTTCATGGTCTCAAATTTGACAATTTTTCACTACCCGTTATTGCAAAAAGTATCAATGTTGCGAAAAAAATGAATAGGACAATTTCTGTAGATAATTAGCTCACCTTCATTTCTGGCTAAACAGGAATACCCTAACTGCCATATTTCCGGAGATATGGCCCGGAAACTACTTCTGACACTTTGAGGGCCATTTTCCAGGCTCACAGGGTCGGAACCCAAAGGTAATTTTTCTCACGTCAAAGTACTCGGTAAGACCAACAATTTCCGCCAGGTCCCGTCCGTGACAGGATTTTTGCGAGCTTTTGATCTTTTTCGACTTTTATTTACTGGACTACTTTTAAAAATCTACCATATTAATTAATTAAACCTACCATTGCGCGTACTTGGTCTCTATTTTTCGGAACTGCCATATTTTGTATTGCATCTATTTTGGTTTGCATTTTTTTACACCATTTTTGTTAATAATAGCCACAGTATTGTATATTTTCTTGCATAAATTCACATTTATCTATGTTTACTTTCATATTGTATTTGTTCAATCTGCTTAGAACTTCTTCTAATCTTTGTAAATGTACCTCGTCAGTACAAAATCAAAAATTCATATTTCTTTCAAAATTCCAAAAATATTCTAAAAATTATAATAAAAAAAAAATTTAAACAATTTTTCAAAATCCTAAAAATATTCCAAAAATTATTACAAAATCAAAAATTGAAACTTTTTTCAGAATTCTAAAAATATTGCAAAAATTTTAACTAAATCAAAAATTGAAACTTTTGCAAAGCAATATTCTAAATAATATTCCAAAAATTATAACAAAATCGAAACTTTTTCTAAAACTCTAAATATATTACAAAAATTCAAAACACTTTTTCAGAAATTCTAAAAATATCGCAAAAATTATAACAAAATCAAATATACAAACTTTTTTCCGAATTCCAAAAATTATAATAAAATCAAAAATTTAAACTTTTTCAAAACTCTAAAAATATTCCGAAAATTCTTACAAAATCAAAAATACAAACTTTTTTCAAAATTACAAAAATATTTAAAAAATTATAACAAAATCAAACATGTCCATGTTCGATAAATTTCATGTCATACAAATAATTCATAATCATGTCATACAAACATGTCCATGTTCGATAAATTTCATGTCATATAAATAATTAATTTAATTTTTTGCCAAAAAATTGGTTAAAAAAAAGTAGGCTGTCACGGGACACCCAGCAGATGTGAAACATAAAAGTTGATAGTAAAATTTATAAAATAAATTTTTTTTAACTTTTGCCAAACCAACACACACATTTATAAACACACACATGCAAACACATAACCCATTGAGTGGTTAAACATGGCTAGAAGGTGACAAACACTACTGTTTCTTTATCACCCTGGATGTTAAAATGCACTCATATCCTACAATATTACAGGAGGTTAGGAGGGAGAAAAATACCACAGGAATCAGTTCTTAGATTACTGTTATAGAACATCATGTACGATGGTGTTCTCAGAGTACGTGTGCTTGAAACGAAATCCTGAAACCATCCTGCTTCCTCAACGAGGAAGCTGGATGTCCGGGGATTAACGAATCTTATTTTTGTCCCTCTGGTTGGAAAATCCGGACCTGCTCATTGCGAGGCTGGAGTTTCAGGGGAAAGGTGGTCGTGGGTGTGTCCGACAGCCAGAGGGTCCTATAGGAGCAGAAATTATATACCTATAGGCATGGCATGGCTGAAAATTCCCACCTAACCACTGACTGAGAAATCATTCTCTCTTTACACTATTATAACTTATAAAGACATTCTACCGTCAAATGTTACCGAAGGTAACAATACTTATTGAGCGAAACGTTGTGCTGACTTAAAATTAAAATAAATAATTTAACGACTCACCTATTCCTGCGAGGAGGTTCCAATTCCAGAAATTACTGGTACTTCGATAAAAAAAAAGACAACACTTGTTGTTGCGCCAGTAATAGGCATGTAATATTCAAATTTTATTTTAATTTTATATTTTTATCCAAAGAAAACATGTATTTTTATAAACAAATGAAATCACTAAATAATTTTTGATTTAATTATATATCTTTTTATCAAAAGAAATCACTAAAATAATCTTTGATTTGGTTATATATTTTTATCCAAAGAAAACATGTATTTTTATAAACAAATGAAATCACTAAATAATCTTTGATTTAATTATATATCTTTTTATCAAAAGAAATCACTAACATAATCTTTGATTTAGTTATGTATTTTTATCAAAGGAATCATAGATTTGTATCCACAAAATAAATCGTTAAATAATCTTTGATTTAGTTATATTCAATATATATTTTGTGGCGAACATTATAATTAAAAATTTTAAAAAATTAGCAGGCGATGATTTCCTTAATATTTATAAAAAAAACAAAAAAATATATTTTTATTATTCGGTTTTTGTTTTCTTTCCAAACAGTTTTGATAAAATTCTTGATTTTCGTGATGTAAAAAAATGTTTGTGTAATAAATTTGTTTTAAATTTTATTTTTCACTATTCCAAATTGTAAATAATATAATAAATGTTTTACTGTTAACATGTTAAGTCAAAATGTAATAAAATAAATTTATGGAAATCAAATCCAGACACATCATTAATTAATTATAATGAGAAAACAAAACCATTGATGATGTCAAATATTCACGTTCTCCAATATCTTTAACTTCAACCATTTCATCAGATTCTTTTACACAATTCTCATTACATAGATTCTGCCATTATTTAAGATACTTTAGAAAAAGATAATAAATTAAGTGATTCGATAACCGTTGAAGATAATATTGAAAAATGCCGGACAATGCAACATTTAGTGAATCAGGATATCAAATAGTGCTAAACAACAAATTCTCCTTATATTGGATACAACATCTCCAACAACATTTCGATCATCATTTTCATCACCTGAAAAATTCAACGCCACTAGCAGCCAGCCTTTATATTAAAATCTACCTCCACTCAATGCAGTATCATCTAAAACTGGTAACCCCGACAATGAATAAACCTTCCAATGGAGTCAACTGTAAGAAGTATCAATTTTATAATTCAATTCAATTTTTTTTCTCCTTCTTAATTTAAATTAGTGCTTGCTTCATTTTATTGTAAAAAATTTAATTTTATTATAATATTCTTTTTTTCACAGCAACACAACACTCTTCTCGTAGTGATCAGTCACAGTGATCACATATTTTTCCTGCTAGTCATTCCTGCTGTTTAGTTTAATCTTGTTTCGTCCTAGTGACACATTTTTTTTTTCTCTCCAAATTCTTATTTTTCGGCTTTGAAGCCAACTTCTTGTAGTGCGATTAATTTTTTAAAATTTTCTTTTTGTTTTTAGATCGATACCATGGGCCGAAGTTTAAGAACTCTTTCCTTCGTAAGACCCACTTCATTCTCCGTTACTCATGGGCCGAAGTTGAACATATCTTTCCAATGTAAGACCCACTCCACTCTCCTTATCTTTTGGGCTGAAACAAACTTTTCGAATTTTCTGATTTTTAATTTCCATCCCTAACGTTACCCATATGTTACCATAACATGAACATCTCCTAACGTTAACCATCTATCTGTTGACAAAACAGATATGGTCCTTATGGATATAAAAATCAGATTTCAAATAATTAAGCAGAAACTCCAAATATCTGATCTTAAAGGAATATCCCCAACGTTACCCATATGTTTTTACAACATGAACATCTTCTGACGTTAACCATTTATCTGTTGACGAACAGGTATGGTTCTTATGGATATTTAAAACGACATTTCGTCGTTAATCAGATATTTCTTCTTAAAGCAATCTTTTTCTATGGTACACGTCTCCAAGGTAAACATTAGTCTCAGTCAACTTTGTACTGTCAGACTTTACCAAACTTGTGTTATCATATGCACTCCTTTGCTTACTCTAAATTTCTGCTTATTCTTGCTTTTAACAGCTACTTTTCGAAAAATTAACTAATATTCACGTTTGTACATGCTAGTATTGTCTTAGTCAACTTTGATCTGTCAGACATTCAGCATCACCGACGTTACTTTTCTGCTTCTCGTATTTTAAACGAACCTTTTAACCTATGGTACGCATTTCCACATATATTGGTCTCAGGCAACTCAGCTCTGTCAGACCTATATCTCCACTCGTGTTACCATAACTCCATAATTGTTCGTTTCGTTTCTTTTTTTTTGCAGAACTCCAAGTTCGTAAGACCCATAATTTATTTTTTTCTCCACCAAATGGTATCGTTTTCTAAACAACATCTTTAAACTTTTTCTTATTCGCTACAACTGCTTAAGCAAAACTCTTTCCTTCTTTCCTCCTCAACTATATATCGTTCCATCTTCGATGGCACTAGGGGCGAACATTATAATTAAGCCATTAAGCCATTAGTTGTGGCGAACATTATAATTAAAAATTTTAAAAAATTAGCAGGCGATGATTTCCTTAATATTTATAAAAAAAACAAAAAAATATATTTTTATTATTCGGTTTTTGTTTTCTTTCCAAACAGTTTTGATAAAATTCTTGATTTTCGTGATGTAAAAAAATGTTTGTGTAATAAATTTGTTTTAAATTTTATTTTTCACTATTCCAAATTGTAAATAATATAATAAATGTTTTACTGTTAACATGTTAAGTCAAAATGTAATAAAATAAATTTATGGAAATCAAATCCAGACACATCATTAATTAATTATAATGAGAAAACAAAACCATTGATGATGTCAAATATTCACGTTCTCCAATATCTTTAACTTCACCCATTTCATCAGATTCTTTTACACAATTCTCATTACATAGATTCTGCCATTATTTAAGATACTTTAGAAAAAGATAATAAATTAAGTGATTCGATAACCGTTGAAGATAATATTGAAAAATGCCGGACAATGCAACATTTAGTGAATCAGGATATCAAATAGTGCAAAACAACAAATTCTCCTTATATTGGATACAACATCTCCAACAACATTTCGATCATCATTTTCATCACCTGAAAAATTCAACGCCACTAGCAGCCAGCCTTTATATTAAAATCTACCTCCACTCAATGCAGTAACATCTAAAATTTTTATCAAATGATTCATTCACAAAATAATTCATTAAATAATCTATGATTTGGTTTTATATTTTTATCCAAAGAAAACATGTATTTTTATAAACAAATGAAATCACTAAATAATCTCTGATTTAATTATATATCTTTTTATCAAAAGAAATCACTAACATAATCTTTGATTTGGTTATGTATTTTTATCAAAGGAATCATAGATTTTTATCCACAAAATAAATCGTTAAATAATCTTTGATTTAGTTATATTAAATATATATTTTTATCAAATGAAATCATAGATTTTTATTCACAAAATAATTCATTAAATAATCTATGATTTAGTTTTATATTTTTATCCAAAGAAAACATGTTTTGTTTATAAAACAAAAGAAATCACTAAGTTCTTTGATTTAATTAAATATCTTTTTATCAAAAGAAATCACTAAAATAATCTTTGATTTGGTTATAAATTTTTTCTCAAAGAAATCATATATTTTTATCCAATGAAATCATAGATTTTTATTCACAAACTAAATCATTAAATAACCGAAAACAAAACAAAAAAACACAACCGAAAATAAAGAAATAAGAAATTCAAAAATGTTTCCAAAAAAACGAATTTACTTTAAAACTAACTATCTATCAACCGCCTCGCTTCAAGATCAAAAACACAAAACGAAAAATCGTTAAAACCGACCACGTCTACTTTTCTATCGAGAGTCCCCAACCAAAATAATATCACCAAAGTGCACACCTCGGTGTTATCTGAGTCCTAGTAATGATGATAACAAAAAAAATAGTGTTTCGAGAATTCCACTAAAACTGTGGGAATAGTTTTCCACAATTAAATAGAAAATTTATCAAGTTTCAAAAAAAAAATAAAAGTTAACAGAAAAACATCACAACGGAGTTTTAGTTTTAATGTTAACAATAAAGAAATTGGAGAATTATCTTTTTTTTTTTTTTTAGAAAACCGTTTAAATTAGATTTAATTTTATTTATTTTAATAAAGATGTTTTGCAAGATTGCAAAACTAAAACATGGGAATGGTTGTAATTTAAATTGATGGAATTTTGCATTATTAGCAAACTGAAACTTGGTTTTAAAAGATGGGTCTAATGTCATGAGACAAAAATGAATTTGTGGAATCTGGAATCGGGCACCTTGTGACGGAGGAAAGTAAAAGTGAAGAAATGAGTACGAAAAGATTGTGCTTGGGAGCTCCTTCGTCACAAATCGTGGGGACGTCCCACACCCTGAGAAAATCTCAAGCCGGGCTTAAGAATAAAATTACAAGGACTTAATTGCACTGACATTGAGCCAGTTGGCATCGAGTGGTCTGATCAAGAAAAGGACAGTTAAACAAGGGGAGAAAACAATTACTAAGAGTGGTTTGCAACCTCATTTGCCTTACGGTTCACGAGGACATGCGTCACTATTTTCACAACTGCCACTATACCGGTGGTAATTAAGGTAGGAGAAATAAGACCAAATCCCAGCTTATTAATGAAGCTAGGGTTGTAGATAGCTTCCTTGATGGTATCGGCCAAGTTATCTTTAGCTCCATAGAAATCAACCCCTAAATTTACCAAGTTGCCGGTGTACTCATATGCAACTTGAAACGTAAAACTTGAATTGAGAGAAGGAATGTCAATGCTGCAATATTCCTCCAGATCATCTAGGTACAGAATATAGCGGTTAGCATTGCATTGTAAAAAGGAACTTTGTAATGTGCAGTTACTAATAAACTCTACATTCCCCGTACTTTTAATCTCGGTGGCTTGGAGAATGACGTATGGTGGCATAGAGCAGCCAATGCAGCCATAGGTGTAAATGACGTTAATTCGACAGGAGGGTCTGACTATATATAGGCTGTGGATGTCCACATTACCTATATCAATCCTTATACTGCCTGTTGTTTTGGCAGTTGTTAGGATTCTTCCGTCATTGTGCAACGTATTCGACAAAATATAGTTGATATTGGGCCGGATCGTGTCATGAAACCGATGTAACGCTTGCTCAGGGGAAGTACATCTGGTCTGGCATCCAGCAGACATGCAGCAGACTGCAAATGGTGGGTAAATCTCTTTTTTTCCATCCAAGCTTATTTGATATTCCCCAATCAAACCAATTATCGGAAAATTCAGTGGCGCTACCTGCAAGTGTGTAATTTCACTGGCATTTCGAACTAAAGTATTGGGCATGTTGATCCGATCATGGTGAAAACTGTAAAGAATGATAGGCATCTCCAATCCCGTAAGCTCCCCATCTATCAGGTTCACTCTATTGTTATTGGGAGTGAACTGGTACGAGTGGTGATTTAAAGTGATGCCGGAAGGGTCCAACAGAACCGTGTTCATGGTAATACTCCACGACTCAAAAGAGGCCTCGTACACTATAACATTTGGCCTGGTTGAACGATTTAACTGCCAAAACCACCAAACGCATTGAGTTGAATAAAAACAGGCACCGCGCCCCAATGTTTCTAAGTCACAGCCGTGTCCCTGGGCCTTGTTTAGGTTGACTTTCTCTTCGAACAGCTTGTGTCGCACCTGTTTATTGCATGTACCTTCTTTCCAACACCCGCCGGTTCCCTTGCAGTTATATAAGCTAAAGACTTCAATATCAAAAAGGTTGGTCTTGTATATCGGGTAGTAATATTTAGATACATGAGCTTGGGTCAATTCCAACTGAGCCATAGCACCATTGCTTAATTTGAAACAAATGACCTCTAATATATTGGCAGTGAAGCTATAGCTTTTTATGTTTCTGCAATCGAAGTCATCGCAAACCGTGCCTTCGCTACCGATATACAAAGTTTGGCTGCAAGCATCAACCCTTATACCAACCCCCAACAATAGTGCAAAGAATAACAATATGCTCCCTTGACGTATCCGGCTTCTCAAGTAAGCTGCTTTCGTGGCAGCTTTGAATTCTGGGTTTTTGCAGTGCATGTCCGCGAAATCTTCAATTCTGGACATCTCAGTTACCGCGATCTTATGCTTGTCTTCCTCATAAAACTCCACTGCGGTCCCTACATTCTCAAGGAACATCTTTTGTTCAACCTCAGTATAGTGACTGTCTATTGGAAGGCAGGTTGTCGGGTGGGTTTCCTCATTCGCGTCGAGACTTATTCGTGATCCACGGTTCAAAGTTGGTTCTTGAGGGTTGATAAGGCCACCCGGATGAGATCTCTATTCAACCGCTTATGTCGCTCAGCCTTGTCTAAAGTTTTCCGTCTACGCAGACAATCTTGGACCTTCCTTTTCATTCCCCCAAGATAACGATTGCACGTCCAGTAGGTGAGGAAAAAAATAATGTTGAGAATTAGTATAATCATTACCACCAGCGCAAGGCTTAGCGAGTGAGAGGAGCACCGATGAATGACTTCATCTTTGAAACATGCTAAGCATCCCTGGCATTCGTATTTGGAAATGGCATCACCTTCACAACCCTTGCAATTATACTCGATCAGTCCTAAAAACAAACCTTTAATGACCTGATCACGGTCGACCGTAGCCACAAACACAGTGTTGACAGTTATGTTGCATTGGTCGTCGGACTTCATGTTGCGAATGATAATGTTCCCATGGACACCTACAATTATTGGACATGCTTTGGAGTAGGTTATGAGGGTCACAAATATCAATGCCACAACCCGAGTTGCGGACATACTAAGCGTTGGAGATGTTGCGAATTTAGTCATTGGAAATATTATCATTGTAATCGAGCTGTATGGCGGTAAGTGTATTATGATATTAAAACGATTTTAAAAAAGGAAATTTATTACGGAGCCAATCTTACTTTTTACTATTAAATACTTAATTAATGATAACAAAGCACAAGAAAATTTGTGGCACTAGTTATTACTATTTTGGTTAATGATGATTAACTTAACATCTACACCCGTCTTCAAGTCCTGTCTGGTAACAACGGATGATGAAAGTGAAACTGAAACAAAAAAAACATGCAAGATAAAAAAAAATTTAGACACGGATAGGATTAGGAGACAAAACTTAAGAAAATAATTTAAAATACCCCCAAAATTATATATGCAAGTGCCTTAACCAAAACGGTCAGCCAATGTAGACGAACCATCAAAAAAGTAGAGAAAAACAAAGAACGTAAGGAAGGATGTAAATGCTCAAGAGCGGATGTCCTTGACATGGTAGACACCCAAGCTTTTCCCCTGCATGTCTTCCACCTCAAATGCCACGGTCCCAACAGGTCGAGTAAGTTTTGCGGGAATGAATTTTGGAGCGAGCTTAGCGTTGAAGTTACGGGTCGCATCACTCTGGATGAAGTTTCGAACGTAAACGCTTTGTTGAGGGTGAAGAATGCGAGTCTTGCTCCGCAAATTGTACCGATGAGAGGTGTTTTGATACGCGGTATGCAGGTGCTGAAGGACGGCCTCTTGGATACCAGAGAGGTTGTCAGCACTTGTGCTGGCGCATGAATGCTGCCCAGAAATGTGATGAATATCACGAAGGATTTGGTATTCGGAACCATGTTTAACTCGGTGACGTCCAAACGCGACAAAATGAGGAGTGAACCCAATAGACGGATGGTAAACATTTCGCAAGGCTGACGTAATCTCGTCTAGATGGATATCCCAGGTTTTGTGGTCAGTTTTAATGTAAGAACGAATGGCAGATACAATGGAACGGTTTACCCGTTCTGAAGTGTTGGACTGGGGTGAATATTTAGGAGTAAATATATGCTTCACTCCAAATGTTTTGAGTGAGTTAGCCAGTAGGTGGGACTCGAATTGTTTACCATTGTCCGAAACAAGTGACTCAGGAACGCCGAAGAGGTTAAAAACATCGTTCTCTAGAAAGGAGACTAAGTTAGCGGCTGTTGCTTGTCGAAGAGGCTTTGTCAGCACAAATCGGCTGAAGTGATCCAATGCGATAACAAGATGCGTATTACCCCACTTTGATCTTGGGTAGGGTCCTAAGAAATCCACATATATTCTCTGGAATGGACGAAATACTTTGGTTTCCTGACCCATGGGTGGTCGTAGTGTGTCATTGGAGCACTTATTCATCCGACATGACTGACAATTCCGTACATATTCTTTAACGTCTCGAGCTAACGATGGCCAAAAGAACATACGCCTTAGTTTATCGGTGACTTTTACTGCACCTAGGTGAGCCGAAAGAGGGGGATTGTGGGCTTGGCGGATGAGAGAATTTCGCATTGGAATGGGAACCAAGAGTCGCCAGTGCTCATCTTTGTCCAGGTGTTTCAACCCAATGTTAGTTTGTATGTAAATACGACCATCTACTTCTCGAGTATTAGAATCTGCGTGGGGTCTTAGAGCTAGGTATTCTGGGTCCTTAAAATGTTCGGAGGAAAGAGTTCCTTCCTATGTTCCTTCTACATAGGCTCTGAATTTCTTAACGGCGAGAACCGCTGCAAGGCATTCCAGTTCCGTGACACTATAATTTCGTTGAGCTGAATTTAGCTTGTGTGACATAAATGCCAAAAGATGTTCCGTTCCGTCGTCAGATTTTTGAAACAGCACGCTTCCTATCCCTGTAGTGCTAGCATCACATTGGATATAAAAACGACGAGTAAAATCAGGGTTGACGAGAACTGGGGCTGTAACCAGTGAGTTTTTTAGTGAATCGAAACTTTTCTGTGCATCAACATTCCAAAGAAATTTGCGATCTTTCTTCAGCAACTCGGTTAGGCTTGCAGATAAGGTGGAATAATTAGCAATAAAACGTCTGTACCAACCAGTAATTCCAAGGAAGCGTCGGACCTGTTTCACGGTTTTGGGCACGGGAAAATCTATGATGACTTTAACTTTGTTTTGGTTGACGCGTAGCACGCCGTGGCCAACCACATACCCCAGATACTCGATCTCGTCAAGGAGGAATTTGGATTTCTCTAAATTAATGGTAAGGCCTGCACCTTTAAGTCGCGCTGCCACATCAGAGAGCAGGAGAAGGTGCTCTTTGAAAGTAGCGGAGGTTACCAGAAGGTCATCTAGATATACAAATACCCGATCGTGGAGTTGATGGGGAATTACCTTGTGCATTAACCTGCATAATGTTTGAGGGGCATTACACAGACCGAATGGCATTACAGTAAACTGGTATAAAGGTCGTCCTGGTACAGTGAAAGCAGTTTTGTCTCGAGAAGCGGGATCAAGTGGAATTTGCCAAGAGGCATCTTTTAGATCGATGCTTGAAATAAATTGCGTTTCCCCTAATCGGCTAAGTAAACTGTCGATGATTGGTAAAGGATAAGCGTCTTTCTTAGTAACCTCATTAAGCTTCCTTGCATCTAGACAGAGCCGCGTTTTACCATTAGCTTTCCGCACGACAGCCATCGGAGAACTCCAAGAGCTGTCACTTTCTTCGACTACTCCAAGCTCAATCATGCGATCCAGTTCTTTATACATTTCTTTCTGGACAGCTGGGGAAACAGCATAGTAACGTTGTTTTACTGGCTTGGCTTCACAGGTATCAATAATATGAGTAACCAAAGACGTACGCCCTAGACCATGACGCTTAGCACACGGGAACTGTAGAATGAGCTGGTCAAGCTGGTGTTGTTAAACGGAGGTAAGAGTATGATGATCTGGTAAAGTAAGAGGGATACCTGGCTGTTCTAGTTCATTTACAAAAGAGGGCTGAAGACCAAAAGCTTTCCAGAAATCAAAACCCAGATATAAGGATTGTTGCAAACTAGGAGCGATAAAGATGGACATGATTTGAGATCTACCTCTATACTGGACTAGAGCACGGACAAATCCTAATATTCGTTGTTTAGATCCACTAGCGGTTGAAATAAATGAAGGGGTACCGCACACCTTTAGGCCAGTTTCTTTAAGAAATGTGTCAGCACCACAGCCCAATACTGTGATGTTAGCACCACTGTCCAGCAATCCACGAATAGCTATTCCAGCGATAGAAACTTTGGCGTAAGGTCGATTGTCTCCTGGTGTATTGCATAGGATGGAAGCCGCCACATGAGATCGGAGGATACGTCGCTGCTTGTAAAAATGGTAGGTACGTAGGATAGAATTGGGAATGTAAGGTTTGGGTTTGGATATGTATTTAGTCAAATACGGGTTTAGGAAATGGGGAGTTGTCTCCATCCTCTTGACTGCCGACTGTACAGTTCCGGATCGGTATTGGCGGCTGCATCCACCTGTGAAGTTTGAGAGCTGGTGTTTGGCTTCGGGAGATGAGGCGCTCCACTCACCTCCACCTTCACTTTTCCCGAACAGTTTTCACAGTTCGGCTTAGTTACTCCCTGAGATCCGCAACCAAAACAGAACACCCTTTGGGGTGAAAGATGGCAGTTATAATACATGTGCTCTCCAGTTAGACAGTTCCAGCAATGATATGGTTTAGCCGGATTGGGACGAGCAGCTGCTACATTAGATCGATGCATGGCTGATATGTTGAGATCGTCCTGATTTACGGGGAGGGGTGCCTCATGATTGAAGGAAAATTGGGGAAAATCGTGGGTTGTTTGAAGTTCACTTACTCTACGACGATCTCCATAGGTACCCTCTGGATTATAACCAATCCCGTTCCAAGCATCTTCAACGGCTACACATTTACGTATTAGTAAGTTTATATTCGAAAAATCCTCGCCAGCTACAGCAACTTGCAACCCAAGTCGCATGTTGCGTTTAATGATGTTCATTAATTCACCATCTTGCAGAGGTACTTTAAGGCCAAGAGAGAGGGTTAACAAATCATTATAAAAGTCCAGGAAATCCTCGCGAAACTTTTGCTTCCGGGTTTCTAGGGACTGTTTAATGTCACTATCGGTTCGTCTATCCTGAAAGCGATCTATTAATGCTTGTCGAAGTTGTGACCAGGTAGGACAACCGGTTCGTTCTAAATAAACCCAGTAAAAGTCTTTAGCGGTCCCGTTAAGCAGGAAACCACAATCATCAACCAGTTGGTTTAATGGAACTCGATGCGACCGGGCCAGATGTTCCACTTGAAAAATGAAACGTTCAATTGCTATTCCGGTGGGAGATCCGTTGAACGAAATATTCCATTTATGGACAGGAATTTTGCTGCTTGTAGGCTGAAAAATGTTTGGAGGAGGATATTGAGGTTGAAAATCAGAGGAAGGCAATCTGGTTGGAGGTTGCCTGTTTGTGTGATTGTCATTATCAGTGGTAGGAGGAAGAATCTGCATGTCAGTACGAAGTGAAGAAGGAGCTGGCTGAACTGCTGGAGTTCTAGGTACATTGTTAGAAACCTGAGGAACGTGAACAGCCAGCATTCGACTTAACAGTTCTTCCATCTTCTGTAAGCGCTCATCAACACTCGAAGTGATCCGCTCAGCGACTTCTGGATCCCGACGAGTTAATTTAGGTCGGATTGACTCCATTTCTTCTGCAAAGGAATTCATGTTCTGGTTAACGGTTAAATTGAAATGATCATCCACTGGATTTTCCGAAATATTCTCTTGAACTGAAGGGCGAGTCTCCTTGGATGTACCAGGACGTGGAGTGGATTGGCGAGGTTCATCTCTAGATTCTTTTTCTTCCAAAGGTTCATCGTTTGGTTCCTTTGGAAGTACAATATCTTGAACGTTGGTGAGAGTCTGCTCTAAATGTTCGGGATTCTGACGGAGATTGAGAGCAACTAACAAAAGTTTATGACACGCATCCAACGGAGCTTCTACTTGTCCTTGTACCACGGGGCATTTTGATATACGCATCAATCTCTGTCCTATGTGGGACAGTCTAGACTCAATAACTTCTAGCACCTGCGCGCGTGCTCTATCCGTTGGATCAATTCTTTCCTGCAGGTCTTCCCGAATTAATTTAAGTTTACTCATACATTTCTCTAACTCTCGTTTTGGGTTCTTGAGCGCATTGGCATGAGCGTGCTGTGGGACTTCTGTGGGACTTCTGTGGGATCTTTTTCTTCTAAGTCCAGTTGTTCTTTTAGAAGAGTTTGTTGAACCGAATGCAACCCTCTAATATAGCGAACCTCGCACTCCACACTAAACTCATCTCTTTCTAATAGTAGAGGGTTCATCATGTCAAGAATAGGCTACCTTTTGGAGGGTGTAGAGTTGTTTTGTATTGGTGCCGTGTGTTTCGTTTTGAAATACGCGTAACGTTTAATAAGGAAATAAAATAAAAAAAATTTGAAATATTGAAAGTTTAATTTAAAATTTAAAAATTTAATTATCTTGTATAAGATAAGGTTAGATCCTCAAACACAAACCAAAACAAAAAAAAATTTGTATTGATGGATTTATTATATATGTATATAGTATGTAAATTATGAATATTGGTATACTATATTTATATATGTTCTGTTTTATATATTTTATAGTATGAAAATTTTTATGTATACATATATATTACATTTATTTATATTTTATATATATTATTTAGTAAATTATTTATATTATTTGGTAAAGAAAACTAGGCTAGCATCTAATTAATAATTATTTCTTCCTTTTTTTTTTCTTTTAAACCTAAAATCAACAAAAACCAAAAAAAAAAAATATATTTAATGCTACGACTATAAGTAAATAACAAAAAAAATATGTATGATGAAACTCTATTGACAATAAAAATTTGAACACCACAACTGAAAAAACTCAAAAATAATTAAATATATATAAAAAAAAATTTAAAATAAAGTTTTTTTTTAAATTGACTTAATAGTAAAGAGAGAATGACTTTCGAGGTACAGCGGCCAGGCAAAACCAGCCAAATAGGATTATGTCTGGACCATATTGTTGGAAAATAGGAGGTTAATATAAATCACCACTATGAATTAATGAGAGGGCCTCAATTCTAAGAATCCAGACCAATAAGTGATAGGTTTAATTTGATTAAAATTAGGGGAAAATGTTCTGTCCAGACAATTGAAATGGAATAACTATTTATTGAGAAGGAAACAAAACAACTAAGAATTAAAATTGGTTGTGCTGGTATTTTCTGTGTGTACTAGGGAAGGTAGGAGATAATTTAGGGAGAACTAACGGCAAGATCAAGGAAAAGGGAGTACTGATTATTCGGTTGAACGGACCAAGAATATCCAACCAAAGCAACGCAATGAAAGCGGATATAATGGTATTCTTGGCCGAACACTCTATAATTGGGACGAACACTAACATTCCTACTAAAAAAGATGAAACTATAGGTAAGGAGAAGAAAACAAAACAATTAGGCCGCTGAACAGACCAAGAATATCCAACCAAAGCAACGCAATAAGAGCGGATATACTGGTATTCCTGGTCAAACAACGAGATAATTGGGATGATAAATTCCTTATTTGGGCAGACCAAGAATATCCAACCAAAACAACGCAATAACTAGCGGATATACTGGTATTCCTGGTCGACCTTCATATGAGAATTAAACTTGATAATAATTTAAATGCTTAATAGCAAACTAACAAATAAAACAACAGCATTGCACTGGAACTATTCGCGACTAAACATCTCAATTATTAATTCAATTTAGTTGCAGTACACATTGAGGATAACAACACGAGACAAAAAAGATAAGTTTACTTAGTACCATACCAATCGAGTGCAATAGTGAACTCAGATGTGGCATAGTAGCAAACCCGAACAAAAAAAACCTATGGACAAAAGACGTGAACCTTAGTTTCTTTCGGTTCACGAAGGTTTGAGCCTTAACTTACTAGTTATTCTTGGGCGCCATGAAACGAAATCCTGAAACCATCCTGCTTCCTCAACGAGGAAGCTGGATGTCCGGGGATTAACGAATCTTATTTTTGTCCCTCTGGTTGGAAAATCCGGACCTGCTCATTGCGAGGCTGGAGTTTCAGGGAAAAGGTGGTCGTGGGTGTGTCCGGCAGCCAGAGGGTCCTAGAGGAGCAGAAATTATATACCTATAGGCATGGCATGGCTGAAAATCCGACCACGTCTATTTTTCTATCGAGAGTCCCCAACCAAAATAATATCACCAAAGTTTACACCTCGGTGTTATCTGAGTCCTAGTAATGATGATAACAAAAAAAATAGTGTTTCGAGAATTCCACTAAAACTATGGGAATAGTTTTCCACAATTAAATAGAAAATTTATCAAGTTTCAAAAAAAAAATAAAAGTTAACAGAAAAACATCACAACGGAGTTTTAGTTTTAATGTTAACAATAAAGAAATTGGAGAATTATCTTTTTTTTTTTTTTAGAAAACCGTTTAAATTAGATTTAATTTTATTTAATTTAATAAAGATGTTTTGCAAGATTGCAAAACTAAAACATGGGAATGGTTGTAATTTAAATTAATGGAATTTTGCATTATTAGCAAACTGAAACTTGGTTTTAAAAGATGGGTCTAATGTCATGAGACAAAAATGAATTTGTGGAATCTGGAATCGGGCACCTTGTGACGGAGGAAAGTAAAAGTGAAGAAATGAGCACGAAAAGATTGTGTTTGGGAGCTCCTTCGTCACATGCTCAAATAAACAACGATTATCGGCTTTGCCGATAACATTGCCATAGTTGTTGTAGTTAAGAACCGCACGAACTTAGCTACAGTGGCGATGACGTACCTTATTTCTATGTTCATGTTCAGATTTTTCAAGTTGTGTAAGCCACATGGGATTTGAACATGTGTCTCTGATGAGTGTGAGTTCGAATCCTGGCACGAAACACAAATAAAAAAATTCTAAAGGAATTTTAGAGAAAATGAAAAATTATTTCGAATTGCAAAATTCAAGCGACTCCAATATATACTTAAGCTTAATTGCTCACAAAAACCCCCTCCAAATTTAAATTCCCCTAAAGTTGTCTATATTTCCTAACCAAAAATATAGCAATAAATTGACCTTGCGTCAGATATTAGTTCCGCATTGATTGACAACAATCAATAATGACTCTAAACTCGTGACTTAGGATGTTGATTAGAATGTTGACTTAAGATGTTGACAAAATATTCTCTCATCCTATGAATTCACACATCGTAATATCTAGAAATTTAATACAAAAAATCCCAAAGAAATGCAATTTCCATATGTAATCATAGATGAAAGATTCAACTTAAGTAAATATGAAAAATGATGAAGTTTCAATTTAGAAATTATCTGAACATGAAAATTGAAATTTGGTTCGTCATCGCCGCTATGGCTCAGTTGTGTAATGGGATTAGAACATGGGATTTGACCATGTGTCTCTGATGAGTTCGAATCCTGGCACCAAATACAAAAAAAAATTTTCTTAAGGAATTTTAGAAAAAATGAAAAATTATTTCGAATTGCAAAATTCAAGTGACTTCCAATATATACTTAAGCTTAATTGCTCACAAAAAACCACTTCAAATTTTATACACATTGCTACGTTTTTCCAAACTTCCTTCGAATTGGCCTAACTCACAATTCGATAAACGTAATTCCCAATCTCTTTCTGGATTCGATCACTGATTAGTAAGCAAAACACGAGGTTTTATTGAGTATTCAATACCTTAATTGTTTCACAACAACGGGAAAACAGTACAGCAAACAATATTCCTAACTAGAATATTCTTTCAACAGCTTCAGAAACTCCAACGGTTTATTGTAGAAATTTCCAGAACACCACGTTCAAAATAATACACCAAATATTTCTACTCAATAACACTTATAACTTTATTTACAAAAACTGGCATTTTCCTATTTTATCCGCGTTAATAAAAAGTTAATTTTTTAATATAAATAGAAAGATTAGGTCCTCTGCATCTTTATTCTGAAAAAAAAAATTTGCGGAAATGAAAGGATCAAAAGTTATTTAGGATCAAACTTTCAATTTTACCTTGGTCCCCCCTTTGATTATTTTTTAGTTTCTTATAATAAATATTATAAATTTGTTCATAAATATTATTAATTTGGTGAAAAAAAACTCGGGGGCAGCGGCGCGGGGAAGGGGGTGTAGGGGCGGTGGCTATTTTTGATCAAGGGTCTGCAAGGTCACAGAAGCGAGTCAAATAAAATCAAAATAAAAACGAATTATATAACTCTGTTCACCAAGGTAATATTGAAAGTTTAAGCCTTTATAACTTTTGACCCCCTCATTTCCGCAAATTTTTTTTTTATAATTATGAAATACTATGAAATTCTACGTTTTAATTAATTTGTTTAATATTTATTTAAAAAAACTAAAAAATAATTAAAGGGGGGACCAAGGTAAAATTGAAAGTTTGATCCTTTATAACTTTTGATCCTTTCATTTCCGCAATTTTTTTTTTTTCATAATAAGGATGCAGAGGACCTAATCTTTCTATTTATCTAAAAAAAATCAACTTTTTATTAACGGGGATAAAATAGGGTATGTACCCAAAAACTAATTTAAAAATCACTTTTATAATTTTAACTTCGTCGTAGGTTAAAATAAAACTAATTTATTCTACAAGAGGTAAATTGTTTATATACAATTCTGCATAGTTCTCGGCCATTCGAGGTCACTCTTTAGAAACCTTGAGAAAATATTAGAATATTCATTTATTTTACGTTATGTTGATTTGATTCATAAAATCATTTATTTTATGTTGACCCTAACTCTAAGAATACGACAACAACAGCAACAACACTATTCATTTCATTAATTTCTTGTTGTTTGTTTTGTTATGATTTTGCTATAACCGTAACAATATGTTTTCGAGGGTATAATCTTAAAAAAAAATTAAATTAAAATAAATAAAATTTTGTTTGTGTTCACGTTACACCGACGAATATTTTTGTGTTTTATTTAAGAAACAGTTTTTTAAGTTTTATTTAAGAAACAATTTTATTTTATCTAGTAATATAAAAATGGTGATTTTACATTTTCCTTAAAATTTGACACCAACTTCTCCAGGTGCAAAAATTTTTACAGATTTATCAGTTACTTTGTACAACACAGTCTTCCATGCCTCAGGCACCCCTAAATGTTTAATGTGGTTCATTTTATACATTGACAATTTTCCATCTACTTCGCGAAAGTTACCTGATTTTAATTTTTCTATTTTTATTTTAAAATTAACTAAATCATCTATCCAATTGTTTAACAATCTAAATGATTCGCTAATATTAGTTTTTACAATAATAGACATACGATTATTCAAATTATTACTTAAACTTAATAATCTGTTTAAAAATTGTATTATGTCAATTTCAGTAATTCCTAAATTATAAAAAAATATTAAATTATCGATTATCAATAAAATTTTACTTTGTTCAGGATTTTCTATATAGTTTTTGATATTTTGATCGATACTTTTCCAAAAATGAGCTATTGGACTGTTTGTATTTTCTTGTAAATTAAGATAAGGCGATGACATGAAATTTTCATAAATATCATTTAAAGGTTCAATTGTTTGTATACGATTATTGTTTTTAAATGATTTTAAATTATATCCCAGTCTTAAACCTGCATTGTGATAATGTTCGAATGTATGCTGACAGCAACATAGTAAAATATTAGTTTTATTTATAGACAGCATTTTAAGTCGTTGACTTAAAATGCAATTAATTAAAAAACTTCCATCAACACCAGTTTCTTCTTCAAAATATGTAAGTACAGGAAGGTTGACATCATTTAATCCACAGGCTAATAAAATGGATGCTGACATGATGATTTAATCTAAAAGAAAATTCAAATTGTTTATTAACTAAACAAACCTGTTTACAAAAATAAAACAATAATTATACAGCATTCGTATATTACAATAAATTTCTTATGCCCGATTTATAGTTGGTAACGTTAACTTAACGTTAATTACTATAACCTTAGAGTATACATATATAAATATAGAGAGAACATAACTTTAACATTATATGAAGAGAGACATAACAAATCGTGATCACTCATATGTCATATTCAATTTCTCTTTTCGCCATTTGCATTTCTGTTTGTTGTAAATAAACTTTTTTATTAAATTATAAATTAAAAACAATTAAATAATTTAAAACGAAACAAAAAGTAAAATGTATTCTTTTTAGTTGTGCTAATTTTTATAAAATGAATGAAAATAATTACAAGAGTTAATTCAGTAAAATATTTGTGATATAACATCACTCCGATGGAAAATCTCCCATCAAGAATATAAGAACTGAATCTAAAAAGTTATGGTGCAAATTATGAAACTTTTTGCAATCCATACAATTTTAGAGCGATCTAGTTTCGAACCAATGAGAAAATTTTAAACTTTAAAAAAGTTTATCATTCTCATCAGGGCTAGCCGACTAGATAAACTACCAAAAAATGTCAACGCTTATATAAACCAAAAATTTCGACCGATCTAGTTTCGAACCAATGAGAAAATTTTAAGCTCAAGTTCAAGACTCGGTCGAAAATTGTATGGATTGCTAAAAATTTCATAATTTGCACCATAATTTTTTAGATTCAGTTCTTATAACAGGTCATTCAATAAGTCCGTAGGATAAGTAAGAAAAAAACAACATTTTGACAAAACTCGATTTTTTATTCAACATAGTTGCCTTCGAGGGCGATACAACGAGTATAGCGATTTTCCAACTTTTCTATACCACTTTTATAGTATGATTTCTCTTTCTCGTCAAAATAGGCCTCAGTTTCAGCGATTACTTCATCATTGGGCTTAAATTTCTTTCCAGCAAGCATTCTCTTGAGATCTGAAAACAGGAAAAAGTCGCTAGGGGCTAAATCTGGAGAAGATGGTGGGTGGGTAAGCAATTCAAAGCCCAATTCATTCAATTTTGCCATCGTTTTCATCGATCTGTGACACGGTGCATTATCTTGGTGAAACAACACTTTTTTCTTTTGCAATTGTGGCCGTTTCTTTGCGATTTCAGCCTTCAATCGATCCAAAAGTTCACAGTAATAGTCGCTGTTGATGGTGGTTCCTTTTTGGAGATAGTCGATGAATATTATTCCGTTCGTATCCCAAAATACAGACGCCATCACCTTACCGGCCGACTGTAGCGTCTTTGCTCGCTTTGGATTCGGTTCGTCGACTGCTGTCCACTCAGCTGACTGTCTTTTGGATTCTGGTGTGTAATTATGAAGCCATGTCTCATCCATTGTCATATATCTACAATAGAATTCCATTTTATTGCGGTTTAACAGTGCCATAGACTCCTCCGAAGCATCGATTCGTTGTTGTTTTTGGTCGACTGTGAGCTCATGCGGCACCCAATTTGCACAGAGCTTTCGCATACCCAAATGTTCATGTAAAATGGTAAAAACACTACCATCTGCTACCTTTGCAATGTCAGCTATTTCGTGCACCTTCAATTTGCGATCGTTCATAAACAATTTGTGGAGTTTTTTTATGTTTTCTGGAATAACAGCCTCATTTGGGCGTCCACTGCGCTCTGCATTTTTTGTGCTGGTACGACCACATTTAAATTCAGCAATCCACTCCTCTACCATTTGTCTCGATGGAGCAGAGCTTGGATAATGTTTATCAAGCCATTGTTTGGTTTCCACTGTATTTTTTTTCATCAAAAAGCAATGCTTTATTAAAATTCGAAATTCACTTTTTCCATTTTTTTTTCAAAAACAAAAGTTGCTTCACACAAAATGCTATAACTCACGAATCAATAGTCAGATTGCTGTCAAATTTATACACGTATCGTTTGAAGGTTAGTACTAAATAAAAACCATATGGAAAAAATTCTAGTAACGCCATCTATGTGTCGGACTTATTGAATGACCTAGTATTCTTGTTGGGAGATTTTCCATCGGAGCGTTGTTATTTCACAAATAGTTTACTGAATTAATTGTTGATTATGTGTCAATAGACACAAGGGAAGACCAGTCATCTCCTTCTCGCCGATACGAGCTTGTTATTCAATACTAGTTGTCTAGAGTATGACAAAACAGTGATCACTAGAGAAACTAATTGACTAAACGTGAATCTATTAAATATATGTTTATGTAAATTTTTTGTTTTTTTATACTTCGCTAGAGATGTAGACTAATTTTTGGTTAATATAAGCGTTGACATTTTTTGGTAGTTTATATAGTCGGCTAGCCCTGATGAGAATGATAAACTTTTTCAAACTTTAAAATTTTCTCATTGGTTCGAAACTAGATCGGTCGAAAATTGTATGGATTGCAAAAATTACAAGAGTATTTTAAATTTATTCTGTTATTTCCAGTGATTTTAGAATAGTGAATATTTTATAATGGACAAGCAATATTTTCTAACGACACGAACAAATATTTAAGTTATGTAAATATTTTCAAAGTATGTTATGAAAACTTGCTGCTATATGGACAAATTAATTTCTAATTCATAAAATAGCAAAAATTATATGTTTGGTTATAATAAAATGCAAAAAGGTACCCAAAACGTCAATTTATGTTAACTTTTTTTTTGGTATTAAAATTTTTTTTTTATTTAATTAAATGATAATATTTTAAGAATATAGTGTCAAAATTTCAATTCGATTGGAGCAAAATTGACTAGGTTACGAGTATTGTAAATGCGGGTATTTTCAATCTAGGTGGAGCTGAACCAGTTGATGGATTGATCATGTTACCTGACTTTAATTGCGCTATTTCTTGGCGGAATTCACTCGAAAGTTTGCGTAATTTCTCTTCATGTTCTTCGGTAACTTTCCGCAGCTCCCTTTCCATGTTGTTGATTTTAACCTCCGCACTGGATATACGTGACTCGATTACTTCACGTAGACTTTCTTGTTTTGCCATCATATCAGCAAATTGTTGTCGTTGCTCTACTTTTTGTTCTGCTGCCTGTTTCTCTTGTCGAGCCATCATAGCAGCAAGTTGTTGTTGTTGCTCTACTTTTTGTTCTGCTGCCAGTTTCTCTTGTCGGGCCATCATTTCTTTCATCAACACCATCATCGGATCAATTGCTGGGGCATTCTGAACCGGAGCTTCTTCCGGCTCTATTTCTATGACTTCTGTGTTTTGTAGCGACCCTAACACGCATACGGACGTTAGACTCGCTACATTGTACCAAATACCAAACACCAAACACCAAAGACCTAAACCTCCTCAAACCGGGACCATTTCCAAACCTGGGACACATGTAGCTTGAACACTTTGATTACAAAACATCCATAAAAACAATCGGACCATTAACTTTCCCAGACGAACATTAAGCTTGAATATCAAATCCAATTATAATCCCAATTTTTATTGAAACAAACAAGTGTTTCACATTTTTCACATAAAAGCATTTTTCAATTAAAAAACCAATTAAAATACTTTCTCACCAAAATTGTTATTATCAAACCAATAAAAATATGTAATCCTAAACTTCCAGACATTTTCTCACAGAAATCACATAAAACATATGAATGGAAATAACTATTGAAAGTCAAACTTTTGCTAATGAAATAAAAATCTACAGCTAATTAAAATATTTTCTCACCAAAATTATTACAGAACAATTTTTGACCTAGTTATTCAATCTAACCCATATTGTTGTTGTAAAGACCATTTCAATTAAAGTTAAACCAATTAAAATATGAAAGCCTAAACTCCCAGACAATTTTCCATAAAAAACACATAAAATAAATGAATGAAAAAAAACTATTCAAAGTCATAAATTTCTTAATGAAATAAAAAAAAAACTACAAACGAAATATGATAAAGACCCATAACAAATTGTTAATGAAAAACAATTAAAATAAAACAAACGATGCATTTTCCATGTCACAATTTAAAGGTAGAAACACAACACAGACGATAACGTCGGACGATAAAAAAAAACGTCTACAATTTCGCTGTTGTAACCACAACAAAGGCGTCAGCGTGAAAAGCTGGCAAAAATAAAATTGCATAAACTAAAATACTTTGTTCTTTGTCAAAATGCATTTCACAAATTTCAATTTTAAAAATAACTAATTTTTACTAATAAATAAATAATAATAATTTTTCTACTAACAACTAATTTTAAAAATAAAATGCAAAATACAAATTATGAAAATATATAAATGAATAAAACCGAACTTTGAACATAAACTGAAAAATATGGAGGGGCTGAAATCTCACAGCTCTGAGATATCAAGAATTCGGTCTGGGTTAAGGATTTTGATATAGTTTTCGGCAAAAAACTTTTATGAGGACATGGTTTTTAGTTTTGGGCAGCGATGTATATCAAACATAACTCTTTGTTAAAGTACAAGTATTTTTTATCTCTGTTCAAAAATTTATTACAAAACTAACACGAAACATCAATACGTTGCCGGAAAATTATAATCAAAATTCCAAAAATATTGTTAAATTAAATAAAATCAAACTTTTTCAAAATTCAAAAAATATTTCAAAAACTATAACAAATTCAAAAATTTCCATGTCCAATTTCATTTTAAATTACATTTACGTGAACAGCTAAAAAAACAGCTTCATTTTCTTTTTCCAAAAATTTGGCTAAAAAAATAAATGAAATCATTTTTTGACACACTTGACATTATTTTTTGACAAACTTATAATGCCATAATTCTCTATAATAATAATACAATATCATGTCATACAAACTATTAAATTTAATTTTTTTCTAAAAAAATTGGGTAGAAAATAAATAAAAACCTTTCTTTTGACAACATTTTTTGACAAACTTATAATGCCATAATTCTCAATAATAATAATAAAATTTCATTTCAAAGAAATAATTAATTTTAATTTTTTTCCAAAAAATTGGGTAAAAAAATAAATAAAAATCTTTCTTTTGACATACTTGACAACATTTTTTTGACAAAATTATAATGCCATAATGCTCAATAATAATAATAAAACTTCATTTCAAACAAACAATTAATTTTATTTTTTTTCCAAAAAATTAAGTAAAAAATAAATAAAAATCTTTCTTTTGACACACTTGACAACATTTTTTTGACAAACTTATAATGCCATAATTCTCAATAATAATAATAAAACTTCATTTCAAACAAACAATTAGTTTTATGTTTTTTCCAAAAAATTAGGTAAAAAAATAAATAAAAATCTTTCTTTTGACACACTTGACAACATTTTTTTGACAAACTTATAATGCAATTATCTAGGTTTTGATCTCATATACCAATCCCGACCATCAAGATTTCTCCAAATTTAATGTTCCTACTCGTAATCACTTAAAATGAACGTTTTTTAAGCCAAAAATATGAAGATTTGCTATTTTTGACACACATAATGATTTTTTTGACACACTTCCGGTACAGTTATCGAACACAGCGTCCTTTCGGACCTGTCCCTTGTGAATACCTATTTTTAGAAAAAAAATTTTTGAAATCCGTCCAGCGGTTTTCCCTGCAGCGTAGGTAATGACGGACAGCCGGCCGGCCGGCCGGCAGACAGACATACATTTTTTTTTTGCTTTTTTAGAATCAGTAGGTCCTAAAACGTCGAGAAATGCAAAAAAAAGGGGGGGTAAGAATTTCACTTTGAGCTCATGAATGTAATACTTAGGTCTTTCAGACCGAAGTAATTCAGTTGACAACTCAAAACAAAACGATTACAACCTCAGAAACGCGAAAAACATCAGAAAATCATATTTTTCAGTTGGCGGCACTGTCACAATAACATTAAAAATTACCCTTGCAGCCAAATAAAAATAAAATTGATATCTGGTAATAATCATCGCCGACGATAACTTAGAAATAGAATCTAAATTTTCTCCGACGAAAAAAACTTTTTCGTTTATTGCTGTAGTTGTGTTTGTAATTTATGTATCCTGTGTATTCTAATGTTACTAACGTCGTCGTCGGACGATTTCGCCCGTGTTGTGTTTCTAGCTTAAGTGTGAGAAAAAATATACTAGATATTTTTTATTGTTTTTACACAAACATTTTAGGACGCAAATTTTTGATTGGTCGAAGCCAACTCAAAAATTTTTAATAAATAACGGTAGCGTTAGGAAAGAAAAATTAGTCTATATCGCGTTATTACTGAGGGTCGAACGGTACCCAAGTCTCGAGTAAGTGTAAGTGAGTGCCTTCCTAAAATAAAGTGATTAAGAGTTTAGTGGAACGGAGATAATCTCCAGAAAAATCAGTTTCTCCAAATAAGATAAATATTAAACCTATAAAATAAATAGTAATTAAATATTATAAATATAAATCAACTAAAATAAATATTGAATCTGTAAAATAAATAGTGGTTAAATACAATAAATATAATTTAAATAAATAACTAGTGTAATCGAAACCATCTTAGCGTTTTTATTTCCGAAGCCGAGACAAACACTAGGAAACAAGCCAAGTAAGTCAACATTTGAGTTTTTATAAAGTGGGAGAGTGGAAAGGTGACGGTAGAGCCCAAAGAGGACCCTACATAAATTGACGCAGCCGGTAGTTCGTGAGTGGAGTACATCGTACTCATAATTCTCTTCGAGTGGAGAAAACGAACTTGAAAACTTGAAAAAGTAATTAAAAGCTAACAAAAATAATAAATAAAGTGAAAAAGTGTTAAAAGTGAAAAGGCAAAAAGTCAAAATAAATTTTGACCGACTATCCGGACGGGATACACAAGGTCTAGTCATCCGTTCCTGAACCATCGTGCAGATCAATAAAGACGAAAATTAACAAGCAGGTACAACCAGGAGTACCCAACATCCTTACACTAGTAGGGATAAGAAATAAGAAATGAACGTCAGCAGGCAAAATCAAGGATTGCCAACTTTATAAAATCAACTCATCAGAATCAGGCCCAACAAGGAAGGGTCCACCATTGAAGAAAAATCAATAAAGGTCAGACTATTTTTTATTTAAGATCTTTTTTATCACTGTCATTAAATACTTAAAAGAAAAGAGAAACCAGTTTAAAATCAAGAAAAATAAAAATTTCATTTTTTACAATAATAATTTCATACAAAAAATCAGTTAAAATCAAGAAAAATTTCATTTTTTACAATAATAATTTTATACAAAAAATCAGTTAAAATCAAGAAAAATTTCATTTTTCACAATAATAATTTTATACAAAAAATAAATTAAAAATCGAGAAATTTTTTTTTTTTTTTAAATAATAGAGTTGTACAAATAAATCAAAAAAAAATCGAAAAAAAAGTTTATTTTTACAGTAATTGAAGAGGAAGAAATGAAATAAAATAGATTCCTTGCGTATTATGACAGTAATAGAATTTCGAGATTCATATTTTCATAATAAATAAAAAATTTTATAATCAAATAAATATATATATAAATATACATATAAACATATGAATTTACCCCTAAAAAAGGCATAAAATATTTTCTTTTAGAAATAATTTTTTATTAATCGATAAAAATTAAAATATCAATAACAAGGGAGTTTGCCGAGCGCATTTAAAGAAGATGGACGTGGATAAAACTCTCCGTCGTGATAAATATATATATATTTTTTACTTTAATAATTTACCATATTTAAAGTGTCTTATTACTCAATAAAAGTTATCTAAAATGTGTTTCAAACCAAGTGCTTCAATAATATATAATATATGATATATAATAATATATAATAATGGTGGTATTTTAAAAATAATTTAATTTTTCTAATTAAAAGATTGAAAAAATCAGGAAAATAATTTTTTTTCTCTTGAAATTCTCGTAATTTATGGTTTTCAATTCAATACAACATTGTTGTGTCGTTGTTTCTTTTTATTACTTTTTTCATTTAAAATTAAAATGAAATTAAACCGTAGTGATTTTAGTCGATGAAAATTATTAACATTTTTAAAAAGGTTATATAATTTATCTGATTTTTGTAGTGTTAAATTAAGAAACGATCTAATCATCAAGTCGTGGTATATAAGCCGTGTTCGATTTGACTGAAACAACTGAAAAATTAAATGCAATTGTTGTTGTTTTTCAGTTGTTTCAGTCAAATCGAATGCACCTATAGTTGGGTATAATTATGTAAGAGGACACTTAAAAAAAAAACAAATGTCAATTTTGTTGTAGTATTTCGAGAATATACATAAACATTTCTAATTGGAATTTCGTGTTTCTTGTTTTGATTAAAAAAAAAATTTTGTTTGTTGATTTAGAGAAAATAAAAAAAATTTATCAAAATGCCATTACCAGGAATAAATGAATGTAAATAAAATGGAGTATTTTAGTTTAAATTTCATAATATAATTAATGAAAATGCAGATTTATTAGAAATAAAGATACAAATTCGTCAACTTGAAAAGGTGTCATGGCGTGTGAAATATTATTCTTAAAAAACATTGATAACATTTTTGTTTCTTAAAAAAACTGATGGTTTGATATCTTAGGTTCGCTATTCGAAACAATTGAATTTTCATATATATATATATTAGGGTGTCCCAGAAAAATTAAAATTGTTTTTTTTTAACGCATACCCTTTAATTTTTTTTCTTTTATGTCAAAACAACTGTAAAAAAAATTTCATGCAATTTAAATAACAGTAACCCGTGCCGACTTGGACCTAAACATCCTCAATACTTGATTGTGTACTTTAGCGCGCAACCTGTTTTTATGTGCTTATAATTTCTAAATATCTTGTCGGTTATACGAATTTTTCTTGAAAAATAAATATGTCCGTCGAACTTGGTAGTTCTAAACAAAAAATATACACGAAAGGTAACCCAAAACTTCCTTCAAATGGGCAAGCTCTCGTATAGTATTGCTGTATAATATATTGTTTTTTAATATAATACATTTCATACGAAAACAAAGAACAATTTCTGTGCCAAAACTAAATAATTCTATAGACACGCTTGGAATGTTATTTAAGATTGAAAACTCAAGACAAAGTGCAAATTCTCTGCTGTGATACTATAACTGCTTCGCATACACATCGTATGTGTGCGCGTTGAAAAAAATCAATATATAAAAACTTATTTTCGCTTGCAACCATCACATGTACGAGCTGGTGTTAAAAAGTCTTTTTGAAGTGAAAATAAAACAAGTGCCTATAATAAGCCCGGACATTCCACTTTTTCAAAAAATTAGAGATCATTGGCAAAAAGTTGATCATCATAAAATAGAATGCTATAGAGAAAAGGTGGAATGGTGCCTGTTTCCAAAATTGACAAATTGAAAGTAGATTAAATAATAATAGAAATAATAATTAAAAAGGAGATATCAATTCTTAGAGCATTTCAGCTGTATCGTTCAGATACAGCTGAAAGAGCGGTCTAATTAATGCAGGACTTTCATTGTTTAATTACAATTGATGCAATATTCGTTATGTTGCGTACAAAAGCACAAGATGTTATATCCGGACTGTAAACAGCAAACATTGGAAAGAAAATATGCTTAGTAATAGTTGTTGTAATGCAAAATAATATTAAAATATGGAGGGACTGAAATCTCAAGCTCTGAGATATCAAGACTTCAGTCTGGATTAAGGATTTTGATATAGTTTTCGGCAAAAAACTTTTATGTGGACATTGCTTTTAGTTTTGGGCAGCGATGTATATCAAACATAAAACTCTTTGTTAAAGTATAAATATTTTTTTATTTCTGTTTAGAAATTTATTACAAAACTAACACGAAATATTAATAAGTGCCGGAAAATTATAACAGATCCTAAATTAATATAACTTAGTGAAAAGATGAAACACCCAGCAAACTACTCAAAAACCTCTCCATTTAGCGTTTCAAGAAAATATTACAAAACCAAATATTCATGGTTCTTTCAAAATTCAAAAAATATTCTAAAAATTAAAATTAAAATAAAATATATATATATATATATATATATATATATATATATATATATATATATATATATATATATATATATATATATATATATATATATATATATATATATATATATATATATATATATATATATATATATATATATATATATATATATATATATATATATATATATATATATATATATATATATATATATATATATATATATATATTAGGGTGCTTTTTTTGGGGCGACAATTCTTTTTTTCTGGTGCCCCATCAAAATTTTGTTGGAAATACCCAAGAAAACGTCCTCCTAAAATATGAGCCCTAAAAATTAATGTTTAGCACTCGGCCTTTGCGTTTGAATATTTTCCATACAAAATACATGTAAACTTTAGTGTTTTTTTAAAAAAAACTACAGCTCAGCGGCATTTTATACTATTTCAAAATGGAAAAAAGCAACTAACTCAGGATTAAATTATCTACAAAAATGCTTATGGAGGTGTAACTGTAACTTACACCGGTGACACAGTACAGATCACAAAAGTAAATTTTATATGAATTTCTTGTTCTTTTGTTTTTATTTCATAAATGGCTAAAGCTACAGGAAAAATGTCAATAACAAAGTTGTAGTTAATTAAGTTTCCTACAATAAACTTATAACAACCGAATTTCTATGATTGATATTTCTCGAGATAATAAGCTTTTATTAAAATGGATGTTTTAAGAGATTTTCGTTATCAATTTATGAAGACTACAAGTTCTTAAACAATAAATGTTTATTATCTCGAGAAATATCAATCATAGAGATTCGGTTACTATAAGTTTTTTGTAGGAAACTTAATTAACTACAACTTTGTGATAGACATTTTTCCTGTAGCTTTAGCCATTTATGAAATAAAAACAAAAGAACAAGAAATACATATAAAATTTACTTTTGTGATCTGTACTGTGTCACCGGTGTAAGTTACAGTTACACCTCCATAAGCATTTTTGTAGATAATTTAATCCTGAGTTAGTTGCTTTTTTCCATTTTGAAATAGTATAAAATGCCGCTGAGCTGTAATTTTTTTTTTAAAAAACACTAAAGTTTACATGTATTTTGTATGGAAAATTTTCAAACGCCGATGCCGAGTGCTAAACATTAATTTTGAGGGCTCATATTTTAGGAGGACGTTTTCTTGAGTATTTCCAATAAAATTTTGGTGGGGCACCAGAAAAAAAGAATTGTCTCCCAAAAAAAAAGCACCCTAATATATATATATATATATATATATATATATATATATATATATATATATATATATATATATATATATATATATATATATATATATATATATATATATATATATATATATATATATATATATATATATATATATATATATATATATATATATATATATATATATATATATATACAGGGTGAGTTTTTTAAAAAATGCCAGGCTTTTATCTCGAGAACCATGCTAGATGGGACAAAATAACCCAAGATGGTATTTGTTAAGCGTCAAGGGGGACGTCCAATGGTAATATTGAATGACCTTGAAACTCATAAGTATTGGAGATATATGCTAAAATAGGTTTTTTTTAAATTAGAACCTATACATTTAATATTTTTTTTTAATTAAGTAAATCAAACTACACACTTTTTCAAACTACATCAAACAACACACTTTACACACTCGCCTTCCCTCAGTTTTCCATTTCAATATTGGAGCCATAGCTGGATCTTCTAGCTGCTCTCTTTTAATTGCCTCGGTACACCAATCGTCAGGAGTTTGGAAATTAATTTGATTCACTTTCATTGCCTCCTTTCTCTCAGTCCTGCTACATGACTTGCGCTCCTCAATACAGAGTTTTCTTGAAAGATCATCAGCGTTACAATGTTTCCTTCTCTTACGGTGTACAACGCGGAAATCCCTTTCCTTTTTGACATCCACTCGCTTGTTTGAAAGGTTCATCAACCGGACTGGAACTACTCCTTCTTTTGCAGCTATTAGTGTTTTGCATTCCCGTCTGATGTGCCCTAACTGCCCACAATTCCAGCATCTTACTCTGTTGGATCTTCTTCGTTGATTTTGTTCAGGCTTATCTTCCAAACTTTTGACACGCATGATCACTTCATCAAGCGCTGCTTTTAGTGGCTCTTCAGCAACTTCTATCTTACGTACTCTATCTGAGCCAAGCGCTCTTTTTCCAGCTTCCATTTGTAGGGCCAATGCCAAGACTTCCGCAGGTAGTTTCTTCCAGCTTAGATACAGCTGATTTCTCATTTGTACATCTCGAAGAGCATTGATGAATGTATCAGCTGCCAGTTCGTCTCTGTGTTCAGCGTTATAGTTCGGATATGACAGATTAACCAGTCTCACAATGTCAGCCTCCAATTCTTGCAAAGTTTCGCTGACTCCCTGTTTTCGTGTCTTGAGCTGCATGCGATGGAGAGCTTGCATATGACTTTCCCCATATCTTACTTCTAAGGCCTCCATTATCTTGCTGTAATCACGCTCTGTCGCTGATAGTGTCTGCAAAATTTCAGCAGCAGGTCCCTTCAATGCCAATATAAGCGCGTTTGCTTTTTGCTGGTGATCAACCCCAGTTGTTGCTATCTCAAATTGCATCTTAAATATCTGATACGATGTAGATCCATCAAATGCGGGTGTTTTTACTCTAGCTGGGGCTGAAGTAGTTGATGGATTGATCATGTTACCTGACTTTCCTTGTGCTATTTCTTGGCGTAATTCACTCGAAAGATTGCGTAATTTCTCTTCATGCTCTTCGGTAACTTTCCGCAGCTCCCTTTCCATGTGGTTGATTTTAACCTCCGCACTGGATACACGTGACTCGATTACTTCACGTAGACTTTCTTGCTTTGCCATCATATCAGCTGCCAGTTTCTCTTGTCGGGCCATCAGATTGTTTCCTTGTTTGGCGATCATATCAGCAAATTGTTGTTGTTGGTTGTTTCCTTGTTTGGCCATCATATCAGCAAATTGTTGTTGTTGCTCTACTTTTTGTTCTGCGGCCAGAACTTTTTGTTCTGCTGCCTGTTTCTCTTGTCGGGCCATCATATCAGCAAGTTGTTGTTGTTGCTGTGCCATCATTTCTCTCATCAACACCATCATCGGATCAATTGTTGGGGCATTCTGAACTGGAGCTTCTTCCGACTCTACTTCTATGACCTCTGTGTTTTGGCCTGCTTCTTCTAAAACTTTACGCAGCCGGAATGCAAGTTCTACCTTCGTTCCATGGATTGGAGCATTCCTTTTCTTCAACTCATCCTTCAGCTGGGTCTGGCTGAGATCATTAATATTTACTGTCTTGACCATTGTTTCAATAATCCCACTTCTGACACCACTGTAACGACTCTTCGTTGGTTCTTTTGGATTATTGAACAAACACGACAGTAAAAGACAGATCTTTAGTTAACAGAATCTAAAACTTTATTTGTCATCAAATTACAGCAGCTTCCGTTTTTCCTTACAATAAATTCCAGGGTCTCCAATTTATGTACCATAAACTTCACCGCTTTTCCACAATTTGAATCAATAATATTCGGAATCGTAAAATCTGTATTTACTATTCCACTAAGTTCAGATTCTTTCACTATTAGTACCCAGGCTCAAGTACCACCGATTATTCCTTATACTTGCGAATATTTGTAAAACACTTTTAATTGCAAAATTAAAACTGACTATCTGATATTTTTGTTCGCTTATTTATATCGAAAAATAAATAAATCGAAACTTCTATAATCCACTAGAAATCAATACTGCGTAGTCTGTACATCTTGAATAGGCCACACCTGTTTTCATTCATACTTGCATTTGTATTAGCGAACTCAAATTTAATTTATGCAAAATGTATTTGTTAAAGGGAGTTAACTTTTGCTTCATCTTTGCCATAGAATGTAGAAAACATTTAGGCGGAACGTATTGGTTATTTATGATTAAATTAAATTAACCCATTCTGGACGAAGTTTATTACAATATATATATATATATATATATATATATATATATATATATATATATATATATATATATATATATATATATATATATATATATATATATATATATATATATATATATATATATATATATATATATATATATATATATATATATATCTATATATATATATATATATATATATATATATATATATATATATATATATATATATATATATATATATATATATCATATTAAAATTTCACAAAGTTTGTATATATACAACTCACCTAACACAAAAATTTTTTAGTGAATTATAAAAAATATTTTTTTTTGTTTATAATATTTAATTATATTTACTGTCGAAAAACTAATATTAAAATTTCGCACTAATAAAGAATACTCCATTCCTACAAAACATATAAAATAACTAGAAAATAAAAATTATTATTTGGTGAAAATATATTTTATACCTTGCTATTCATAAAATTTCATACTTCCTAGTTCTGTTACATGCACATTTTTAAATATAAACTGATTATCAGGCATGAAAAATTATAATATTTTTATTCATTGTTTATGAATAGTAATCATTGTTTTGTATTTTTTCAAAACTTTATGCCAACGTTTTATATTCCACGACTAAATATTCATAAAAATTGATGCCTTTAAGTCATGAATATTACAATAATATTATAAAAAGTGGTTATCGGGAATAAACATTTATAATTATGTTATACAAAACTTATGACCTGCAATCATAGCTTTATTTTTATCCGTGTATTTAATAATAATTTAATATTTATTTAATCTTATTCATAGCGGTTTATGGTAACTAAAGATAAAGAAGAGTAGCAAAATCCGATGTATTTGCCGTGCTGCTGACAGCATTAGGTTGGTGTATCGGAGACAAGCAGAGAAAAAACTGCTTAGTCAATGACGCTAAATAACAGCAAATTGGCGCCTTAAAACGAATGCGACCCAAGCGTCTCTTCTCCATGTTAGGGGCGGCTGGGAACGGGCGTCTGTCTTGGATCAAGTGGCACGTTAAATAAACATGTAAAAAGGTTATTCTGATGACCTTAACATTAGAACGAATCCATTCACAAAATTTGGGTTGGGTCTGAGGTTAACACCCTAACCCCGAAAAAAACTTTGTTAAATTTAGAAACCAGTAAAAGACTAACAAACCTGGACAAAAAACAGAATTTCACATGGACGTGAAAAAGGGCAGACCGAGCGCCGCATGAGCGCACTTGATGCTCTCTAATATGTCTAGAAACATAGGCTGAGAGGTATGGGATGGATATCATTGCTTTGCAAGAAATTAGACAGCCAATAATCGGAAAACAAGATTTAGATATTCACTCTTTATACTGTAGTGGTTATCCTTCTCGAAGAGAATTTGGTACTGGGTTTCTTGTTGGTGCACGCACACAAGGCGTGATGAAATTCATTCTGGTCAATGAGAGGATCTGCTACCTACGGGTACACGGTACATAGAACAATATTTCTCTTACTGCCGTGCATGCACCACTGCAGTTTAGACCGTCGACGAGGAGAATGCTTTCTACATACCAATGGAAGAGCTTATGAAACAAATACCAACTCGCGACTTCATTATGGTTCTTAATGACTTTAATGGGAAGGTTGGAAGAGATATTTGAATCGAATGATAATGGTGAGAGAATGACTGAGTTTGCATTATCAAATAAATTGAGAATTGCCAGTGGTTTCTTTTTGCATCGATCGATTCATAAGCAGACTTGGGTCTTACCGAATGGAAAAACTCGAATTCAAATTGACCACGTGCTAGTAACAGCACGTTTCTTTTGGGGGGATCTGGTTGCGCGATACTTTAGAGCTGCATAGATTGGAAGTGACCGGAAGTGATTGGAAGTGATTGTATGTGCTAAAAAAAGGTTCCACTTTCAGGATCCAGGCATTCCAAAATTCAAAGAACAGACTCGTTTTAACATCTAATCACTAAAAAATGCTGAAACAGAAGAGAGATATCAAAACCATATTGCCAAACATTGGAGAAATCAGCTCCACGAAGGAGAAGTATAAACTGGCAAGACAAGCCGTTACAAAGCTATGTAGAACGTAGAGAGAATGCTTGAAGAAGAAGTGTGAGGCGATTGAAAGCTTTAATAAGGAACATCAAACATGTTACTTCTTTCAACAGGTGAAAACCTTAAGGAAGGGAAGGGACCTCATACTAGATCGACTGCTATTCAAAACGGGAAGCTAAAAGTAGACCTTAAAAATATTTTAGATACTTGGGCTTCTTATTTTGAGAATTTTCTTAAGTGACCAGGAACAAGTCGGGCGACGAGCAAAGCTTATTATATGACTGATGTCATACTCGGCCAAAGTGAAAATTTTATGAGTAAAACTTTCAAGTCACTTAAGAATGGTGCTAGAAAAATTGATCTGCAAAATAAATACGATAAAACCAAATATATGAATGTTTCAAGGAAGGATGAGAAGGGTTTGATGTGCGGCGATGATCGAAATGTGGGAGTTGAATGTTTTAAATATTTGGAATCAATGCTCGACGCAAACAACAGCATACTTACAGATATAAAACCTCAAAACATTGCAGATAGTCGAACTTTCTACTCAATTAAACCTCTCCTTGGATCACCGTGTGTATCAACTAACACCAAACTCAAGTTATACAAGACATTGATTAGACCGGTTGTGATGTAAGGGTCACAAACCTGAATCCTTACAAAAAGTCACATTTATCTGTATTTGAGCGTAAGATCGTAAGCCAAATTTTTGATTCACTTAATATATAACTTTGAGATCAGCGTCCTTCTTATCGATCATGATATAATAGGTTGTATCCGGTCCAATAGGATTGCTTGGTTTGACCATGTTCTACGAGCCGATTCACAGTCTGATTGGAATGGTCTACAGTCTGACCGGAATGATTAAAAAAATGTACGTTAGTACCACAGGGAGTGGGCAACCGCGAGGTAGACCGCGGCTGCAATGGGAGATGGATGTAATAATCGAACTTAAAAAAATCGGCTGCCATGGTTATTATGTCGCTACATGGCGAATAACCGTGGTGAACATGCAAAGCTGATTAGCTTGGCAACGCCCCTACATGGAACATGAACGCATAAAAAATAAAATTAAACAAAAAAAAAAAATATTAAATTATACCAGCCTGTAAATGGTTTATATTGAAACACACACTATATAGAAACACGCACTGTTCAAATAAAATTATAAAACATAAATTATCAACTTAAATATATAAACGACAATAACTCAAAAACTGTGCACTTCACAATTATGTAAAAATTGCTATGTTTCTTAAAGCAAGTGTAAGTCTTTCAATTGACAACCAGTTTAAGTCAAAAAAGATTTTTTCACCCTTCCCCATTTCCATCCCCTCAAAACATAGAAATATAATTAGTGGAAACCGTGCTATTTTTAGATAAAAATTTATAAAACATTCTACCTTTTCTGATTCTGATTCGTATCACGGATCGTACAATAATGAATAGAGAGTAAAAATGTAAATACTTACTGTATTTCTACTCTACATTTCAATTTTAAATAATAATAAAATAATACACGCTTTAGTCTTTTTAAATTGAGTTTTATTTCACTAAATACGTATGTCGAAAGCTATCGTTTCATCGACAGTAGTATCTAAAAACGTTTTTAGATACTACTGTCGATGAAAGCATATAGCTTTCGAAATACGTATTTAGTGAAATAAAACTCAATTTAACAAGAATAAGGCGTTTATTATTTCATTATTAATTAAATACCTTGTTACAGTTTAGAACTTTTGAATTAAAATATTTTCATTTAATTTTTTTTGGCAAATGTATTTTAAAAATAAATAAGGTACTACAAAAGAAATGTCTTTTCTTGAAAAATCGGATAAACGGGCGAAAAAATTTAAATTTAAAGTTTAGTCGATTCGTGTTATTTCAAAAAATTTCGTGCAAAAAGAAAATTATTTTTTTTCTCCAACTCGTGTTATTTCAAATTCGTGCATAATAAATTCGTGCAAAAACAGAACTGAGTGTATATATATATATATATATATATATATATATATATATATATATATATATATATATCTATATATCAGGGTTGTTAATATACACGTATAAAACGTTTTATACGTTACACGTATAATACGTAACGTATAAAACGTATAAAACGTATATAACGTATAAAACGTATAAAACGTATAATATGATTTTGTTTTTGAAGTTCATTCATAAAAAATTAAAAATACTTCTTACTTCAAATATTAATTATATTTTTAGTAAAAATATATATATTTTAGTAAAAATATAATTCGTAGTTATAAATTATTTATATATTTTATAATTTATAACAAAAACTATTTAAATTCTAGATGTTATTTGAATGTATATTTTTATACGAAAGACTATGTTACTGTACATTAAACTGGTCAATAATTTTTAATTCACTAGATTTGAATATTGAAAATTTTGAATTATATATTTAGATTTTTTTGATTCCAACATTTACTTAATGGGAAACATTTTGGATTAGAAACATTTGGCCCATGAACTTAATTATTTGGCATCAACATTTCATGATATATAAAATGTGTTTCAATCCAACTTCAGCTCCTCCCATCTAATAAGAACAGCTGGGAAATATTATGTTGTTGCAGAATAAATGTCGTTTTTTTCATAGCAGTTAGGGCAATTATTAGAGATTATTAGAGAGATGTTTTTAAAAAAATTTGTTGTTGTTTTGTTGAATCCGGGTTGCACCACTTCCAATAAATAGACACAGTTTGAAAATAACAGGTTCTTGCAGATCAAATCTTCTTTTTATACAAAAGTTGTAATAGTTAAAATATGTATTTACGTCAAACGAAAAAGTTCAGTGAGAAGTTTATTGAGTAAATTCAATTTTGGTCATTGATGAATAATAGGTATGGTTGGAAATGTCAAATTATTGCAGACTAAATTTGTTTTGAAAACAAATAATTATATTTTGAAAAGAAGCATTTACGTTAAATGTGGAAGTTTTCTGAACTAATAGGAATAGGTGGGTAAGAAATTAGCATGACGACGCTATATTTTCTAAAGCAACTGCTCCTATTGGTCCAGAAATCTAGGCTTTATAAATAATAAATATCACGAGTACGATGAATAATACGGGTTGTAACGTTTAATACGGTAACGTATAAAACAAGTATTATACGTACGTATAAAACGTATAAAACGTACAGTATAAAACACACAATTATTTACGTTTTATACCGTATAAAAGTAAAATCCTTAATAAATAAAAATACATTTATATAATATTATCGCGGGCGTATTATTCATCGTACTCGTGATATTTAATATTTATAAAGCCTAGATTTCTGGACCAATAGGAACAGTTGCTTTAGAAAATATAGCGTCGTCATGCTAATTTCTTACCCACCTATTCCTATTAGTTCAGAAAACTTCCACATTTAACGTAAATGCTTCTTTTCAAAATATAATTATTTGTTTTCAAAACAAATTTAGTCTGCAATAATTTGACATTTCCAACCATACCTATTATTCATCAATGACCAAAATTGAATTTACTCAATAAACTTCTCACTGAACTTTTTCGTTTGACGTAAATACATATTTTAACTATTACAACTTTTGTATAAAAAGAAGATTTGATCTGCAAGAACCTGTTATTTTCAAACTGTGTCTATTTATTGGAAGTGGTGCAACCCGGATTCAACAAAACAACAACAAAATTTTTTAAAAACATCTCTCTAATAATCTCTAATAATTGCCCTAACTGCTATGAAAAAAACGACATTTATTCTGCAACAACATAATATTTCCCAGCTGTTCTTATTAGATGGGAGGAGCTGAAGTTGGATTGAAACACATTTTATATATCATGAAATGTTGATGCCAAATAATTAAGTTCATGGGCCAAATGTTTCTAATCCAAAATGTTTCCCATTAAGTAAATGTTGGAATCAAAAAAATCTAAATATATAATTCAAAATTTTCAATATTCAAATCTAGTGAATTAAAAATTATTGACCAGTTTAATGTACAGTAACATAGTCTTTCGTATAAAAATATACATTCAAATAACATCTAGAATTTAAATAGTTTTTGTTATAAATTATAAAATATATAAATAATTTATAACTACGAATTATATTTTTACTAAAATATATATATTTTTACTAAAAATATAATTAATATTTGAAGTAAGAAGTATTTTTAATTTTTTATGAATGAACTTCAAAAACAAAATCATATTATACGTTTTATACGTTTTATACGTTATATACGTTTTATACGTTTTATACGTTACGTATTATACGTGTAACGTATAAAACGTTTTATACGTGTATATTAACAACCCTGATATATATATATATATATATATATATATATATATATATATATATATATATATATATATATATATATATATATATATATATATATATACACTCAGTTCTGTTTTTGCACGAATTTATTATGCACGAATTTGAAATAACACGAGTTGGAGAAAAAAAATAATTTTCTTTTTGCACGAAATTTTTTGAAATAACACGAATCGACTAAACTTTAAATTTAAATTTTTTCGCCCGTTTATCCGATTTTTCAAGAAAAGACATTTCTTTTGTAGTACCTTATTTATTTTTAAAATACATTTGCCAAAAAAAATTAAATGAAAATATTTTAATTCAAAAGTTCTAAACTGTAACAAGGTATTTAATTAATAATGAAATAATAAACGCCTTATTCTTGTTAAATTGAGTTTTATTTCACTAAATACGTATTTCGAAAGCTATATGCTTTCATCGACAGTAGTATCTAAAAACGTTTTTAGATACTACTGTCGATGAAACGATAGCTTTCGACATACGTATTTAGTGAAATAAAACTCAATTTAAAAAGACTAAAGCGTGTATTATTTTATTATTATTTAAAATTAAAATGTAGAGTAGAAATAAAGTAAGTATTT
>OY856188.1:151403045-151439148 GCA_963693315.1 Diogma glabrata | reverse complement strand
GCTTCTTAAAATCAACAAAGACATATCATATTATTCATTGTTTCAGGAAAAAACCAATTTTTGTGTTCATTCATTTGCAATAATTAAAAATTTTTCATTTTTACCGTCATTTGAAATTTTTCGACCATTTCCAAGTTATTACGTGAAGAAAAACTGATGAAAACTTTGGTGGTGTTGGTTTTTGTTGGAACCGATTACTTTGGAGCCCTTCACTGCAGATGTTTAGCATTTTCAAAAAAGAATAGAAGTATACTCAAATATTTAATATCCAGCAATTTTGTCCCAAACAGGCGTTATAATGCTTTGATTTATACAGCTTTAAAGCTTAAGCCCCTTAACTGGTAACCGGATTTGGCCAGTTGTAAGGCCAGTAAGAGATTATTTGCCCCAACATTTCCAGAAAATGTTTTTGGTGTAGGTTAAAAAATACGACAGTGAAAGTACCGCAAAATTTCGTTGTACCTGTACATTGTTGATTGCAGATAGCTAAAAAGCTTTTTATTTCAGTTATCTGGTTTTTTGAAAAATGATAGAAATTTACGTCCTAAACAGCCGTTATAACACTTTGATTTGAACAGTGTTAAGGCTCTAGTCTCTTCACCGATACCCGTTTATAGCCAGTTGTCGAAGTTATCCAAGAGATTGCTAGCCACAACATTTCCAGAAAATATTTTTGGGTCAAACAAGGTCCAAAAATGCCACCATGAGAGTGCCGCTAAATGCCTTCCGTTTATCATATATAGTCATATATAGTTTTTCATTATTATTTATTTTAAAAAAGATATAACATCTATAATATAGATATATCAAAAATCAATATTTTGTTTTATTGCATTATCTAAAATCAACCAACGTTGTAAAATATTCTTGGTTTCGAAATTAGAAAAGTCGGCGGTTTGGCAGAAAACCAAATTATCAATCAATACGATAGTATTTCAAAATGTAAGTTTGAAAAAATACATTTTCCAATAGTAATAAGTTTCAAAACGAACTTATTCCATTGTGTAAGTTTCAAAACGTCTCTATTCCAAAATGTTTTCTAAATACCAGCTTAACTTGACTACCTACTTTATTTTACACTTCAAACAAATTAATGAAAAATCCCTAAAGAAACCAATTAAACAATAAAATCACCGAGTTTGTAAATTATTTCAAAATAAAAAGTTTTTTTCATTTATCTTGAAAACTCGTAAAGTGGAATAGATCTTTTTGAACCTAAAGTACACAAATATCCATTTATTTTTCTTCTGCCTTTATGAAACTGAAACAACTGAATAGCCAACAACAATTGCATTCAATTTTTCAGTTGTATCAATTGCTTCAGTCAAATCGAACACAGTTAAAATCAATGTAAAACGTATTACGTATCATGTTCTGATTTTTAAACGAACATAAAACTATTATTTTAAAACAAATACATCTTTAGTATTTACTTCATTCCATTTGTTTTCTTGCTATTGTGTAGTGTAAGTGAATATTTAATGCGTATGTAGTGTTAAATATAAAATATAAAAACATGTATACATTGAATATTATTGGGTTCTGTAAAAATTACGAACATTTTGAATGCATTTATTCTATATAAAAAAGTTATTCTCCTTTTTGCTTCATTTAAGCTGCGTATATGAATTATATATGCCAGACAAGGAATTGGGTTCGGTTGCTTTTCTGTTCATAAATCTAATGAACAATGAATTTGAGGGGAAATTCTTCTTTGTTGTGTTATTATGCAGTGTAGATTAAATATGTTATGGCTTACACAAACAATTGTATTTTTTTTCTATTTGCTTATTAAAATATGTACATTTGTTTCATTTATTGCAAGAAAAGTATTTCTTTCTTTTTTAATATTAAAAGCTGAATTTATTTTAGTTAGCCATTTTGAAAATTTTATGGATATTTCTCAAGTCGTTCGGCGAACGACTAGAACACCCAGAGAAAACGCCACTGATATATATATATATATATATATATATATATATATATATATATATATATATATATTTATATATATATATATATATATATATATATATATATATATATATATATATATATATATATATATATATATATATATATATATATATATACATATATATATATATATATATATATATATATATATATATATATATATATATATATATATATATATATATATATATATATATATATATATATATATATATATATATATATATATATATATATATATATATATATATATATATATATATAAAATTCAAAAATTCTATTTTTTTCTAAATTCTAAAAATATTGGAAAAATTATAACAAAATCAAAAATTGAAACCTTTTCAAAATTCCAAAAATAGAATGAAATCAAATGTTTAAACTTTTTCTAAATTCCAATAATATTTCAAAAATTCTTACAAAATCAAACTTTTTCCAAAATTCTAAAATATTGAAAAAATCATTACAAAATCAAAAATTTAAAATTTTTTCAAAATTCCAAAAATTATAATAATATCAAAAATTAAAAATTTTTCAAAATTCTAAAAATATTCAAAAAATTCTTACAAAATCAAAAATCAAAACTTTTTCCGAAATTCTAAAAATATTGCAAAAATTATTACAAAATCAAAAATACAAACTTTTCAAAATCCCAAAAATATTTCAAAAACTATAACAAATTCAAAAATTTCCATGTCCAATTTCATTTTCAATTACATTTACGTCATAAAAACAGCTACATTTTTTTTCCCAAAAATTTGCTAAAAAAATAAATGAAATCATTTTTTGACACACTAGACAACATTTTTTTGACAAACTTATAATTCCATAATTCTCAATAATAATAAAAAATTTCATTTCAAACAAACAATTTTATTTTTTTCCAAAAAATTGGGTAAAAAAATAAATAAAAATCTTTCATTTGACACACTTGACAACATTTTGTTGACAAACTTATAATGCTATAATTCTCAATAATAATAATAAAACCGAAGTAATTTCATTTCAAACAAACAATTTTATTTTTTTCCAAAAAATTGGGTAAAAAAATAAATAAAAATCTTTCTTTTGACATACTTGACAACATTTTTTTGACAAGCTTATAATGCCATAATTCTCAATAATAATAATAAAATTTCATTTCCAACAAACAATTAATTTTATTTTTTTTCCAAAAAATTAGGTTTAAAGATAAATAAAAACCTTTCTTTTGACACACTTGAAAACATTTTTTTTGACAAACTTATAATGCAATAATCTAGATTTTGATCTCACATACCAATCCCTACCATCAAGATTTCTCCAAATTTAATGTTCCTACTCGTAATCTCTTAAAATGAACGTTTTTTAAGCCAAAAATATGAAAATTTGCTATTTTTGACACACTTCCGGTACAATTATCGAACACAGGGTCATTTCAAACCTGTCTCTTGAGTTTACCTATTTGGTAATGACGGACAGACATACATTTTTTTTGCTTTTTTAGAATCAGGAGGTCTTAAACGTCGAGAAATGTCAAAAAAGTGGGGTAAGAATTTCACTTTGAGCTCATGAATGTAATACTTAGGTCTTTCAGACCGAAGTAATAAGTTTGCCCATTTCCGACCGGTAAATATGTAAAATACAAAAAATCTACATAAGTAAGTTATATCTTAATCGTAGGCATGTCTGGTCAAGATACGGGAAACCTTAATGATATTTAAATTTCTAGGCTACTGTGTCATTTTAAAACAAATACTATCACGTTAAATTCGCGCACTACTTTATGTTAAAAAAAAACTTCAACTTAAAACAATATTACTTATCCTGTGTATTTTATAATCTAAGCTTAAAACGAACGTTTTTTAAGCAAAAATATGCAAATTTCCTTGTTTTTTGACGACTTTTTTTGACAAACTTCCGGTACAGTTATTGAACACATCGTCCTTTCGGCTCTTCCCATTGAGTAATTCAATTTTCAGAAAGAAACAATTTTGAAATCCGTCCTGCGGTATTTCTAGATTTCGTCGGTTGTGACGGCCGGCCGTCACAATACATCTAGTTTTTGCTTTTTTAGAATCAGTAGGTTCTAAAAAGTCGAGAAATCTCAAAAAGTGGGGGTAAGAATTTCACTTTTTGCACCTGAATGCAATACTTTGGTTTTTTCAAAATATAATTTTTAATTCTTTACATAAAAAATTTCAAAAATCGAATGATGTGCTTTGGACATTTTTGATGTTTGGACTACAAGACCAATTATTTGATTTGTCGATGGTGATTTCGCAACTCTTAAAGTATGGACCAAACCAGCGTCCACAAGACTTTCGCTTTCTCGGGGTGGCCTTATAGTGTCAACTTGGTTGGAGTATGAAGAACGGTTAAACGTGTTCGTAGAATAAATGAAAAATAAGACTAAAATTGACACTAAAAATGAATTAAAATAATTGTGATGTTAAGTCGATCGTCCAAAAACAAATTTTTATCTCGTCGCTTGTCGAGTTGGTTAAAGGGTTAACTATATAAACACTGATCAAAAGGACGCCGGTTCGAGTTCCGAACCGATCGGAATTAAGATAAAACATTTTGTTACGGATCTTTCGCTTTTCAAAGCAATTTTTCATTCTATTCAATTGAATACATTCATTTCTTGTGACTTATAATTCTAAACTACATAATGGTTAGAGCCATTGCTATCGTAAAATCTTGAATATAAAGATGGAATTTAAAAAAAACAGTGTTGCAAAACGAAAAAAAAATTCGTAACGTTATGCGTTTCATTTTTATATTATATTTATTTTTTTGCAATTCCGAATCACAATTTAACGTATTTCGATATTGTCAACTATATCAAAAAGTTAGATTTTTCCGCACTGTTTTATTTTTCATAGAAAATTGTCTCAATGCTAAGTTAAACTGACCAGTCACTAAAATGTGGGACAAAATGGAAAAATTCTTCAAAATACTAACTAATTAGAAATTCTATTGCGAGAACGTGGGACAGTCAAAACGAGCTAGCTAGATTGTGCATAAATTTACTATTTAATGCTTTCCTTTACTTTTTGTTTACTATTTAATTCTTCAAAAAATTCTTTTATTTTAATTTTGACATTTCTCAACCGTTAGAGGCACGACTATGATAAGTGTGGCACAGCTTAAATTTATTTTTTTAGAACTAAACTCCAAAAAGTGAGCTTCTTGGTTCACGAGACATAGACATTTGAAAAAAAGGCGGCTAATTTAGGGTATATGGGGGTAGCTCGGATCGTGTCGAGAGTGGAAAGGTCTCATCATTGGAAAGGTCTCCCTTCTCTTCCTCTCCCATCGCCACCCCCCACGCAACCCCCCGATGCGGTGGCTATTTTTGATCGAAGGTTTGCAAGGTCGCAGAAATAATTCTTCGTTTCTTTAATGAAACATGAAAAGCAAAGCTACTTAGGTGAAAAATTGAGAAAAAATGCATCAAAAAAGCTGAACTTTGAAAAGCTGAAAAACTGAACACTAACAACTTTTTCCAGGGATGAGACCGCGGAAATTTGAATGATACCACTCTCGAGTCTCGACACTCAAATGCCTATATCTCGTGAACCAAGAAGCTCACAAATTTTTGGTAGAACATTTTTCTCTTAATTTTTGGAGTTTAGTTATAAAAAAATAAATTTAGGCCGTGCCACAGTTATCATAGTCTCCCCAGTTCCATTGCATGTGACATTTGCTTGTTTGTTATATTCGACATTACTTTTGTCGCAGAAGTCCTTCAACGTCTCCCCCGTACAATCCCTGCCATTTGCATCAATTAGTATTAAATCAGCAGCAGTTTCATTGCATTATTTAGCCTTTTCAATAGTCAACCAACCTGACGAAGGAAGATCTGTGCTATCGCCCAAGGGCAGTAGCAGAGTTCCTGAATCTGGACTTGGAGCCGGAAGAATAGCACAACATTTCGTCGCTACAACAACAACATTGCATAATTTAAAATATGAACTGCGAATCCAATACCCAATACATTCTGGTTCAAATTCGAGTTTACCTTGCTTAAAACGTTTTTCACACCTTGACGTGACACACCACTAAAACACGAATACCAAGTGTTATCAGCGCAAATTACAACTTTTTGTCAATATTGAATTTTTTCAAATTTTTCAAGAATGTTTTCTGATGTTTGTTCGAATGCTCAGGTAAAGAAGAAAATTCCAACAATCTAACCTTTACTCTGTCATGCTCTCTAAAATATCGAAATAGAATCGAAAATATTTCTATTTCATCAGCATAAACCGTGGCAAAATTTGCAATAGACAAATCTAGTTTTAGTTGGTCCAGAACATGATCCATTGAACATTTTTTAATTATGGCTTCTGATTTTGTTGTGGCACATATATATTTGTCTTCGAATAACGATTAAATTAGTATACATTGTGCAATCCATCGATCGATAGCTTTGGTTGTGGTAAATCAGAAGGAGAAAACGGCTTCTGCAAGAGTTATATTCCTTTCAGTTTTTCCCATTTCTAATTTTATAGTATCACAAAACTTTTGTTACACAAGTAAAGACTGCAAAACAACTGAAACAATTTATTTTAATTTTAGAGTTCAATTATGCATGTATTGTTAGATAAATGAATATAAAGGATGACGAAAGGTGCTATTTTTCTCCAGAGGAGTGAAATCGAAAAAACAAAAACTTTGCTCTTACAAGTAAGAACGATATTCAAATCTTATATATTAATACGCTAGAAAAAAACTTTCTGGAGCCGAAGGCTTTTTTATTCGAATTTTGATTAATTTCAAATTTTCACTGCTAACTGATATTACTGTAACTTAGGTTTTAAAGATTTTTGGGATTTTTCGGATCATAAGTAAAAAAGTTATTATGTACGAAAAATTTTTTATATACATATGCATTATAAGTTTACATACAAGTAAAAAAACACGAAACAAATGAAATTTAAAACTTAACTTTATTTTCTTTTTTTCATATTTCCATATATAAATATTTTTAATTGTCCATACAATACAAATTTTATTCATATTGAATTACTTTAAGAACACCTTATATTCGAATGCGTAGTATTAGTAAAAATATTCTAATCAAATTTAAGTGTATTTACAAACGTAGATGGAATTTCATTTTAGTCTTCTTATGCCTTCGTTAAAAAAGTTATTATATACGAAAAACTTTTTATATACATATGCATTATAAATTTACATACAAGTAAAAAAACACGAAACAAATTAAATTTAAAACTTAGCTATATTTTCTTTTTTTTATACTAGGAGGGCCCGGCGTGCTTCGCTACGCTTATAAATAAAGTTTTTGCGTAGACATTTTGTTGACGTAGAAGCAAGGATTTCAAAAAGTGGTAATGAGAAATGCTAGCATATAATTTTTAATTTTTCTTTTTAAATATATGTATGAAAAATAATCAGAACTCTAGCTGATCAGTTCGGATATATGAAAAATTTTTAAAAAAAATTAAAAATTATATGCTAGCATTTCTCATTACCACTTTTTGAAATCATTGCTTCTACGTCAACAAAATGTCTACGCAAAAACTTTATTTATAAGCGTAGCGAAGCACGCCGGGCCCTCCTAGTTATATATAAATATTTTAATTTGTGAATATTATTTTAAAGGGTTGAAATGAGTGCTCGAATAAAATAAAATTGTTAGTTGTTTTATGTTATAATAGTACATTATGATACTAGGACGTAAAGCTAAAGATTTTGGACGTATGTGGAGTTTGAAAATCGAGGCGCAAGCCGAGATTTGCACCCACATTAAGTCCAAAATAGCTTACGTCCGTGCATCATATACTATTTTTTATTCGCCGCAAGCAATATATTTTAAAAAAAATGTTTATTCTAAATTAAAATTATAAATTTGCATAAATTTTAAAATAAAAATATGTGGAACAAGTAACCTTTGACAAAATATATGTTATTTTTTCCAAATTATTGTGTAGCTATGACAACAAATGATAACAACCATTTTAATTGGATGATGAAATTTTGAATTTAAGGGTTGCTTTGATAAAAAACTTTATTTTTCATAGAATTCAAACAAATACAAATGCTTTTTACTTTTTTGGACGTAGCTATGACAACAAAATAAATAGTTGAAAATGGATACTTTAAGGCCGCAAATCACAGTAATAAAGTAACACTTTAATATGTAGGCGAATAAAAAAATTTAAATGTTTATGAATTTATAAAGGGAAATGAGTCTTTTTAAGTAAAATATTTTGTGTTTTATTTTTCCTAATATACTTTCGATCTCTTGTACATACTCAGGGAAGATATTTCTATAAACAAAGAATACTTTACGTAGATATAATGTTTTTTTGATTATTTCGATAATGCGGGCAAATGTGGTGGAAATATTTGTTTCGTGGGACAGATTTCTCCGTGGAACAACGCAATGAAATGTGGGACATTTCCACGCAGCGTGGGACATCTGGTCAGTTTATGCTAAGTTGATAATAGAAATGTTTACTTATATTTTAATATGAATGTTGATTGTGAAAAATTTGGTTGCAGAATAATTTTGTTTAATTATGTTTTCCGCACTTGTCGTATATTTGACGAAATTACGGTGCGTGCGGAAAAAATCAACTTTGAGCAACTAGATATGTTTACCAACATCATAAACTTAATACAATTTATAAACTTTGGGCCTTGCGTATTCGACTATAATATGGATCAGCTGTTTAAGTAAATAAAAATATATAATTTTAATATATAGCCATAAAAAATAATTGTTATGTATAAAAAGATAGTCCGTTTAGATTTTAAATTGATTGTAAATAAAATTTTGATTGTGGTTTAATCATTCAAACTGTGCATATGTTTAATATTTAATTTATAATAAAAAAAATATATTATTCAAATTTGGAAATTGTGAGTTATTACTAATGCCTTGTGGAATAGTTTTCATGGTCCTATACGAGCCGAATTATTATTTTGAAGAAAAATTTGAGAACTAAGAGGATAGTTTAAGCAGTTTGAATATTAGTGACTACAAGCCGAGCCACCACACAAACCAAATCGATAAGTATAAAAAAAAAGTCCAAGCGGCACGTATATCCGCTAGAAATAGGTAGATTTCGAGATCAGACAGTTTTGTGTGCCAGTAGAATCTGATGTATCAGATTAGTTTAAACAAAACAAACTAATTTAAAACAGATATCGAACAAATTTTAAAAAGAAAATTAGCTACCTACAAGCAAAATTATATCTATCCAATTTTGCAACAAACAAATATCAAATCTACCACAGAACATGTGTGTGACAATTTATGACACAAACCTATTCTATATCATATGTCGTGCAATTACTGCAAAATATCAAAATAGTTTATTTCTAAGAAAAAAAAATTATTTCTTCTATTCAAATCTTTTATTTTTTGACTGTTATAAGGTTGACATTGACTGTTATAAGGTTTTTGGAAATTGTAGTTGGGGATTGTTGCAAACTTTTTTGTTGAAGCCAACAAGTCAAAAACCTCTAACTGCAGAGGTTAATATTTATAAGAAACGGATTAAAATGTTTCTACAAATTCTAAATTTATGAATATTTAAAAAATATTAGTATCCAAACGGCCGTTATAACGGATTAAAAAAACTACTTTTTTTTCTAGTATAAAGCCTATAGTTCCTTAACCATGTGTCAGATTTTTCTGATTTACGAACTTGTCCAAGATATTATTAAAACACACATTTTTAAGAAAGGTTTTTTGATCTGGTTCCACAAATGCAACCGTTAGAGCGCCTGTTGATTCAAACGCATTTTGTGTTTTACAAGCTTTTTGGTTGGAGCCGCTCACTCAGAAACCTCCAACTGCAGAGGTCTTTTTTTTGAAAGAAACTGATTAAAAAGGCTTCAAAGATTCTAAATTTATGAAATTTTTAAAAATATTAGAATCCAAATTAGGCCGTTATAACGGATCTAAAAAACAGAGTTTTTTTCTAGTGTAAAGCTTCTAGTTTCTTAACCATGTGTTGGATTGGGCTGATTTACGAACTTGTCCAAGATATTAATAAAACGCATATTTTTGAAAAAGGTATTTTGATCTGGCCTTATAAATGCAACCATGAGAGTGCCAGTTGTTTAAAAAAAAAATTTTTTTTGCAAACTTTTTTGTTGGAGCCTCACTCAAGAACCTCTAACTGCAGAGGTCTATTTTTAAAACAAGTTGATAAAAAAGGTTCCAAAAATTCTAAATTTGTTAAATTTTTTGAAATATTAGTATCCAAACGGCCGTTATAACGGTTTTAAAAAATCAATTTTTTTCAGAAAAAAGCTTTTAGTTTCTTAACCACTTGTCGGATTTTGTAAAGGGAGGTTTTTCAGGTAGACCGTGAAGGTCTACCATTTGGTCTTGCACGCAAAAAAAAACCCTGCCGCTAGCTCGTTCTAGACCCACCTCTGTACAAGAAATTTAAATAAAACGAAACATCACGCGTGCATTAATCCTCACCCAGAATCTCCAGAAGAAAGATCCGCTATATCACAACTCTCCCTATAATATTTACGCTTAACACCTCATTTTACTTTAACACAATAAATAACAAAAAAAAATACCAAAACAATAACAAAAAAACTAATAAGAAAAACAAATATAAATAAATGAGGTTACCTTCTTTAATCGATTTATTCAAAAAAAAAACTTTATATCCAAATGGTGCATCCAAATCACAACTTGTTTCTGCATCTAAATCAAACTGCTGCAACAAAACATTCTCTAGACATCATAATTGTAAGTACATTATTCCCGACATCTTAATTTCAATTTGTTTATCCCAGAAATCATAATTTTAATTTACATCTCACCCACTCCTCATTGCAGGTCACATAGTGCAAAAACCAAATTAAAATAAAACGACATATTTGGTCTAGCCAACATGGCATGAAGCACCATCACACAAATTTTATTAGATTTTCGTAACAATGTTCCTTTTGCTTGCCTTACTATTAACAATATTAATTTTTTTTCTTTTTTTTTTGTTTCTTTAATTTTTTTCACTTTACATTTTTACTGTGACACTTAATAATTTTAACAACACAAAAAACTTAGTGTAAGATATAATAAACGAGACTTGCTTTAAAAAAAAACTTTAAAGCATAATAACCCAAACTTAAACCAAATAAACTACCCTTCTGTCTCGAACTGCACTTCCCACCTCAAACAAAACCGACTCCGCTCCTCATCAAATAAAAAAAAAATGAACTTTTCAAACCGAAGTTCCAATCCCAATCAATTAATTAACTTTACAACTCCACTGCCAACCACCAACTCACTAATTAAAGAAAAACAATTAACAGAAATTTTTTTTCTACGAGCAAAAAAAAATTTCGTCAGCATAAATTTTAGTTAGATTTATTAATTCTCACAATTTTCTTCATATTCATGAAAAAAAATATACAGAAAATTAATAAAAAAACAATTTAATATCGAAGGTGTTGGATGTACATTGGAATGTTTAACCAGTTGTGTTGTTACACAAACGGGTTGAAAAGTGAGTGGAAAATTAAGATCTATAGTATATTACTATAGGATAGAAAAGGTAAGTCCACCCAACATTTAAAATCTTGCCCATTACAGGACAGGACGAAAGGAGGAGGTCCGGCTGACTACATTCGTCCTGAGAATCATAAGAGAAATTAAGGAATGAAGTGGGAGCTGGGCTCGAACCCAAAACCCGAGAAAGACTCTCAGGCTCTACCGACTGAGCTAGCCGGGCCAGACACAACAAAATTTACCAAAAATAAAATTTACCATAAACAAAATAACAAAAATACTGAAAAAATATACTCAAAAACAAATCTAAGAAAACTAGAGACCGAAAAAAAATAATGGGATAGGTGACAGCAGAATAATCGAGATGATTTTTAAAAAAAAAAACAGAAAAAAATCAAACGCAAAAAACAATTTAACCTAAACATATAATAATAAAAAAAAAGGAGTTTGAAAGAGTGTTTCGATAATAACGATGGTCGACCAGAGAACAGAGGTGGTCTAACTATGGCTCAGAAAACCAAGGGTTAGCATTTTCCTTCTCCCTGTTCCCTGACAAGCAAATGACACCACCGGAACACCCTGTGTTAAGAATAAAGAAGTTGGTTTTAAAGATAGAGACGTCAGTCACAGCAGCCCGAACGACAGGCGATTCATTTCCCTGTTATCGTCTACTGGTTTACGTTCTTCCTATCCTCCAACAAGTTACGCTCTAACAAACAGAATTTTTGAAGACCATGGCAGTTAGACTAATTGAGCGTAACAATTGGTGGTCATGACCTCATTGAGAACCCGTGAATGTGGTAAAATAATTATAGGGGGATGACCTAGATGGTAAACCATCAGGGGTCAACAAGATCCGACCCATATCAAATCACCACTCACGACCCTCTCGCAGCAGCCAATTCCCACCCAACTCAGGTACGCGGGATCGTAAAGCCCGTTAGGAATACGTCTGAAGGACCTTTCCTACCTTTGCGGTTCAAAATAAACATACGAAAACTTAAACTTAAATGTTGTCTGTGTGTCAAGGACTTACAAGTTCTGCCTTTCACCCCCAGAACAACAACTATACAACAAATATAAACTAAACGTCAACGAATTGTCTGCGCGTCAGGACTTACAAGGATCTTGCCTTTCGCCCACAGAACAAAACTTGACCAAACAAATACCTCAAAAGCTAAACCTAACAGAATTGTCTGCGCGTCAGGACTTACAAGAATCCTGCCTTTCGCCCACAGAACAAAACTGAATAACAAAAAAACTCAAAAAACTCAAATGTTGTCTGCGCGTCAGGACTTACAGGATATCTTGCCCTCCGCCCACAGAACAACCTCAAACAACATCAAACTCACACATCAATACACAAATGTTGTCTGCGCGTCAGGACTTCTAGACTTACTCTTGCCTTCCGCCCACAGAACAACGCTCAATTACACAAATTCATACCAAAAACAAAATCCTAAAATAAAATAATTCTAAAAAAAATTTGAAAACAAAATACAAACAAAAAAAATTTCAAAACCACAAATTCCAACCAAATATCTAAATTTCAAATAAACAAAACAGAATTTTAAAAAAAATTTACAAGGCATGACCACAGGACACAGGCTAGGTGTTCAGACTAGGCTATGTTCAGACCCTTTTTTTCTGAATGGCCTGATTACGCAACCAGCTGCGGAGGACTCGAGAATAAGGATTAGGAGCCATAATGACTGAAAATGTGTCAGACAAAAACGGATTGAAAGTCTAATAAAAAATATAACGAACTTGGGTAGGAAAATTAATTTGACCTCGGAAAACATTGATGGATCTTATGTCACACGTTGACAGAGAATACAAGGGTAATCATTTAACAATATGAAGATTTGAGAAAAACCAAACAAATTCAGAACAAAATCACAATAAAACTCCAAAACTTCGATAATTATACAATAAAATTTATGCATTCAAAAAACTAAAAAATCCAAATCAAAACGATTCAGCGCAATTTAAAATTTATAATAAAATTTCCAAACAAATAACGTCTAAAAAAATTAAACGATCTAAAATAAAAATAAAGTCCTTTCGAAGCAACAAAAAAAAATTTTGAAAACAAAATACAAACTTGAGTTGGCGGTTGGCAGTCGAGCTGATACTTCAGAATCAATAAATTTTCAAAAAAAAATCAAAGTATTCAAAAATTTGAAAAACTAAAAAAAATTTAAACTAACTAAAAAAATTCAAAAATCTTAAAATACGAAAAATTCTAAATAAAAAGATTAACAAATTCCAAAAAAAATTAAAATTAAATTAAAAATCCAAAAGAATATTCTAAAAAAACTTACTAAAATAAACTTACTCTAACCTCTAAAATGAAAGACGGTTGGAGTTGGCGTAGGTGGAGTTGGTGGAGTTGAAGTTCCTGATTGAACTAGTATATTACTTCAAAAAAATATTATATAATCAAAAATACTAAAAATTTTGACCAGAAAAAAAATTTTAAATTACAACGACTTTAAAATTCAAAAATTTAAAAAGAAGTATGTACTTATAAAATAAAATTTATAAACTTTTAAAATTTTCCAAAAATCAATTTAAAAAAAGTCGTAAATTGTTTATAAACTTTTAAAGAATTCCAAGAAGAATTCAAGTTTTCAAAATAAAAATATTAATCGAGTTGTACGGTGGCAGTTGTTGGTCGTCTAGTAGTTGAACTGATTTCAATAAACATTATCCCCTTTCGAATAAATTTAAGAGCTCAAAAAAAAAATATTATCTAGAAAATTCAAAAAACTTCATAAATCAAAATTAATAAAACAAATTTTCAGAACAATAGAACCAAAATTAAGTAAACTAAATTTTTCAACATACCACATATAACAAAAAAAATTTTTAAAGTACTAAATATATCATAAAATTGCCAAGAGTATATAAAAATATTTCTAAAATTCTTAATATCAAAAAAAAATTCAAATAAAAAATTCAAAAATTATAAAAAAAAATAACCGAAAATCCCAATATTAATAAAATTATTCGCAATAATCAAATATTACCAAAAATATCCAATAATTAAAATTTACGAGAAATATTCCAAAAAATTTAATAAAAGAATTCAAAAATTTTCCAAAAATTTATAAAAAATTCGAAGTTAAAACTTATTTAAAAGTCTAAAATTAGCCAATTCAAATATAATACAAAAAAAAAATTTAATTTCAAACAAAAATTATTTCCAAAACTTAAAATCTATAACATAAAAATAATAAAATCTATTTAAAAAGACACAAACCAAATTTTCAAAATTATTCGAAACTTAATCAACCTTTTAGCGAAAATTTTCAAAATTAATTAATTAATTCGAGATACTCTAAATTCAAAAAAAATTATAATTCCAAAAAAAAATAAAAATTTCCTACTAACTAACTAAGGAATTAAACTCTACAAAATTATTTAGGATTCTCTAAAATTTAAGAATTGTAACTTACATAAATACAAAAAAAATTCTTAAATAATAAAAACTACTTCAAAAAAAAATTACCGAACCAAAATTTTCGGAACTTAAACAAATTTAACAAAAAAATATTACACAACAGTAAAAAAAACCTAAGCAATAAATTTAAAAAAAATCCCAAAATTACAAAATATACTAACAATTACTTCCTAACAATTTTTCTCAAAGAATTCTTCAAAACTAGAAATTAAATAAAATTTATAAAATATTTTCCAAAAAAAAAATCAACAAAATTATTTTAAAATTTTCTAAAAAAACTAAACAAAACAATCTCAAAATAAAATCGAAAATTTTCTTAAAATTATGCAAAATTTACTAACAACTTAAATTTAGCAAAACAAATAAACACAATAAAATTTATCTAAAAACTTAATAAAAATTTTCCAACAATAATTTCTAAATTCTAAAATTACTAAAATACTCTTCTAAAATATAGAAGAATTAAATTTAAATATAAATGAAAATTCTAAGAACATACAATAAGAAAAATATCAAAGTTTCAAAAAAAATCAAAACAATACAACAAAATTTTCAACATTACCTTAAATTAATTTAAAATTTGTAAGAAAATTACAAAAGAAATATTCAAATTTCTTAAAAATTTGAAACAATAATCAAACCAGAAAATTTCTCAACATTACTTACTATAATATTAACCAAAAATACATCTAAAAAAAATGTTCTAAAAAGTTAAAAAAAAAACAATTATTATTCTTATATTTTTCAAAGTTAAACATAAAATTAAACATTAACTAAAGTTCAACAAAATTCTTAAAATTCAAAATAACAACAAAATTAAATTTCCAAAAATAATTAGGGAGAAGTTGTGGCCGACAGATCAACCAGTCCGAAAAGACTAGGTGGTGATAAAAAATTTAATTAAACTAACGGGCTTTTAATAGACTGTCCAGGTGTTGACAACAGTTCGAGAAGCAAACACAAGAGGTCTAGCTATGGCTCAGGAAGCCAAGGGCTAGCATTTTCCAACATGTGTTCCCCTGTCGTCCCAATACCAACACCCAAACAACCTGTATTGAGAAAAAAGGTTGTTAGAAGTGGTGTTCTTTTGGATGCAACAACCGTGGCACGAAGGACAGACGAATATATCTCTGTTATCGTCCACGGATATTGTCTTCCAACAACACCCTAACAGGCTATGCTCTAAAAATCGGTATTGAAGACAATGGTAAAATAAATTTAGATGAGCATAGCATTATAAAGTTTTCGTTCTGCAGAGGACCCAGAGTCTAATGAAACATTCGCAGGGTGGGATGGTATTGGCTGAAACCACCAATAACCAACAAGGTCCATCACCTGCTTGTTCCATCATCTCCGACCTCCTCTACGAAACAATAACCTTACTTTAACTGGAGTCCGCGGGATCGTAAACCCCGTTGAACCTTAGCCTTATGGGCTAATGCTCACTCCTGCGGTACTCACAATAACACAAAATTAATAATTTAAAAAAACTAAAAACACAAATAAAAAATTGTTGTCTCTAGAACAACCCTGTTTGGATCCATAGACCCAAACATTGTCGCTCCAGAGGCCCCGTTGGACGCCATCTTGTAAAGGGAGGTTTTTCAGGTCGACCGTGAAGGTCTACCATTTGGTCTTGCACGCAAAAAAAAAACCCTGCCGCTAGCTCGCAGAGCGAAGGTTCTAGACCCACCTCTGTACAAGAAATTTAAATAAAACGAAACATCACGCGTGCATTAATCCTCACCCAGAATCTCCAGAAGGAAGATCCGCTATATCACAACTCTCCCTATAATATTTACGCTTAACACCTCATTTTACTTTAACACAATAAATAACAAAGAAAAATACCAAAACAATAACAAAAAAACTAATAAGAAAAACAAATATAAATAAATGAGGTTACCTTCTTTAATCGATTTATTCAAAAAAAAAACTTTATATCCAAATGGTGCATCCAAATCACAACTTGTTTCTGCATCTAAATCAAACTGCTGCAACAAAACATTCTCTAGACATCATAATTGTAAGTACATTATTCCCGACATCTTAATTTCAATTTGTTCATCCCAGAAATCATAATTTTAATTTACATCTCACCCACTCCTCATTGCTGGTCACATAGTGCAAAAACCAAATTAAAATAAAACGACATATTTGGTCTAGCCAACATTGCATGAAGCACCATCACACAAATTTTATTAGGTTTTCGTAACAATGTTCCTTTTGTTTGCCTTATTATTAACAATATTAATTTTTTTTCTTTTTTTTTTGTTTCTTTAATTTTGTTCACTTTACATTTTTACTGTGACACTTAATAATTTTAACAACACAAAAAACTTAGTGTAAGATATAATAAACGAGACTTGCTTTAAAAAAAAACGTTAAGGCATAATAACCCAAACTTAAACCAAATAAACTACCCTTCTGTCTCGAACTGCACTTCCCACCTCAAACAAAACCGACTCCGCTCCTCATCAATTAAAAAAAAATGAACTTTTCAAACCGAAGTTCCAATCCCAATCAATTAATTAACTTTACAACTCCACTGCCAACCACCAACTCACTAGATAAAGAAAAACAATTAACAGAAATTTTTTTTCTACGAGCAAAAAAAAATTTCGTCAGCATAAATTTTAGTTAAATTTATTAATTCTCACAATTTTCTTCATATTCATGAAAAAAATATACAGAAAATTAATAAAAAAAACAATTTAATACCGAAGGTGTTGGATGTACATTGGAATGTTTAACCAGTTGTGTTGTTACACAAACGGGTTGAAAAGTGAGTGATCTATAGTATATTACTATAGGATGAAAAATGGAAGTACACCCAACATTTAAAATCTTGCCCATTACAATTTTGCTGATTCACGAACTTGTCCAAGATATTATTAGAACACACAAGTACAGAAATTTTTTTGATCTACCTCAACAAATGCGACCGTGAGAGTGCCGGTCGTTTTCGTTATATCTCATATCGTTTATATATATATATATATATATATATATATATATATATATATATATATATATATATATATATATATATATATATATATATATATATATATATATATATATATATATATATATATATATATATATATATATATATATATGTTGTTGTTGGATTTCTTGGGCGTTATTTTATTTGATTATATATATATATATATATATATATATATATATATATATATATATATATATATATATATATATATATATATATATATATATATATATATATATATATATATATATATATATATATATATATATATATATATATATATATATATAAACTTTTTTTTTTTTTTGTTTTTTCGTCTCCGCTTATCATATATAGTCGTTTGGCACAAAAATTTTTCCGAAATTCCGAGATGAAGCCCATTGCAATAGGTAGATTTTTATATGAAATCTACCTAATAGATTACATACAATATAATATAACGTTTCTCAAATATAAGTTGTAAACTAGCAAATAAATCGATTTAATTGAACAATATTAAATTATTTGTATGATATAGTGAAATAGTTAAGAACTGTGGTTTTTCTGTTTGTGAATTAAAAGTGTGAACGAAAATTAGAGATTTGAACAATAAAAAAGTCCGAGCGGCAGGTATTTCCGCTAGAAATAGGAAGATTTCGGGATCAGACAGTTATGTGTGCAATTAGAATCGGATTTATTAGATTACTTTAAAAAAACCAACATTAGATACAAATAAAACTAACAATTCTTTTTAAAAAACATATTGTGAATAAATGGAAATGAATGTAAAATTAATTAAAATAGATATAAAATTAACTAAAGTTATGTGAAATCTACCTAAAAAAAATTAATTACCGCCACTGAGGTAAAGTACAAGATTTTTTTTTTGTTGTTTTTCGCAGGAAGTTGGAAATTTTCACCGAAAACATTTGAAACACTTTCCAAACGAAACGAAACCGAGTTTTTTACCGGGTAAAACCATCTCCCTCAGCTCGGGTATGTGGAGAGCTTAGTGCTGCCTCATCGTCTAGTTACGCTATATTATTTAAAATGGTTCTATCAAAATAGTTTAAATTAAATACAAATAGAACTAACAATTCTTTTTAAAAAATATATTTGTGAACAAATGACAATGAATGCAAAATTAATTTAAATAGAAATAAAATTAACTTAAGTTATATGAAATCTACGTAAAAAAATCAATTACCGTCACTGAGGTAAAGTACAATATTTTTTTTTTGTTTTTCGTAGGAAATTGGAAATTTTAACCGAAAACATTTGAAACACGACTTTTCAAATGACACCGACTTTTTCTGGGTAAAGCCACCTCCCTGTGCTCGTGCTATATCCCTACGATACTCTCAAGCATAGTATTTCTTTCGCAGGGCAGGTGTTCAGCTTTGTAGTTTTGCATAAAATAAAATAAATAAAATAAAATAAAATAAAATAAAATAAAATAAAATGTAGTGTCCGTTAGTTACGCTATAGTTAGTATAGTGAGTTAGAATAGTTGGGGCATGTTTGGCATAATAAAAAACCGACTTGTATTTCTATTATGAATGAGGCTAGTCCACGTATTCCTAAGAACCTTAAGTATTAAAATAGTCAATATTTAAGTCTGGCATTGCAAGTGAAGGGAGGGGTATATCAAAATTTCCAGTAAGCAGTTTAGGTATCATTGCGGTATAATGTTGTTTGTCTAAATCTAAATAAAGGTTTAGCTCACCGTTATTAGGTATTGGAGCAAAACGCATAGAAGTGGTGAATGAATTTGTGTATATATTTATTGGACGGCGTAAGATAAGCGACAAAAGTAAAACTTCTCCAACCTCGGAAAATTTCCCGTTTGTCAAAATTCGTTTACATACCAATGTGAGATTTACACCCGCTGGAAGATTATCAATAAATGCCGCATTTTGCAGGACATGAGCTGCAGCGATAGCTCTCAAACATGCCATTAACTTTTCTTTACCACACAATAAAAGGGACAAGGCATTAAAAAAACAATTCCCATCTTCAGTTGTTTTGATGGCGGTAAAATATTTTGAAAGCTCACCTGGAAGATCAGGATTAGCACAGTAAAATGTTGAATTGTATATACCTTGTCGTAAAATGGTACGCAACTGACCAGCTTTTTGAAAATCATTGGGATCAAGAATTTCGGTACAAAGAATTTGACGCTGAAGCCATTTACCCTCTTTAATGGCTTCTTGCAGAGTTATTGCAGTTGGTACTTGCATCAGGTTTGGCAGTTCTATATCGGTTCGATTGTTTGGAAAACCATTGTTATTTTCACTAGACTTTGGTATTCCAGGAATACAAACCAGGTGTTTGTGATGACCAAACAATGTTTCACAAACACCACCGTAGTGATCAAAATTGGAAAACATTATATCAATGCTTGTCCTTGCGTTTGTAGTGCTGGTTCCACAAACCAATACTGAAAAAAGCCCATTTGAGTTAAGAAATTGAAAAAAGGGATGAAACTCATTTTTATTTAAATCTATATTAAAATCATACAAGAAGGATAATAATTTTTGAACTTTTGGCTTTCGCAATTTTGATCATATCCTTGATTTGCTGTTTAACTGCATTGTAAGGAGTAGAGGGTGGTTTGTAACCTGTACGAACCACCAAATCTTTATAGATCCCAGCAACGAAATTACAAGCTTTTGAAAACAATTCTTGGGAGTAATTGTAACTAACATTGAAATTTTCATTAGCTTTTGAATAAATGGTGATGCCATATGCATGCCTTCTACTATTATTAGAAGCATCTATTCGGTGTGCAATTTTATAGTTAGGAATGGATGAATCATCTTTAGATTTAGTTCAAGTTTCAGCCGCTATGAAAATGTGCGGCTCATGAGTTTTTATAAAATTGTTTAGATCTCGCCAGTGCGATATTTCTCGTAAGCTTTGAATATTTTGGTAGATTAAAAAATTTGTATCATTATTAGGGATATTACTGGCCGTTTTTAATGGAGAATCAAGAATTTTTTTGATTTCCACTTGAAGTTTATCATCAGCGTTGGGGGTGTAGGAGGTGTAAATACACCAAATAAATAAAGACCACTTAGTTTTGTACATCTACTTAGAGCTACGTATAACTCATTTCTACGAAGGCCTTTGGAAATTTGTACAGCAACCACATCATATGTACCACCTTGGCTTTTGTGAATGGTTATTGCTTCAGCTGGAACTAAAGGAAATTGAGTTCGGATTATATTAGCAAATTTCGAATTAGAGCTAATGTTTTTCTTTATTTTATCAATCGCCGTCCAATCATCTTTACCTAATTTTTTCACCTCTCTACGTCTAATTTGACCAACGTATTCATTCAAACGTAGTCAAACTCTGTTTATTTTGCCTTCTATGGTAGTATCAAAACCCTTTAATATACCAACGGCACCATTAACGAGACCATCCTCAACTGAGATGTTAACAGTAATCATATACTTAACGCCTATACTTAATTGCAATTTGGATGGTAGTCCTTGTGTGTTGTGGGTAAGAGCAGATTTTGCTTTCTCAAGTAAGTTTGCTCTATGTTTTTCAGTTATTTTACCAGACAGTTTATCGTCGGCTTCAACAACTTTCCGATTAGGAAAAAGATGAACTGCAGCGCGAGGAATTTCATCCACATTAGTAATTACGCGTGATTTAAACAACCGTACCTGATTTAAACAACCGTATTGCAAATTGAGTATCATCTTTTGTCGCATTATTTCGGTTAATTGATAACTGCTAAACAAACTCCAAAGTGGGTTACCGACAATAAGACCGTAAGGATCTGTAGCGTGTGATTCAAAAATAAATCTATCCCCTACTGGAGCCAATTGGTTAAAATCACAAAAAACTGTTAAGGGTATGCCTGCAAACGGCTTGGAAGATTGAAAAATTTGTTTGAGTCGACAATCAATCTGTTGAACTGTTCTTGATCCAACCATAGATATTTCATCTATTATGATCAGACTAAGATCCTTCATTTTAACGACAAGGGAGTTTCTTGTGCTATTACCTAATGGAGTTAGGTCAGCAGAACACTGGTTTATGGGTAAAACAAAAGCAGCGTGCAAAGTCGTACCGTTTATGCCGAACGCGGCTTTTCCTATAGGAGCGCACAGTAAAATTTTAAGTGAACTAAGATCGGTTGTTGAAATATTGAGAAAACGCAACAGACCTTGATTGATAGCCTCAATAAGACGAGATTTACCTACGCCCGCTCCACCTAAAACACACGTATAAAACGGCAAATTATTGTTCTTAAAACAATCTAGCACGTGAAGCAGCAATATTCGTTGCCGCTTATTTAGCGTACAAACATTGTCGAAATAGTCTTCATTCGAAAGTAAACGAGGGATGTGTTACGATTATCAGTGCAAGCTAGGCTTCAGCTAAGAGTGAAGCTTGCACTTACTAACGTTACAGAATTGTTTTCCGTTGCCCGATTCCCGCTCTATCGACTTGGCTCAGTCTAAAACGATCGTGGGTGTGAATCGGCAGTCAGGAAACCCTAGAAGTGAGCGGATGCACGATAAGAAACGCAGACAGCCGTCCCTACTTACCTTTTAGTCCCTGTACCATGTTCTCATTACTCACTTCTTCCTTTTCTTGTTCATTTTTTTGTTTCAAGAAAAACGCTGGTAGTTACATGTTCTGAAGGAACCCCAACCACCTCTTAAATAAACGGTAATACATCTTTACCCTTACAAATAACCAAAAATCACTAAATTCTAAAACTCACCTTAATAGTTGCTTGTATGGTGCAAATGTCACTGATTCGTGATGATATTCCAAAGGCATAAAAAGAAAGAAGCTTTTTTTTTTCTCCAATTCACGTGATTTAATCTTTATTTCCAAAAACAAATAATTTATTTTATAAGCTTTCCAAAATCTTAATTTTCGGGATAAACCTTCTTATCTCACTTTAACTAGGTTTAATCGAATAAATGAAATTATCACTAACTAAGTACAAATTATTATTTTATTTTCAAATCTTATTTTTCTGGATAAACCTTTTCCTATCACATAAACTAGGTTTAATCGGTTAAATGAAATTATCACTAATGAAGTACAAATTAATATTTTATTTTCAAAACTTATTTTTTTGGATAAACCTTTTTCTTTCACATCCTCTAGGTTTAATCGAATAAATGAAATTATCACTAATTAAGTACAAATTATTATTTTATTTTTCAAATCTTTTTTTCTGGATAAACCTTTTCATATCACATAAACTAGGTTTAATCGATTAAATGAAATTATCACCAATCAAGTACAAATTAATATTTTATTTTCAAAACTTATTTTTCTGGATAAACCTTTTTCTTTCACATACTCTAGGTTTAATCGAATAAATGAAATTATCACTAATTAAGTACAAATTATGATTTTTATTTTTCAAATCTTATTTTTCTGGATAAACCTTTTCATATCACATAAACTAGGTTTAATCGATTAAATGAAATTATCACTAATCAAGTACAAATTAATATTTTATTTTCAAAACTTATTTTTCTGGATAAACCTTTTTCTTTCACATACTCTAGGTTTAATCGAATAAAAAAAACAAACAAAAAAAAATTGGTTTATGATCCACCAAAAGAAAAAATAATTAATTAACTCAATTAATACATAACAAAAACACCATAAAACTACTACGATACGATCTCTACCAAAAAAAATAACAAACAAAAATTAAAAGATTCCCGTGTAGTGTCTTCGTTCAAGTACTACCGTAGGCCCCCGACCGAGACCATTTCATTACAGTTTATACCTCGGTGTCATCCGAGTTTTTTATTAAGAAAGAAATGCATTTAAGAGCTGAAAGAAATGCATTTAAGACAAAAAAAAGAAAAATGTTTCCAAGAATTCACTAAACTGTGAAAATAGTTAAAACTTTCTCACAATTAAAGAAAAGACTTTATCATATTTCGAAAAATAATTAAAATTATTATAACTCGGTTTCAGTTTTAATGTGGGAAAGACAGAAATTAGATAATTTTTGAAAACGTTTTTGCACTGATTACAAAAACGAAGCATGGGAACCGTTAGAATTTAAGTGGATAAACATGTTTTGCAAAATTGCCAAAACGAAACATGGGAACGGTTGTAATGTAATTATGAATATTACGAATTATTAGAAAAACTGAAACTTAGATAAATGGGTTTGAGAAGCTGGGTAAAATGTCACGAGACACAAAATTTGTGAATTCAAATCTTGTGACGAAGGAAATTAATAAAGGAAAGTAAAAAAAAATTTACCATGAATGGGGATGTTTCGAAATATCCTTCGTTACAGATGGGAAAGAAAACATCATGGCTACCTGTTGTTTCTTTGTCTTGTATTTTACTTCCGATATCAATAGCCTTCCTTCAATCGATGAATCACAAAAAACTCGTAAATGCTGTGAGGTGTGCAGATCATCATCATTAAAGTTGTTGTCACTTTCGTTAAGATGAGTGACCGCTTCGTGAAGGATTTTTTCAATGTCTTCGTTGAAAACAAATAGCAATCTATTGGTCCGAATGGTTTCCCTGTGAGTTACAAAAAGATTAGAAACTGTGTTTGACATCACTGTCTCGTCACGCCATGGAACGAACAGCATAACATTTTCTCGAATAAATTCTCCATGAACTGTAAACTCGTTAAAGTTTACAAAACGAATAATTTTTGCTTGTCTACGTTTTTGCACAAAGCCCGAGAAATCTTTTAATTTTAAAGAAATAATAGTGGTTTCATCGTTATTGGCTTGCTGGCTTTCGTTTGACTGTTGACTAGCATCAATATGACGAATGGAACACTTTGGCTTCACCGAAAAATTGTACCACGCTACGAAATATGCAAGACAGCAGTCTTCGAGCTCATCCGGACGATGCATGTAGTGATCGATCATATTTTTTACGTAAATATCAGTTGATTCTGGAGATAATGTTTTAAGCTCTCTAATCGACTTTACTACAGCAACTCTTTTTTCGGGAGGACTAGTATTGATGAAAGTGCACTTTCGGGAGCTCTTGGATAAAGGGAGTGCTAGTATATAATAGACAGCTTCTTGTGCACTAAATAGTTCTAGCTTTTAGAAAACTAATAATAATAATTCTAGCTTTTAGAAAATTATTTGCTAGCAAGCGAGTTTGGTCTTTCATTGTATAATTCCCTTTTTTCAGCTCCCATAGAGCATCTGGGGAAGATTTATTTAAATAATTTAAAATATAATTGGCACATGAATACATATCAACAATAAATTGTATGTCTATGTTGGCACAATGTAGTTGAAAAATTTCAATACAGAAATTGACCATACAATCTGCCGGCTTTCGACGAAGCATGACCGTTGCTCTACAAATTCCACTACGAATAATTCTAATATATTGTTCATAGTTAATTTTTAAAGTGCCTAGAAGTTCATCAAGCGTTACTATAGTCTTATTTTTATGCAGCTAAACGTTTTTTAATTTCGCACCTTTGCGACCGTAAAAAAACAAGTGTTGTTTTATCAACATCAATTAATGGAAATAGTATAACTGTGTGATAAAGTGGGAAAAACGGTATATCGAATCGACACTCTTTGGTTTTGGAACCCTTTTTACAAGTAAACGTATGCTTGTGAGTTTGCAGTTCGAAAAGACTTTGAGACATTTCATTAGAACATGAGATGAAACTATCGATAAATGAAGTGACAGGAGTAAAATCCATATCTTCGTCACTGTATTTCAGGGCGTCTTTCAGCCAAAGTAAACAGTGGCAATGGGGTGAACCTCTTTGTTGAAATTCGGTTCGTATATAAAAGTCTAGGAGAGAATGCTCTCTAAAAATGGAATTTTCAGTTTGAAGCAAAGTAAAAAATTGTCTCATTCTGTAATCAAAGTATCTTTCTAAAGTAACAGGATCACTGCGAATCAGACGAACTTTATCTTTATACGGCATTGCTTGTGCCTGGTCTTGGGTAATTGTTTCATTATCAACCACTTGTTTCAAAATAACAATTAACTCCAACCATTTGCTTTCAGCGGGTGATAATGTTAGGAAAAAAGTAGATGGCTCATGCTGCCGTATCATTGCAAAAAGCTCTTTTTTTTTCTTTTCAATACGCTGGTGCTCCACGATCAGTCGCTAGGACCTTAAAACCACTATCATGTAGTTCCATTTTGCTTATAAAATTAGAATCAAGAGTATCTCTGGCCATTATTTTGGATCGAGTCTTAGCTTTTCGAAGACAGAAACTAATACTCGAAGAAATTTTTGAAGTTCGGAGCTTAAGAGCGGAGAAGGAAATTTGGTAACCGTTGCACAACAACGGTCGGCATTATTTCAGATTTTACCCAATTTTGGTACGATAAACCTGTTGGCTGTGTTACTAATTCACCTCCATATATTTTAATGAAGCTGAAGGCCTCAACATACTCATCAAATAATGCATAGGCTGTTTGCCTTCTCCTGGTACAAAAATAATGGCTTCAGTGAGAAGAAACGTTGCTTCATCAGCCATATTTATGGGTTGTTCTTCATCATTTTATTCTTCAGAACTACTCTCGTCACTGATGATCATGATCTATTGACGTTGATTTTGAGAGAATATTAAAGGAAAATAAGCGATTTAAATCTAGGGTTATTCCACAACGTTGATACACTGGTGAATTTTCAAGAAATTTTGCAGCGTCATGAATTGCCTTCGGTCTGACATTTTCAAACATAACATTATGTTTAAAGGACTTCTTCTTTCGAAAACAAATCGGAACAATCATCGCTTCAGAAAAAACGTGAGGTAGTACACTGACTGAAGTTTCAACGTCTGTTGGAACATTTACAGCTCTACCTTTCACTATAAACTGATGGTCACCAACAACAGCTCGAATCATCATGAATGGGATTCTAGGACAGAGAAAACGTTCTTCTAAATCACTAAGAATTTGAAGTTTTTGGGGGATTGCAGGAAACGCAAAACCACTATTAATCACTGATAATGGTGGTGCTTTTCCACTCTTAAGATATCTAGCGCAGTTCGCACATAAGTTGTAACGTCGGCTATATTCACCTAAATAATATTAAAACCAATTCCTATTCTTTTTTTCCGTTCAATCAAAATTTATTTCAATCACTTCAGTTCATTTTTACAATAATAATAATAATGTAACGACTCTTCGTTGGTTCTTTTAGATTATTGAGCAAATATGACAGTAAAAAGACGGATCTTTGGTTAACAAAATCTCAAACTTTATTTGTCAACAAATTACAGCAGCTTCCGATTTTAATTACAATAAAATCTAGGGTCTCCAATTTGTGTACGATAGATTTCACCGCTTTCCACAATTTGAATCAATGAGAGTCGGAATCGTAAAATCTGTATTTACTATTCCACTAGGTTCAAATTCTTCCGCTATTAGTACCCAGGCTCAAGTACCACCGATTATTCCTTATACTTTCGAATATTTGTAAAACACTTTTAATTGCAAAATTAAAACTGACTATCTGATATTTTGTTCGCGTATTTATATCGAAAAATAAATAAATCGAAACTTCTATAATCCACTAGAAATCAATATTACGTAGTCCGTACATCTTGAATAGGCCACACCTATTTTCATTCATACTTGCATTTGTATTAGCGAACTCAAATTCAATTTATGCAAAATGTATTTGTTAAAGGGAGTTAACTTTTAATTCATCTTTGCCATAGAATGTAGAAAACATTTAGGCGGAACGTATTGGTTATTTATGATTGAGTTAAATTAACCCATTCTGGACGAAGTTTATTACACTGCCCTCCATTTAGTTTTGTTCGTCCCGAACAATATCAGCTATCGCATTGGTGCTGTTACCTTGGTACGGTGCCAACCTTTGCAGATGTATCACTTTCATCATGGTACGGGGTCCCTTTTGGATGCGGTAGATAACATCATTAATTTGTTTGATTATTTTATATGGGCCTTCCCAATCTGGCTGCAGCTTGGGTGATCTTCCCTTAGTTCTCCTGGGGTTGTATAGCCATACCAATTCTCCTTCTTGAAAACCGCCACTATTGGCGTTTATGTCGTACCTGGTTTTCATTTTGTCACTGGCAATCTTAATGTGGTCTCGAACCTGTTGATGGATTTTATTCATCTTTTCCGTTAGTTGTCCCACATAATCTGTTTTCGTGGATACCAGACCTCCAGGGATGCCAAACTCGATGTCACTAGGAAGATGTAGTTCTCTTCCGAACATGATATTCGCTGGCGTTTCACATGTCGTATCGTGCACTGCGCTACGATAGGCCATCAAGAATAGCGGAAGATCCTTATCCCAATTTCTTTGGTTGACTTCCACTACCTTCGACAAATGTTCTTCCATGGTTCGGTTGAATCGTTCTACCATGCCATCCGATTGTGGGTTCATAGGTGTAGTTCGTGTTTTTCTAATGTCGAGTGTTCTGCACAGCTCTTCCATCAGTTGAGATTCGAAATTCCTTCCCTGGTCGGTATGCAACTCGAGCGGTGTTCCATATCTGCAAACCCATTCATTGACTAATGTTTCCGCGACCGTAACTGCTTTCTGGTTCGGTATTGCATAAGCTTCCGGCCATTTTGTAAAGTAATCAATGACCACCATGATGTATTTGTTACCTTTTGTAGTTTCCGGAAATAGCCCCGCGATGTCGATAGCAATTCTCTCTATTGGAGCGCCCACATTGTACTGCTGCATCTCTCCTCGAGTTCTAGTCTTTGGTCCTTTGCTCGCCGCACAAGTATCACATCGCCGACACCATTGCTCTACGTCGGTTCGATACCTTACCCAATAAAACCTCTCCCTTACTTTAGCCAGGGTTTTATTGACTCCCAGGTGTCCTCCAGAAATACTTCCATGCAGCTTTCTCAGTACCTCTTCTACTCGACTTGATGGCAACACCAGTTGTTCTAACACTTTCTTTCCATCAGCGGACTCCCATTTTCTTTTTAGTATCCCGTTATCCATCAATAGTGAGTCCCATTGCGCCCAGTAGCATTTCACCTCCGTACTTAAAGGTGCTACCTCTTCCCACTCCGGTCGCCTTCCCTCAGTTTTCCATTTCAAAATTGGAGCCATTGCTGGATCTTCTAGCTGCTCTCTTTTAATTGCTTCGGTACACCAGTCTTCAGGAGTTTGGAACTTGATTTGGTTCACTTTCATTGCCTCATTTCCCTCAGTTCTGCTACATGACTTGCACTTCTCTATACAGGGTCTTCTGGACAGGGCATCGGCGTTACCATGGATCCTTCCCTTGCGGTGTTCAACTTTGAAGTCGTAGTTCTGCAGGATCTCTATCCATCTTGCTGCTTGTCCTTCAGGAAATTCGAATTGTAACAACCATTTTAGAGCAGCATGGTCCGTGCGAATCAGGAATGGCTGTCCACACAAATACTTGTGGAAATGTTTCACAGCCTTGATGATAGCTAGCAACTCCTTCCTCGTGACACAGTAGTTCCGCTCCGGCTTTGACAGAACTTTACTGAAGTACGCCACCACTTTCTCATCGTCTCCAACTTTCTGTGACAAAACCGCTCCGGTTCCTACATTGCTTGCGTCTGTGTCCAGAATGAACATCTTTCCGGATTCTGGATAGGCTAGTATAGGGGTGTTGCATAGTTTTTCTTTTAAACGGCAGAATGCCTCATTACATTCGGTTGTCCACAGAAACTTGGTATTTGCCTCTGTCAATTTATGTAGACTCTTGGCGATATTCGCAAAATTCTCCACGAATCTACGATAATAGGTGCATAGGCCAAGAAAACTGCGTAGCTCATCATCAATCTTCTCGGGATCGGTTCTGACTCCATTTTCTGTAATGATGTGTCCAAGGTACTTCACTTCCTTGTGGAAGAGATTGCACTTTACCGGATTCAACTTCATGTTGGCATTACTTATTCTTCTGAGTACTTCTGCGAGGTTCATTAGATGCTCTTCGAAGTTGCGACCCATTATAATGATGTCATCAAGATAAACTAGGCAGGCCTTCCAGGTTAAACCATGCAACACGCATTCCATTAGACGTTCAAATGATGCTGGGGCATTGCATAAACGCCGCTCTTCAGATCTAATGTGCTGTACCATTTGGCCCCTGATAGTGTATCCAGTGTGTCATCAATTCATGGCAGTGGATAGCTATCTTTAATGGTTACCTCATTCAGCTTTCGATAGTCTACACAAAAACGAGCTGACCCATCTTTTTTTCTAACTAGCACCACTGGTGAGCTCCATGGACTCTTAGATGGCCTGATGATTCCATCACTCTTCATTTTGTCCAGCATTCCTTGCACTTCCTCGTGTTTAGCTAGTGGTAGTCTTCTAGGAGGCTGCCTGATAGGATGAGCGTTTCCAGTGTTGATTCTATGTCGCACGATGTTTGTTCTTCCAACATCTTCATCTCCAGTAGAGAAAACGCTGCTCATCTTCGTTAATACCCTCTTGATTTCTTTGAATTCGGCCGGGTTCATTCTTTTACTAAGATCTTGAAGTATTGCTACTAATGCGGGATTGTTTCTCTGCATGAAGACCTTCTGCTCTTCTTGACAGCTGATTATCTCTTTTATGGTGCTGCATTTGGCGATTTATTCTCCATGATTGATGATCACTCGTTTATTTGAGAAGTTAATCAGTTGCACTGGAATTACTCCCTCTTTTGCTGCTACTAGCGTTCGGCCAATCATAATGTTTCTCCCAAAGTCGTTGTTAGCTGGCTCAATCATCACAGGTGAATTTTGGTCACTTTTATCTAGTAGCTTAGTCCATATGATCTTCTCAGATTTTGCCGGGATCTCAGTTGGTCCATCACTAATAACACGAACCTCAGCATTGTCGTTAGTGGCGTTTAGCACTATTTCTGTGTTTCCATATCTCAGTACGTGGCTTCCCAGATCTAATATAAAATTGTATTCTTTCATGAAGTCAAGCCCAATTATGCACTCATCTTCTATATCTGCTACAATAAATCGGTGCCCAAATGAATTTCCTCCAAGGTGAACTTCTTGGTCGCTTTCTCCATGAACTAGAACTGTGTCACCCTTAGCTTTTTTTAGGGTGAATCGTCTTGCTGTATCGATCTGACTATCATGAACCACATCTGGACGTACTATCGATCTTGAGGCACCTGTGTCCAAAGTCAACACGCACGATTTACTTCCAACGGTTGCCTCAAGGACTAAACTAAATGTAGGGCATTGCAATTGAACCAGCTTTCGCCCTTCAAAACTGGCACAATCTAGTTTCCCGACTCCGGCACGCGGCATCTCTCTTCCGAATGCGGCTCCCATTTACCTTCTCTTTGGATGTGCCCTAACTTTCCACAGTTCCAGCATCTTACTCTGCTAGATCTACTTCGTTGATTTCGTTCAGATTTATCTTCCAAACTTTTGACACGCATGATCACTTCATCAAGCGCTGCTTTCAGTGGTTCCTCAGCAACTTCCATCTGACGTACTCTATGTGAGCCATACGCTCTTTTTCCGGCTTCCATTTGCAGGGCCAATGCTAAGACTTCCGCAGGTAATTTCTTCCCGCTTAGATACAGCTGATTTCTCATTTGTATGTCTCGAAGAGCATTGATAAATGTATCAGCTGCCAGCTCATCTCGATGTTCAGCGTTAAAGTTTGGATATGACAGATTAACCAGTCTCACAATGTCAGCCTCTAATTCTTGCAAAGTTTCGCTGACTCCCTGTTTTCGTGTCTTGAGCTACATGCGATAGAGAGCTTGCATATGACTTTCCCCATATCTTTCCTCTAAGGCCTCCATAATCTTGCTGTAATCACGCTCTGTCGCTGATAATGTCTGCAAAGTTTCAGCAGCAGGTCCCTTCAATGCCAATATAAGCGCATTTGCTTTTTGCTGGTTATCTACCCCAGTTGTTGCTATCTCAAATTACATCTTAAATATCTGATACGATGTAGATCCATGAAATGCGGGTGTTTTTACTCTAGCTGGGGCTGAAGTAGTTGATAGATTGACCATGTTACCTGACTTCCCTTGTGCTATTTCTTGGCGTAATTCACTTGAAAGTTTGCGTAATTTCTCTTCATGTTCTCTTCAAAAAAATGTTCTGGAGAAATCCGATCAAAGTAGTTTAAGGCGGCGCGACGTCGGTTTAAAGTTGAAAAATCTCATATTTTCTCATATTTTCACGCTTTACAACCCTTATATCGCGTTTAGCAACCCTAGATCCAAGATTAAAAACTTAAGCGTGTAATTTAGTTCAATAGCTTTCCAAAATGCATAAAAACATTCAAATCGGACAAATAACGAAGTTATGGAAAATATAAGCATCGGTCTGACGTCTCACGTTTTTTTTTTTGTTTTTAAATAAAAAATATTGTGTTATAGGGTTTAGAATATGTGTCACAACAACACATAAATACCTTTTTATAATGTTTCATGTCAAACAAATAATTAATTTAATTTTTGGGTGAAAAAATTGGGTGAAAAAATAAATAAAAATCTTCTTTTGACACACTTGACAGCATTTTTTGGACAAACTTATAATGCAATAATCTAGTTTTTGATCTCACATACCAATCCTGACCATCTAGGTTTTTCCTCATGTCCTTGTTCCTACTCATTATCACTTGAAACCAACGTTTTTTAAGTAAAAAATATGCATATTTCCTTGTTTTGACACACTTGACGATTTTTTGACACACTTCCGGTACAGTTATCGAACACATCGTCCTTTCGGCTCTTACCAATGAGCGTACCTATTTTTAGAAACCAAAATTTTTAAAATCCCTTCATCCGTTTTCTAGATTTCATCGGTCGTGAAGGCCAGACGGCCGGCTGACCAGTCGGACGGTCGGCCGGCCCGCAGACAGGCATAAATTTTTTTTTTTGCTTTTTTAGAATCAGTAGTAGGTCCTAAAACGTCAAGAAATGACAAAAAAGTGGGGGTAAGAATTTCAATTTTAGCTCATGAATGTAATACTTAAGACCGAAATATTTTGCAGTCGTGGATAAAATAGCATCTTGTATTTGCATAGGATGATGGCAATTTTTCTAGAATCTACTAATTGTCATCGGTTGTTTTACTTCTTCTTCTTCTTATTTCTTCTAGAAGTGTCAAATAATTGTATAAATGAAATGTAGAAAATGAATTGTTTTTTTTGTTGTAAATGACCATGTGAGACGTCAGAACGATGCTTTTATTTTCCATAACTTCGTGATTTGCAGTTCGATTTGAATGTTTTTATGCATTTTGGAAAGCGATTGAACTAAATAATACACTTAAATTCAGTCTAGGGTTGCTAAATGCGATATAAGGGTTGTAAAGCGTGAAAATATGAGAAAATATGAAATTTTTCAACTTTAAACCGCCGTCGCGCCGCCTTAAACTACTTTGATCGGATTTCTCCAGAACATTTTTTTTTCTTTTGTTAAAAGAAATAAAATTTTGCCCTGAGACTTAAGAAATTAAAAAAAAAAATTAAGAGCCACCCTAATATATATATATATATATATATATATATATATATATATATATATATATATATATATATATATATATATATATATATATATATATATATATATATATATATATATATATATATATATATATATATATATATATATATATATATATATATATATATATATATATATATATATATATATATATATATATATATATATATATATATATATATATATATATATATATATATATATATATATATATATATATATATATATATATATATATATATATATATATATATATATATATATATATATATATATATATATATATATAAATATATATATATACAGTAATCCCTCCGACTGCGCGGGTTTTAACTGCGCGATTTCCACTGCGCGAGATGAGATTTCAATACTAATTTTCGCACTGCGCGATTAAAATTTCACACTGCGCGAAGTTTAAAATTTTTTTTTAGAATATGTAGGTGAATTTCGTAAAATTAAAATGAAAAAAAAAATTAAATTTCTCACATGGATCATTCTTTTACAAATCGAACAGATTTGAACAAAATCTGACCGACGGATTTGTGATTTGGCTTAAAAATTTTTTACTGGTATGATATCGAAAAAAATATACGTGTTCGAGGATTTTTTTTTTTGGAAAATAGAGGCGATCTAAATTTTGTGATTTTTGGTTTGACGACTTATTTTCAAAAATTCATTACTTCGGTTCTATTAATGATAGTAAGTTTTTGTTTTATTTTATTTTAAAGTTAAGAGATGGAATTTTAATAAAAAATATAATCAATAAAAATTATTAGCAAATTCCTATTGTTATAAACAAATAAAATGTTAAAATTGATTTTTAGTCTACGTTCAATTTTCAAGAAAAACGTGTTTTTAACTAAGAGAGAAATTAGTTTTACTGTTAGAAATATATTAATTTATCCAGCGCGGGACAACAAAAATTTATGGAATTTTTATCTTTCCGCGCTCGATAAATTGATTTATTTCTAATGCTACTCGTACACGAGAGAGCAAAATTGCAGATGTCAGAGAGAAAGTGTCTGACTTATTGCTAAACTGATTACACATAGGAATTTGTAATTAATTTTTGTAGATAACAATTTTTTTTTAAGTTCATCTTTTAGCCTTAAAATAAAACAGACAAAAATGTCTATCATTACCAAAACCGAAGTTATGAATCTTTGAAAATAAGTCTTCAAGCCGAAAATCACGAAATCCTCGAAATTTAGAACCGCTCCATTTTCCAACCCAAAAAAATTCTCGAGCACGTATATCTTTCTTTTCTTGGGAAATGAGAATTTGGAAATTTTTCTATATAAAAGCCTTAAAATTTCAGCCAAATCAAATATGTGTCGGTCAGAAAGATGTTCGGTTTGTAAAAGAATGACCCATAAGCAATTTGCATTACATATTCAGTTTATTTTTAACTGTGTGGCTGGAACGTTCAATATAGATCAAATTCAATTTCAAGCCAGTAAAGGTAGAATATTCTAAACAAATTCAGATTATTGATATAATTTTTGTAAATTTAAGTTGTTTTTTTAAATGTTATTTATGTTAATTTATCTGTTAACTTATGAAGTGTTTTCTTTTTTAAGAGTTGTTGAAGTAATACATGTTTTTCAGGCTGTATATATTCATTTTGGTTTAATTATAACTTTAAATTAATTTTTTTTTCAATTTTCTTCAAAATTTGGAACCGAACCCCCCATTTTCATACAAAATAGGGTTCACATTACGCGGTTTTGTACTGCGCGCTGTTTTTCTGGAACGGAACTACCGCGCAGTCGGAGGGATTACTGTATATATATATATATATATATATATATATATATATATATATATATATATATATATATATATATATATATATATATATATATATATATATATATATATATATATATATATATATATATATATATATATATATATATATATATATTAGGGTGCTTTTTTTTTGGGCGACAATTCTTTTTTTCTGGTGCCCCACCAAAATTTTGTTGAAAATACCCAAGAAAACGTCCTCCTAAAATATGAGCCCTAAAAATTAATGTTTAGCACTCGGCATCAGCGTTTGAAGATTTTCCATACAAAATACATGTAAACTATAGTGTTTAAAAAAAAAAAATTACAGCTCAATGGCATTTTATACTATTTCAAAAAGAAAAAAAGCCACTAACTCAGGACTAAATTATCTACAAAAGTGCCTATGTAACTGTAACTTACACCGGTGACACAGTACAGATCACTAAGTCAGTTTTATGTATTTTCCTTGTTCTTTTGTTTTTATTGCATAAATAGCTAAAGCTATAGGAAAAATGTCAATAACAAAGTTGTGGTTAGTTAAGTTTCCTACAAAAAACTCAAAGAACCGAATTTCTATGATTGATATTTCTCGAGATAATAAGCTTTTATTAGAATGGATGTTTTAAGAGATTTTTCGTCATCAATTTATGAAAATCGCAAGTTCTAAAATAATAAAAGTTTATTATCTCGAGAAATATCAATCATAGAGATTCGGTTACTGTAAGTTTTTTGTAGGAAACTTAATTAACTACAACTTTGTTATTGACATTTTTCCTGTAGCTTTAGCCATTTATGCAATAAAAACAAAAGAACAAGAAGAACACATAAAACTGGCTTTAGTGATCTGTACTGTGTCACCGGTGTAAGTTACAGTTACATCTATTTAGGCACTTTTGTAGATAATTTAGTCCTGA
>OY856188.1:151152695-151400345 GCA_963693315.1 Diogma glabrata | reverse complement strand
TGTTTAAATTTGTGAAATATATTCAACAAATTTCTGTTAAAATCAATGTTATATTACTGCATGTAATCTGTCGTTACGTGGCTATATTTCTGTATGTTTTTTTTTTTTTAAATAAAATGTGTTGTGTAATAGGGTTTAGAATATGTGTCACAACAACACATAAATACCTTTTAAGACCTAGGACTAGACCTGGATCCCACAACAACTGGCGTTCTAAGGTGTAGATTAACGCTTTTTTTAAACATCTGCGGGTTGAAGCCACCTGAGACTAAGTGTTCCGGCAAACTATTCCATTTGTACGCAGTTCGGACAAAGAAGTCTCTCTGCGATCTGCCAGTATGACAGCACGGGATCTTTACCGTTTCATCGGTTGCGGCAGCCGATAGCCGAGTGGAACGGGGGTAAGAATAAGTTTGAGGCATGATGCCGCTGATTTCATCTGAGCACTGCTGATGACGATATTTGTAAAAAACAACGAGGTCAGCAACAGTGCGACGATGTTGTAGTGAATCAAGTTTTGATGTCAAAGTTCGATCACCCACAATTCGTATAGCCCGCTTTTGAACAGAGTCCAAGAGGGCCAAGATGGAAACAGAGGCAGCACCCCAAACTTGACAACAGTACTCTATACAGGGACGAATATAGGAATCTGTCGTTACGTCGTTATAATCTGTCTAATGGTAATTAAAAATCAGTAATTATGTATTAAAATTTACTTTAAAACCAATAATAATGCAAATATATTAAAAACAACTTAAAGACAACGCAAAACGGTATTGGTTTGCAAGAAATAACAATTATTTAAGGTTTTCGAAATACAAATCAGCTGATCACATATGTCAAGTTTTTTTTCGGGGAAAAAGATGTACTATAAACAAAAACTATTGACTTTAACATAATTTATTGAATGTATTTAACCAATTTAAACATTTTCCGTATATTAATATTATTATTAACTTGTAGTTTAGTTTATTCTTTAACTAGTTTAAATTGTTTTTTGACTCTTTTCATACACAAAACTGAAGATTTTGTACTAACTAAACATCACTACGGGCAACCAAAAACACTATTTTAACACAAATATATCGAATATATTTAACCACTTTATACATACTACTTGTATAAATGTTATTAACAATTCGTAGTTAAATTTTTAAATTATTTTTTAACACTTTTCATACAAAAACTGAAGATTTTGTATTAACACAAATTCACTTTGCCACCCGGATATTTCTAATATTTTTGACATTTCATTTTGACGTTTAAGTAAAAAGGTCAATACTCAATTGATAATTAATTTTATCCACGACTACTAAAGAATATATGCTTTCCATGCGTATGTCTTCCATTGTAATTGTATTCATCCCACAACTAGTGAATTTGATTAAATTCTTTAACAGTTCTATAGTTTATTAAATATGCCCAACAAATTAAAAACTTCATTTGTTGGTATAGTAATATAAACAGGTTAAAACAAGAACAATACATATATAAAATATAAAATAAACAACAAACTTGTTTTGTTTTGTTTTTTTTTTTTGCTATCTTTGATAATAATAAAATAATAAACGACTTATTCTTGTTAAATTGAGTTTTATTTCACTAAATACGTTTTTCGAAAGCTATGCTTTCATCGACAGTAGTATCGAAAAAACATGAAAAAAAACTCAATTCAACAAGAATAAGGCGTTTATTATTTTATTATTATTTAAATATCTTGTTACAGTTTATAACTTTTAAATTACAATGCTATCTTTGATTTATTTATTTCAATATGGCGATACAAGCTTTTGCATGAAAACTGGAAATTAACGAAATATTTTGCAGTCGTGGATAAAATAGCATCTTGTATTCGCTTAGGATGATGGCAATTCTTCACTCGGACGATTCCCTCCAATCGCTACGCTCGTGCCGGTACTTCATCCTCGTGAAAAATTGCCTTCATCCTAAGCTCATACAAGAATCTACTATTCCATTATAGTTGTTTTTAATTCCATCTATTCAAAAATAAGCACCTTAGTACATAAAGAGAAAATATTAAAAACGTCAATCAAAAAACAAAACATTTTACATTATTTATTAAAAAGAGTTAGTAGACTTTGAGTTATTGAAGTGTGATGGGGAGATTTAATTTTTAAATTTTTCAAGTTTTGTTTTTATATTGAAATCTTTGTAAAGAATATGTTGCACATCTAATCAGACAAATTTAGGGTAACTATTCTTAAAATATTTATCCTTTTTCTGTGGGGATAATACGTATTTATTGTGGTAATTATAATAATGTTTAATGTGATGTACATATACATAATTAGATGAAATGCTATTTGAAAGTTGCAAGTTTATTTTGTTAAGTAGTTATTATATCATGTTTTTTTTAAATAAAATTTTTTGTGTAGTAGGAATTACAATGGGTGTTTACGTTAATTTGTTCGGAATATTCTGACTGTTCTAATTTTGTACCATTTTGAATTTTTTCTTTCAAAATTAGAACAATCAGGATAGTAATTTTGTTCTTTACGAGAAATTTTAATGTGAGATTTTAGGATGATTATTTTGTTGTGTTTTCTCACGTGAAATTTTAACGTGAGATTTTAAGTTTGGTTCAATAAGTAAATGCAATATATTTTTGTATTGCTTTCGCTTATGTAAAAAATATTGTTTGTTCAATTTGACAAATAAAGAAAAAATTTATTTGTGAGTATGTAGACTTTTATAATTGCCTTAATCCAGCCAGAATTGTCATGTTGTTATGTAATTTTCTCACTTGTAGACAGCTAAAAAAGTCTACATACCTGCACATAAGTTTTTCCTTTTTGTCTCGAAAGGAATTTCTTCGTAACATCACATCACCGAAAATCATATCGAAAATTTAATTCATAAATCCAAAAATCAATGATATTCGATTAATGAAAATAATTTTTGGTCCATGTACTAGAAATTAAAAACTAAACGGCCGTAGGCCGAGGGAATTAAAAAAGGAAAGGAGGAAAGAATTTATCAATGAACGAGGGGAATTCGTTTAGAAAATTTTTTGCCATTTTCCATTTCTTCATATATTTTTTATGAATTATACGTTGGCCTACTGCGATATCATAGAATTATTTAAAAAATTAATTGATAATTTTTAATATCGCAGTAGTTCAGACGTATAACTATTTGTTATTAGTATAATTCAAATGTTATTGGTGAAATTGAATGATGTCATACATTTTAGAGACTTTCATTGGGTTAAATTAAAATAAAACTAAAACAAAAAATTTTCAGTTGTAATTTCCCAAGGGCGGTGATAATTCGAAATTATTTTTTGCCAAAAATTTCGAAAGCAAGTATACCACTACCACTTGCTTTAGGAATTTTTCAAAAAATTATGAGAATTTATCAACGAACGCGGGAATCCGTTTAGAAAATTTTTGCCATTTTTCATTTATTTATATATTTTTTATGAATTATACGTTGGCCTACTGTGATATCAGCTGATTATTTCAATATTAGATTGAACATTTTTTGCGTTAGTTTTATTTTAATTTAACCCAATGAAATTCTCTAAAATGCAATGACATCATTCAATTTCACCAATAACATTAGAATTATACTAATAACAAATGGTCTGGCATACTGGAATATTAAAAATTATCAGTTTAATTTTGAAATAATTAGCTGATATCTTAGTAGCCAGTGTATAATTCCTAAAAAATATATAAATAAATGAAAAATGGCAAAAAATTTTCTAAACGAATTCCCCTCGTTCGTTGATAAATTCTCATAATTTTTTGAAAAATTCCTCAAGCAAGTGATATTGATAAACGCACGAGGCCTACGGCCTCCTGCTTTTATCAATATACTTGCTTTCGAAATTTTTGGCAAAAAATTATTTCGAATTATCACCGCCCTTGGGAAATTACAACTGATAATTTTTAATATCCAAGTAGGCCAGACGTATAAATATTTGTTATTAGTATAATTCAAATGTTATTGGTGAAATTGAATGATGTCATTACATTTTAGAGAATTTCATTAGTTTTAATTAAAATAAAACTAAGGCAAACAATTTTCTATGAAATTTCTCATTTTTCTGCAATTACATAATCTAAATTTGTTTATGAACTATTATTGACTATATATAAAGCATAATATATAAAATATTTTATTTTGTTCTGTCCGTAAAACAAATACGAAAATAGGTTAAATTTTTCTTACAACTTTGTATGGGAAATTTTGACAATTTTTATGTTGCTTTTTTGAGCGGCTTAAGAATAATATTTTATATATTACGCTTAATATATATACTATATAGTCAATAATGCTTCATAAGCAAATTGAAATTATTCAAATGTGGTAAAATGAGAAATTTCATAGATAAAGACGCGTATGCACTTGAAAATAAATTATTTTCCCCATATAAAATCTATGTAAAAAAAACCAAAATAAAAGGAAACGAAAAAATTTTCGGTTTGCATTTCGTAAGTAGTATGCAGTTGAAAATAAGAAAAAGTGAAAAACGGACCTGTCAATAGATGTCATGACTACCCGTGGAGACTTCTTATTTTCAAATTACGAAGCGAAATAAATGTAGTTCCATTTATTTCGTACGGAAAATAAAAATAAATTGAATGTTTGACAATTTGACAGTGTTATATTTGATGATAGTGTTGGTTTTTTTAAGTGTGTATACAAATGTTCCTTATTTACGTAGATTGTTTTTAAAATTATGTAGATTTTTTCCATTTTGTAGATTTTAAATTTCGTTCCGAAATAAATACACCTTTTCGAAAATAAAATTTATTTTCATGTGCATACGTGTGCATTTAAAACTATTCAAGTTGTGTGTTGTATGGTTGTGTGTTGTATCCCATATAAAGTTGTGTGTTGTATCCCATATAAAAGTTTTGTGATTTTTTCTCTTATCCCCCTTTTACAGCGCCATTGCGGCAAACACCGGAACAGAAAAATCGCTCTATAACGATTTGAACTTTAAAGAAAAAACTGTTATCATTCATTCAAGCGAATTAATTCCAAAAACCATACATTAATTTTAATATACCATTTCATCAGAAATCGAAAATTTAATAATTAATAATATTATTTAAAAATTAAAATTTACTGTAAATATCTGATATTTGAATTTAATGAGCTACTTAGTGCTATTCCTAGCACTGAGTAGGTCATGCTCTATTTTTCGATTGAACGATTTTTCGATGTTATGATATTTCGATAATATAATTTATTATTCTATTTTATGAGTTTAAAAATTATAGTCGATTATGATCAATGTTGATCTACGGGTCTGACTACCCTGCATACTCCAGTCCCTGCCATTGACATATGAGTTAGCGTGAGATATCACATACCACTGGCAATGGCAGGAGATGTCATTAGACAAGATGATATCTTAGGGTGCTGGCGGACGAACTTTAATTAGTCAACGGCAGCACTTCCAGTCTTAGCTGGGCAGCGTTCCGTAGTGGTACCGCTCATTATCTCTTCCGGGGAATTAGACCAACACGTAATTATGTGTGGGCTTTGTGCCTCGATTGCGGTGGGGGCGGTGCGTCTGGGGTGCGCTACATCACCTGGATTATTGGCATTTAGTTTTGTTTTCTGCAAATTTCTCTCAATTTGTTTTTCACTTATTATTTTGTTATTATTTCTTCATCTTTTCATGAAATATTGGCATATGTCATATTTTATTGTATGATAGGATTTTTTACTTAGGATTTTTTACTTTTACTTTACATTTTATGCATTTTAAAATAAAACATAAAAAAATAAAATATACCTTTTGATATATATGGCAGTACAACCGAAAACAGAAATTACTGTGTGAATAGTTATAATTTTCAAAAGGTGTTTTAATAATGAAATTACAGTCCATTAAAGGTATACCACGAAACACATTGCATCATTTGAATTACAAAAAAAAACAATTTATTTGTTTACAAAGTTTACAATTTTGACACTTAGTTGGACACTATGTTGTTTTTTATAAAGCTGGTAGTTGGATTCTTGTTTATTTTTTACCGGTAGTTATATTCTTATAATTTACAACTATTACCACAAAGATGGCGCACTTTATTTATTTAAAAATCTTAAATTTGTTTATAACTTTGTTAAATAAATGATTAAATTAACAATTAAATAAATATTTATAAATTTTATGCACTTGTTACAAAAAATAGTGTGTATTATTAGTGCGAATGCGTTTTCCTAACGCGAGTTATGTTAAACTAACTCTTGTTTGGAAAACGCATTCGCACTAGTAATACAATCTACTGGTAAATTCTGGTACTTGATTTTTTGCATTAATACAAAAGCAGTTGATAAAATAAAACATTTTAAATTCAGTAAATTGGTTCATTTTGATTTTTTTGTTTTTTTTCCTTTACTGCGCATGACTGAATGTGTACTCAATCCGAATTTGGTTTTTAAATCGTTTTGAATTCCTCATGAAAACGTGGTAAATAATATTAAACATCTAACGTTAGCTCAACATCTACCGGATACTTTTGACATAAAATTAACGTTAAAACAATGGTGGAAATATTAGATTTTAGTACAACCGGATGATTTTTGCCAAAAACTTATCGTTGTCGGTTTTCTTGATACCACCAGATTTATTTGTTGAAAATCTGAAATCTCGGATTCACCTGCTGAGCATGAATTTTAGAAGTGGATCGAATGTGACCCCTTCAGTCTCGGATTTTTAACCGTGGGAATACGCACGTTGTCAATGCAGATTTTGAGTGTAGTGTTTACCTCCTTCGTCCATGTGGTGAAAAGTGTAGAGGTGGACTTCTCGGTGGAAAGTTTCAGTTTTCTGGTTTTAAACCATACGTTCAGAATGTTGTTCAGAAGATTAGTGAGTTGTTCCTGGTTGTTTCCTGTTGCATGCACCGTGTAGTCGTCTGCATATGACGTGATGGTTATTCCTTTCGGTGGGGCAGGTAAAGTACTTAGGTAGAGATTGAATAGTGAAGGTGACAGAACTCCACCTTGTGGAACTCCTTGTCTGGGCACTCGCATCTTTGATTTACAGTTACAGTTACGAATTTGAAGTTAAGAAATTTGTATTTGCAAAATGAAGATAAGTTTACACAACATAAAAAAGTACAACTTTAATTTTTTGTTATTTACAATTCATTAAAAGTATCAACATGATTTGATTTAATTTACATTTACGTCAATCTGACTGCAATATTTAACATATTTCACTTCTATGACATGCTACCAACCTACAGTTAAATCGTACAATATAATTGAAGAATATATTTTACGAAATGTCATTAAGTGACGAAAGAGACCTTCAATTATTTTCTTCAATTTTTTTTTCTTTTGTAAGTTTTTTTTATTTATATTGGTTTTTTATTTATTATTTATATCATAAACGTATTGGATGAAACATTGTAGATATTGTTGTTGTTGTAGCGACCGGCTTGGTGCTAATTCTTTGGTTCCATGTCCAGGTTTAGGAACTCTGTTACTGCCATTGGGCGGTACCAAAAACCTTCCTTCGTCAGGTTGGTTACATTATTAGGACAATTGAATAGGTGGTCTACATCGTGCGAGGTGCCCTCACATGCGGGACACTTGTCAATAGTTTCAGGAACAACTCTACTCATGTAGTTTTTTAGGATGCGAAACCAACCGGATCTTAATTGTCCTATGATGGATCTGGTGCTGTGAGGTAGCTATACCTCCTGGTCAGCGACTTTTGGTGATTATTTAGATTTGGAGCGTAGTTTCTTAATACGTCTTCAATAGTTTTGGTGTGGAGTGCTTTTAAACCAGTTCTATATGTATTAGTGACGCGGGTCCTAAAAAATCAAAAAGCCGGGTAATGAGTACCCGGCTTATATTTCATAATGCCCGGGAGATACCCCGGCCGGGTAATTTGATTATATTTAATTCTGATTTACAGGCAAACCGATAGCATTAAATTGCTTTAAAGTATGAAAAGTGGAAAACAATCAGAATATGTATTGTTTTAAAATAAAATATATAGAATAAATATTTATGAACTGAATTTAAATTAATTTCAAAAATTTCAATATGACGAGACAAATTTCATATTTTAATTTAAAAACTTTAAGCTGGGTTTGCATACAAATAGGTGGATTTGCATACAATACTGCATACAAATGGAATAGTTTGCCGGAATCCTTAGTCTCAGGTGACTTCAACCCGCAGAGGTTTAAAAAAAGCGTTCATCATGACCTTAGAACGCCATTTGTTGTGGGACCTAGGTCTTAAAAGGTATTTATGTGTTGTTGTGACACATATTGTAAACCCTATAACACAACACATTTTATTCCAAAAAAAAAGGAAGTAGAATGATCACCTCGTCGGGTTCGACCTGGAGTATCCGAGTTATAGGTGTAGTAATTTCTGTATTTGACAACAAACTCTCAAGATGAGACAAAATTTGATACTTATTGTCATGCGATAAATCTTCCAAATTTACAAATCTTATATAGATAAATTAAAATCTTATGTCATAGTAAGTCCATAGATGATCTTACTGTCTTACGGATTCATAGTTTGGTTAAAGTGCCTCAACTTCATGTTCCTTCCTCTTAAGCATTTCTTCTAAACTTCGATCGTGTGTAACACCAATGACAGAAATTTATTAATCAATTCTATCAATATATCAATATACAACGAATAATAAATAAATGGAGCGTAGTTTTGTTGAGTTACAATCCATCCAAATCCAAATTATATCGTTTATTATATTCTATCAATAAACACATACAACGAATAATAAATAAATGGAGGGTAGTTTTGTTGAGTTACAATCCATCCAAATCCAAATTATATCGTTTATAACGATGGAAAACCATAATAACACATATCGTTTATAACGGATGTTGTAACGTTCTACTTAGGATGAGGCAACATTCTAAAACCTTCCTATTAAGATAAACCATGAGGCATAAAACAAGGACAGCTACTATACTGACGACTACTGTCCATATACTATAAATACAACTTTTATGATGCGTCCTTAAGACAAATTAAAAATATCCTACAAGAATTTCAGAAATGTTCCGACTATTTGCTTTAAAAACCATCCCGTGTACTGTGTACAACATATTCGTTTCACAACGATTATTCTAATATAGATTGAAAATTTTTTTAAATCCATTGGCATTCTCAAAAGTCAAAACGTAGCCTATCTTACAGAGTTCCCTAAATAGCAGCAGGGCGGGCATACAGCTTATAAATGTTTCGGGAAAAATGTTCAGCAAAAGTACTGCTTGTTTTAACATGCGTTCTATGTACTGTGAACTTTATTATCTACCAATCACAAAACCAAAATTCTTATTGTGAATGGTTAATAACACCATTCACAGTTTGCTCAATAAAACCCAGCTATATATACTTATCTATATAACAGGTCATTCAATAAGTCCGTAGGATAAGTAAGAAAAAAACAACATTTTGACAAAACTCGATTTTTTTATTCAACATAGTTGCCTTCGAGGGCGATACAACGAGTATAGCGATTTCCCAACTTTTCTATACCACTTTTATAGTACGATTTCTCTTTCTCGTCAAAATAGGCCTCAGTTTCAGCGATTACTTCATCATTGGACTTAAATTTCTTTCCAGCAAGCATTCTCTTGAGATCTGAAAACAGGAAAAAGTCGCTGGGGGCTAAATCTGGAGAATAGGGTAGGTGGGTAAGCAATTCAAAGCCCAATTCATTCAATTTTGCCATCGTTTTCATCGATCTGTGACACGGTGCATTATCTTGGTGAAACAACACTTTTTTGTGGCCGTTTCTTTGCGATTTCAGCCTTCAATCGATCCAAAAGTTCACAGTAATACTCGCTGTTGATGGTGGTTCCTTTTTGGAGATAGTCGATGAATATTATTCCGTTCGTATCCCAAAATACAGACGCCATCACCTTACCGGCCGACTGTTGCGTCTTTGCTCGCTTTGGATTCGGTTCGTCGACTGCTGTCCACTCAGCTGACTGTCTTTTGGACTCTGGTGTGTAATTATGACGCCATGTCTCATCCATTGTCATATATCTACGATAGAATTCCATTTTATTGCGGTTTAACAGTGCCATAGACTCCTCCGAAGCATCGATTCGTTGTTGTTTTTGGTCGACTGTGAGCTCATGCGGCACCCAATTTGCACAGAGCTTTCGCATACCCAAATGTTCATGTAAAATGGTAAAAACACTACCATCTGCTACCTTTACAATGTCAGCTATTTCGTGCACCTTCAATTTGCGATCGTTCATAACCAATTTGTGGATTTTTTTTATGTTTTCTGGAATAACAGCCTCATTTGGGCGTCCACTGCGCTCTGCATCTTTTGTGCTGGTACGACCACATTTAAATTCAGCAATCCACTTCTCTCCCATTTGTCTCGATGGAGCAGAGTTTGGATAATGTTTATCAAGCCATTGTTTGGTTTCCACTGTATTTTTTTTCATCAAAAAGCAATGCTTTATTAAAATTCGAAATTCACTTTTTTCCATTTTTTTTTCAAAAGCAAAAGTTGCTTCACACAAAATGCTATAACTCACGAATCAATAGTCAGATTGCTGTCAAATTTATACACGTATCGTTTGAAGGTTAGTACTAAATAAAAATCATATGGAAAAAATTCTAGTAACGCCATCTATGTGTCATCCTACGGACTTATTGAATGACCTAGTATTATAAATATTAAATACGTAAGCACTGTTTTTGTGGTACCACTTAAAGTTATTTACCCCAAAAAATAGGAGGCAATAAATATATCGTTGGAAAGGTCTTGAGTAGTGGATGTGCCGAAACTCATTTTTTGAATCCGGATTTTTTAGCAAAAAGGAGAAAAACGAGAAGGTGTGTTTTTTTCTCGATAATTTTTTTTTTTGAGGTATTTGTTTCAAAATCAAAATCAACATGGAGTACGCATGGAGGGATCAGTTTTTATTAATTTGTTAATTTTTTTCTATTTTTTGATCCACGGGTGTGACAACCCCGCGCACTCCAGTCCCTGTTATTGGCACATGAGTTAACGTGAGATATCACATACCACTGGCAATTGCAGTGAGATATTACTAGCCAAGGTGATATCTTAGGGGTGCTGGCGGATGAACTGTATTCAGTCAACGGTAGCACTCTCAATCTTAGCTAATGAATATTCCTTGATGCTGGAACGCTGTAGCTTGCTCCAAGAAACGAGCTTTCATATAACTATATATCTGAGCTTTAATCATGCCATTTATGCCATTAGCTGGACTATTGGCAAACCAATTTTAGTTTTGTTCCTGCAAATTTTTAAAACAAATTTGCTTTTTATCTCTTATTTTATTTTTATTTTCCCTATCCTATCACGAAGTATTGGCCTATGTCATATTTTATATGTGATAGGATTTATAGTTTAGTTGTCCATTATTTAACAAAAAATATTAAAAAAACAAAAAAACAGATTTGCGTCCATTAACATCCTTAGAACGCATGTTGTTGTGGGACCTTAGTCTTAAAAGGTTTTTATGTGTTGTTGTGACACATATTGTAATGCCTACTACACATCACATTTTATTAAAAAAAAAAAAAAAAAAAAAAATTGAATTAATAAATAAATCTCTGAAATAATGTGTTGTAGTTATTTTGTTGGGAAGTCTATTTGCAATTTCTATTTACAATGGCCACTGGGCGATTCACAGTTACAGTGAATTATGATAATTTTTTTACGACTTTATTTACGATTGATTTATATTATTATTTATTATTTTATTTTAAAAGAATAAATTTAATTTACCCATTTTAGAACTTTTTTATTTTATTTTTAGCCGGTATCGGGTAATGGAAAAATTGCTGGTTCCGGGTAAAAACTGGGCATTTCCAAATTGGGCCAGGTAAGCCGGGTACCGGGTAATTGCCGGGTACTCGGTGCATCACTAATATGTATGATTCGTCGTATGCCCAATAACCTGGCTATCTCTGGCATCATGCAAAAAGCATCTTGCTGTTCTGATAAAGTGATAAAGTTGATAAAGTGCCATTGCAAGGGTGTTACTCTGCGTGACAGGCCAATATATATATATTAGACCTCTGCACAAACACATTCATTTTAAAATCAAAATACTCTTTCTGTAAAGTGTCAAAACATAGTTGCCTTGTTTTAAATGTTTGACAGTATATAACACTAAAAACTTTTACCAAAACATCCAAAACATTATACACATATAAAGTGTGAAATATAAGAAAAAGTAAAACAGAACGTTATACCTGTAAAACGTGTGCATGTATAATAATTTAACATTGCACACTTTATGAAGCAAAAAAAAAACGATGTTTTTTGAGGATGTTATTTTTTATAAAAGTTTTTTTTTCAAAGGTTACTTGTTCAACATATTACTTCGGTCTGAAAGACCTAAGTATTACATTCATGAGCTCAAAGTGAAATTCTTACCCCCACTTTTTTTGACATTTCTCGACGTTTTAGGAACTCCTGATTCTAAAAAAGCAAAAAAAAAAAAAATGTATGTCTGTCTGTCGGCCGGCCGTCCGGCCGGCCGGCCGTCATTACCTACGCTGCAGCGAAAACCACTGGAGGGATTTCAAAAATTTTTTTTTCTAAAAATATGTATACTCAAGGGACAGGTCCGAAAGGACGCTGTGTTCGATAACTGTACCGGAAGTGTGTCAAAAAAATCATTATGTGTGTCAAAACAAGGAAATTTGCATATTTTTGGCTTAAAAAACGTTCATTTTAAGTGATTACGAGTAGGAACATTGAATTTGGAGAAATCTTGATGGTCGGGATTGGTATGTGAGATCAAAAACTAGATTATTGCATTATAAGTTCGTCAAAAAAAAGTTGTCAAGTGTGTCAAAAGAAAGATTTTTATTTATTTTTTTACCTAATTTTTTGGAAAATATATAAAATTAATTGTTTGTTTGAAATGAAGTTTTATTATTATTATTGAGAATTATGGCATTATAAGTTTGTCAAAAAAGTGTTGTCAAGTGTGTCAAAAGGAAGATTTTTATTTTTTTTTTACCTAATTTTTTGGAAATAAAATTGTTTGTTTAAAATGAAATTTTATTATTATTATTGAGAATTATGGCATTATAAGTTTGTCAAAAAATGTTGTCAAGTGTGTCAAAAGAAAGGTTTTTATTTATTTTTTACCCAATTTTTTTAGAAAAAAATAAAATTAATAGTTCGTATCACATGATATTTTATTATTATTATAGAGAGTTATGGCATTATAAGTTTGTCAAAAAATAATGTCAAGTGTGTCAAAAAATGATTTCATTTAATTTTTTAGCCAATATTTTGAGAAAAAAATGTAGCTGTTTTTATGACGTAAATGTAATTTAAAATGAAATTGGACATGGAAATTTTTGAATTTGTTATAGTTTTTGAAATATTTTTGGAATTTTGAAAAAGTTTGTATTTTTGATTTTGTAATAATTTTTGCAATATTTTTAGAATTTCGGCAAAAGTTTTAATTTTTGATTTTGTAAGAATTTTTGAAATATTTTTAGAATTTTGAAAAATTTTTAATTTTTGATTTTATTATAATTTTTGGAATTTTGAAAAAAGTTTGAATTTTTGATTTTGTAATAATTTTTGCAATATGTTTAGAATTTTGGAAAAAGTTTGAATTTTTAAGAATTTTTGAAATATTATTGGAATTTAGAAAATATTTAAATATTTGATTTTATTCTAATATTTGGAATATTTTTGGAATTTTGAAAAAGTTTGATTTTATATATATAATTTTCCGGCAACGTGTTGATGTTTCGTGTTAGTTTTGTAATAAATTTTTAAACAGAGATAAAATACTTGTTCTTCAACAAAGAGTTATGTTTGATGTACATCGCTGCCCAAAACTAAAAACCATGTCCTCATAAAAGTTTTTTGCCGAAAACTATATCAAAATCCTTAACCCAGACCGAAGTCTTGATATCTCAGAGCTGTGAGATTTCAGCCCCTCCATATTTTTTATTTCAAAATTTATGCAAATTTATAATTTTAATTTAGAATACACTTTTTTTTTTAAATGCCTTACTTGCCTATTTTGGACTTAATGTGGGTGGCAATCTCGGCTAGCGCCTCGATTTGCAAACTCCACATGTGTCCAAAATCTTAAGCTTTACGTCCTTGCATCATAATGTACTATAATGTTTATAACATATTTTAATAAAGCTAAGGAAAATTTTGTTTAATTTCTACGTGTTGCATGGAATAAAATAGTAATATGAAATGAGCTGTTTTCTATTTTGTTTGCTGAATACCCATGTTAGTGTTTATCCCATTTACCTAATATCCATTTAAATGTATTGTTCATGTCATAAAGAGAAAGAAAGGGTATTGCAAAAACAAAATGCTTACGGCACTCTCACTGTCACTTTTGTTGATCTGGACAAGAAATGGTTACGGAAAATTTATATTATAAACTGCATTTTAGATAAGTTTGTAAATGAGTAGGGCTGTGAAATAGTTTCAAAGGTTTTAAGTCATAAAATATAGAGCGCTTAAACGACCGTTTGAACCTAAGTAGATTTATAAAATTAATAAATCTTACTTCTATCACCTTAAAATATAGATCCTTGAGAATAAATGCTTGTGGTAACAATAGTGATGATGTAAGGTTACTCAAAGAAGATGATGATGGTTTAATAGATTTTGAAGATGAAGACGCCGCAGAACAAGTAGAATATAACAACAACTTTTACGACGGCGGAAACATATTATTTGAAAACGATAAAATAGCAGAATCTCGAGTTATGTCTTTGTGCACTTAACTAAAATTTTATCACCTACTAACTGCAGCAATAAAATAAATTGATTTTTGAAATTGCATTAATACTGCACTCGATTAGGCTCTGAAAAAATTAATGATAAAGATATAGAAATATTTTTAAAAAATTAGATTATTATCGAACCGCTTATAGCTAGCAGTACAAAAACTGAGTAAAGAAAAGGCTACCGGTATAACAGCTTAAGGTGCTTTTTACTTTGTACTAAAAAAATTAAACCAGATTAATACTCTTTCCCATGAACTATGTTAAAATTTGAACAACGATGTTAATAGACGAAGGCAAAAGGATATCATAGCATTATTGTTATATTTGCATCATGGTATTTCTCCAATTAGTTTTTAAACTATAGAAGAAAAACGTGTTCTAGACCGAGTTGTGAAAACTTGACCATTTTTGATTTTCCTGAAACTTGGCATATTAATAGTATGGACAAAATAAAAAATACAATTTTTTTAAAGTGCATAGTTTGAGCATAGGGGGACCATAAAATGCATGCAAATGAAAATTCTGCCAATCCGATAAAAATTTAAAATTAAATTGCTCAAGAACGGCTATACCGATTTCAGCAAACTTTTTTTGGCTTGATAGATGATTAATTAGCCGTTTGGAAAAAAATTAGTTAATTGTTTTTGTAATTAATTTTTAAATGAAAATATTAAAAAAACTTTTTTAAAGATAGCGCTAGGGTCGAATATCAATTGGAATTTACTTAATTTTTTTCCTGAAAATAGTTCTATCTTTACTCTGAAATATATTAAATTTACAAAGAGGGATTAATTTTTGTTCTTGAGATATTTTTTTTTAAAGATTTTTAGTACGACTAAAATTCTAATATTTCATCATTTTTTTCAAACAATTTCCATTAACAAAAAATGCTAAATTCAATTAAAGTTTTAATTTTTTTTTTTAAATATAGTTCTATTCTTACTTTAAAATACATCAAATTTACAAAGAGGCGTTAATTCGTGTTCTTGAGATGTTTAATTTTAAAAATTTTTAGTCCGTCTAAAATTCTAATTGTTCATTATTTTTACGAACAATTTTTATCAACAAAAAATTTTAATCACTGAAGTTCGAAAAAGTGATGAAAAATTCTAATTTTAGTTGGACCAAAAATCTTTAAAATTAAATATCTCAAGAACACGAACTAACCCCTCTTTGTTTTAAAGTAAGGAAAGATAGAACTACATTAAAAAAAAAGTAAAAACTTAATTGAATTTAACATTTTTTGTTAATGGAAGAAAAAATGAGTTTGAAAAAATGATGAAAAATTAGAATAATAGTCGTACTAAAAATCTTTAAAATAAATATCTCAAAAACAAAAATTAAAGGCCTCTTTGTAAATTTGATGTATTTTAGAATAAGGATAGAACTATTTTCAGGAAAAAAATTAATTAAATTCCAATTGATATTCGACCCTAGCGCCATCTTTAAAAAAGTTTTTTTAATATTTTCATTTAAAAATTAATTACAAAAACAATTAACTATTTTTTTTTTCAAACGGCTAACTGAAAGTAATAATCTATAAAACCAAAAAAAGTTTGCTGAAATCAGTAAAGCCGTTCTTGAGCAATTTAATTTCAAAGTTACATCGGATTGGAAAAATTTTCATTTTTCATGCATGTTGGGTTGCCCCCTATGCTCAAGCTATGCACTTTAAAAAAAAGTAGGGTCTGCGTCGGACCAGACGGTGGAAGTTATACTTCTTTGGCCATTCAATCATACACACTTAAAAAGTCCATGATTAAGTTGTGTCACTTAACTAATTTACGCCGCCATCTGAAAGATGGTTTATGAACCACATTTAACATTCAATTCGCAATTAAAATATATTAAAACTTTTAATTGAGATAAAAACTATCCTATCGATTATATAATAAGCATATTAATATATAAAATATTATTCTTAAATCGCTTAAAAAAGAAACAAAAATTCCCAAAATTTCCCATACAAAGTTGTATGAAAAATTTAACCCATTTAGGTATTTGTTTTACGGACAGAAGAAAATAATATGTTTTATATAATATGCTTAATATATAGTCAGTAATAGTTCATAAAGAAATTTAAATTATTTTTTTGTAGTAAAATGAGAAATTTCATAGATAATTTGTAAAATTATTCAAGTTGTGTTTTGTATGAAATCCCATATAATTTTTTTGGAATTTATTCTCCTTTCTCCCTTTTGCAGTGCCATTGCGGCCGTGGCCCATTTCTCAAAAATGCCGTTGAAATTGAAATTTTGACGTTTCTCGCTGAAATATTTTATTTTGTTTTGCTTTATTTTCTGCTACAAAAATTTAATTACGAAAAAATAATTATTGAAAAACTAATATTATTTGAATTTCAACACAATCTGTCAAAATTTACTCAAGTACGATAGCAGAGTAAATTGAAATTTTTTAGTCGATTTGCAGATTCAATTTCAATTTCATCGAGAAATGGGCCACAGCCTATATGGGCCCTACACTGATGATTAAAAAGTCGATAAAGCAGGTTTGACAGTAAACTAATTAATTCACGCCGCCATCTGAAAGTTTGCTTATGAACCATATTTAACATTTAATTCGCAAATATTAAGGCTTTTAATCGAGATAAAAACTATCCTATCTCTCAAGTTGGACCATTATACACATTACACACACTTTACAAAATTTTTACGGATAATCGTCGATTTTTCTTAGTTTTCTTAGTCAAAAACAATTTGAACTTTATGTTTTTGGTGATAAAGACGAGACTTCTAAATCTATTATAAAAAAAAGCGTGACACGGTTTCTAGACCAACAAAATGTGTACAACGAGCGTTAAAGAAGAATAACTTCAAAAATTGTAAAATAAGTTGTATTTTATTTTGTTCTACTACTAATATGCCAAGTTTCAGAAAAATCAAAACTGGTTGATCAATCACTTCGATTTATGAACTATGGAGACTCATAGGGGTAAGCGAAACCAAATGTTGGATAATTCGTACGATTTACCGTTTACTATAAATCCTACTAGTCCCTGGGCCGACGCCGATTTCATGTTATGATTACCACATGTTTTATACTTTGTTAGGCACCTGTCCTTGACGTGTCCGAAAACTTTTGTTCTGCCATTTTTCTCGAATCGGCCGTTTTTTCGTTTGGCAAGCTCCGAAAAAAGGCCGATTGCCCGGAATCTTGTAATTTTTTTTTAACAATGGGGGTTGTAAATTTGTTTGAGAACACGTGGGTAACCTTGTCCGACAAAAATTTGTCTGCTATTGTCTAGTCTAGTCCGACAACTCAAACATACCAAACTTTCAGTTGTCGGACTCGACAATAGCAGACTCATTTTGGTCGAACAAGCTTACCCTCGTGTTCTAAAACAAATTAACAATTCCCATAGTTAAAAAAAAATTTACAAGATTCCGGACAATCGGCATTTTTCGGAGCTTGCCAAACAAAAAACGGCCGATTCGAATAAAATGGTAGAACAAAAGTTTTCGAACTCGTCAAGGACAGGCGCCTCACGAAGTTTAAAATATGTGGTAATTATCACTTGAAATAGGCGCCGGTCCAGGCGCCAATACATCCATTCGCATGCCGTGGATGTATAGTCATCCACGGCATGCGAACGGATGTTTTCAGTAGCCAACAATATAGTAACCAAAATTTGCAGTTCGTTAGCTCCTTCCACACTTAATGAATTAATGTTTGAAATTACTATTTTCTAAACACATTTATATATGTTTAACGTATTTTTAAGTTAAGTTGATTAAATATGTACAACTGGCCTGTTAAAAATTTGTTTTGTTTTAATTACCCAAATACCCGGGTACTTAATATTCGAGTATTTTACGACCCCTTATTGACAATATACTAAATGATAAGGTTCTTTAGACTTTTAATTATCGTGCGCAATATATTTCTAATTATGTAATAAAGTGTGCAGTATAACTATAATAACATTGCACACGAAAAATCGACATATTCATACAGAGCTCTAATGTAAAACAAAAACAGGATTTTGACAATATACTAAATTAAGGTTGCACTCTTTATTTTTAATTATAGTGTGCAATGTATTTCAAATTATGAAATAAAGTGTGCAGTATAACGATAATAACGTTGCACACGAAAAATCAAGACATTCATGCAGAGCTCTAATATATATTGTTTGGTTAGCATTTCATTATGCTCATGTACCGTAAGGTGTTACATTCCTCGTGCAAATGATCTTGCTGAGCCATCATGTGACATCCAGTTTCGGTTAGCAAGGCAGCGTTTTGTGTTGTTTGTAACTTATTCAGGTGAGTATTGGCAACTTTGGGGGGCCATATGGGTGCAGCATAGTTTATAATAGGTGTTCCTATTGTTTTATAAGTTGGTATTATGGTATTTCTATCTTTGCCCCATGAAATGCCCGCTAGTCCTGTCAATGCGTTATTCCTGTTTTTCAATCTATAGTTCACTTGTTGTGCTGGCAAGGGAGACATCTGGAGAAGAGTATGAGTTATTTGTTACCATTGTTGGCTGGGGTTCGTTGAGGACTCCAAAATTGAAGCCGTCAGTTTGATCAGCAATGCTTTCGCCTCGTGAATCAGTGTTCAGGTGTGAGTGCCATAGATCATGGTGCGCATTCACATCTTCGAGAATTACAGTATTTGGTATAAAATGAAGGTCCTGTGGACGGTTCATAACCTGTATCACAGCTGCTTACTGGTGGTATATAAATATTGACTAGAATTATCTCCGTATTTTCGGATTTTATTATATTGCCTTGTTGTTCTAGGTGTTTATCAGTTCCCGGTACTGCAGGTAGTGTGGTTGTACGGTAAATAACGCTTTTGTGAATGATAAAGGCAAGACCACCACCGTTGTCCTTCCCTCTACCCAGCCTTATTATTTTATAATCACGGCTACTATTCCTAATCTTAAATCTAACATTTAATTTGGTTTCTTGAAGAACCGTGACTAGAATATTGTTGTTGCACATATAGTTTATTATATCGTCGATCTTATATTCGTGAGACCGTTGCAATTTAGTTGTATAACTTCTGTGAATATTACCTTGAATTTTGAATAATTTGTATTATTATTATCAGTTAATACATTTTACTTACATATTTATTTACATTGTATTTATTTATTTACATGAAGGGTACAGGTGAAAAACAACGTAAGTCCATAAAATCGAATTTCGGAAAAATTGAATTTTTGCGTTTGAAGTCTTTAAAATGCAAGAAAATTTGTGAATTCGGATTAAACAATGAATAGACATGGTTCATAAAAGTGTTTTTAGTGGAATTATCATTTCACCTTTTTTGGTAAAAAATGGTGGATTAAGTTGTTTTTCCCCTGTAAATTTTTATTTTCCCCTGTATGCGAATTCTTTTCAATTGATTTATATGAGCTGGGTTTGATATTCATCAAAATTGAATATGCCAGCTGAAAGCTTTTGTATTTCTTCAATAGATAGCAGCACTAACTCGATTTCGAAAAAATGGACTTACGTTGTTTTTCCTCTGTACACTTCACATTGTATTTACAGCTGTACATTTCTAACGATTTAAATTGAATTACAGTGAAAATCTATAAATTTTTAATATTATAAAGAACAAAAGTATTAATTTTCTTCTTCTTCATCGTCATCTTCTGGATGCTCGAGAATTTCGGTTTTATCATCATCATCTTCGTTACCCTGAATAGTTGTTTCTAGACTAGACCTTCCAGAATTTCAGAGTTTTCATTCTCTTCCTCATATTCACCTTGCAATGAAACAGCATTGAGGCTAGGTTGCCCATTACACTGACCACAAGCTAAAGTGAATTGGAACCCCGATTTTCTACACCCGTACCGTGGACCACATCCATTCTTACAATTACAAAATAGAGTATTAAGTAATTCATCGGGAGCTGGTGGTAATTTTGTTGTCATTGGCTCCAGGAATTCATTTTGGAGCACCCAATCCCATTCCTGGGGTTCTAAATCATACCCGAACCATTTTTGAACTTGGTAATAGAAACGGTTTATATGCTGATGGGTTGCTGCACTTGTCGGCGAAAGATTAGATAACTGGACAGACTTATGAAGTTTTGTAGATTTAATTAATGAAGTATACGAATATGATCGATTTTATCCTCAGATTTCGGAGCATTGTATATCGTTAGTAAGATCAGAATTTCATTTCCGTGTAATTGTTGGACAGGGCAGATTTCTTGTAAAAAAAACTTGAGCTAGTTCATTGAAATTGGCAAGTTTTTCTAGTCATTTGATGAAAGTTTTTTCCCTTTTTTAAACAACGCAGAAGTTGTACCACATCCACTGAATGCATGTAAAAATAAAATATGTTTTTTAGCAAGGGGATATTTCTCAAAACTTTTTGAAGAATTCATTTGTGGTTTGATTTTGCCTCTGCCAACTTTTTTTTAAACAAAATGTCTTCTTGATGTAATTATATGCGTCCAATTAAAATAACTAGTAAATGTATGTCTTCTCCTATAGTGATGACAGTCCTCTCATGTTTCGATTCTTATCTGTTTCTATAATAAGAACATCAGCATCATCTCTCGCTTGTTTTGTTGTGATATTTACACACTCAAACTTTTCCAAAGAGCATACCAATAAGTTTCTTTTTATTACATCGATTTGACAAAAACTTATCTTGGTTGTTTGGCACAATCATTGTTTCGTCAAAACAAACTTCATAAGATTTCGAAAGAGCAGCATTTCTTCTTTTTTGTTCCATTGCTTTTATGTTTTTAGTGTGGTCCGAAAAATCCGTCAAATACAACAACAGTTTTTGATGCAAAATGTGTTTGCAAACTTATGTTCTTAAAATCTACTTTCAACAAATTAAGATATACAATAAGTGATTCATTTAATGAGGTTTTAAGCACACAAAGACTTACTTTAGTATTATTAAATTAATAATAAAAAATATGTAAAATGTTATTAAATACAATGCATTAACTGATAAATAATACAAATTGTTCAAAATTCAAGGTATTATTCACAGATATTCACGGTTGACCTTGCATTACAGAACGTATAGCTGAACGCTGCGCACTCACCGCCCTCTATCTCAAAAACAGTTCAGCACATGAAAAAATTGTTCAAATAAAAATTGTCGCAAATTTTATGCTCTACAATTTTAATGATGGTTGTTAATTTCATTGGAGCAACGGAAACCGAGATAATCGCGAAAAACTGTTTTTCGTTACCTTTGACCTTGAATAACTTACGACGCAGACACGAGATTTTATGAGACTTTAGAGAGAACGATTACAACGCCAAAATGAAAGCATATATGAAAATTCGCTTTATTATCTCTCATTTCGAGGTTGGCCCCTTCTTTATGCTAAAATGGCTGGACTACACCCAAAAAAATAATCGTGGTAGATCCGACAAAATTGCAGGTAAATTCGAATAAAATGACATTGTTTTGGCTCCGACGTTTTATTTAGTTAAATCGGTTGTATCGCTACTTTTAATACAAATGCACAAAACTTTACCTGTCAAATGAATAAACTTAATGTTATTTCGACAGTCAATGCTGTTGTTATAAACATCTAGAATATCAAGCATACTACTTTTTTGTAGAATTAACTGCAGTACTTTTGATATGATTATTAAAGTCAACAAAAATGTATTCAATTCAAGTATTTTATGTATTGATTTCAAATTCTAAATCAAAAGTAGGTTTCGAATGCAGCATTTTCTTATTTTTGTTAATTTCACGGCAATTTCTTCAACTTTATATGCAATTTTTTACTTTGTTAAATCGATGTACCTCTGTCGATTTAAAATATTGAAATTTTTTTTTGGGTGTTAGAAAAACTAGCTTTAATAGAATTAAATTCAAATTTATATTTCATATATTATTTCATACATTTATTCAAAATAAACTGAAAAAAATTTTAAACAATCATTTTATGAAAATCACAAATTTTCTGCAATTGATCTTAAGAATAGTAGCATATTCAAATGATCAGGCGTCAATCGACTTCGAATCTGATTTGCAATCAGACCAGTATGTAAGAATAAATGCTCACATGGTGTTGATGTTGCTACTATTGTTAAATGTTGTTTTGCTATTACTGACGGATTCGGGTATTTATTTTCAAGTGATTTCCATGTGATAATTGGATCCGGATTACTTTTTCTATCGACTTTTGGTCGATTAATGAATTGTCTCAATTCAATTTGTATCCCGCCTACTTCATTACTGTCATTATATTGATTAATGAATTGTCTGAATTCAATTTGTATTCCGCCTACTTTATCACTGTCAATATATTGATGGTTTTGTTGCAGAGCGTCGTCTAAAAAATCCCAAATGCCATTTCCATTTGAAGATTGTTGATGAACATCAGTGAGTTCAATTTCATGTTCATTCGCAACAGTTTTTGCTAGTTGAATTTCCTTTTTTAAGTAATCACCTACGTAAATAGATAAAATTTCAATAAAGTAATTGAAAAACTCTGTAGAGGAAATGATTTTTTAGACTTGAAGTTTCATGAACACATGCCGACAATAGTCAGTGCAGCACGCGCAAATACTTTAATAGCCAAGTTTTTTATATCGGGGATCGAGAAGCGTAGCAATGGAATATAACTTTACTGATTCTATGTTCGAAAGCTTTTGTTGTAATTTTCAAACAAACATCCTAAAGCCTTGTTTCTCCGGAGTACACCAAGGCAGATTATCGACAGCAATCATATACATTAATGCAGTTGTTACTTCGTAATTTCTATGTCCACCTTTTGTTAATACACAAATAATTAAATAAATATTTATAAATATAATTCAAAACTATTATCTTTACAAAAACAGCTGATTTACACATTAATCAATCAATTTATTACCTGACATTGAAGTTGCATTGGTTATGCATCGATCAAAAGGACCTTGAAAGCGAGGTTTGTCACTCACACAAACTCTATTTAAGGATAAATCCGATGGGAACTAGCATATTTGTCTCCAATACAAAATGAAATGTAAAAAAGAGACAAACATACAATACATACATACATTTACATACAAACAATACATTTTGAGGTTTTGAGTATAAATACATATCTACATATTTACCAGTTTAGGTTGAGAAACAGGATTATTTTTATTAACACTGTCTTTTTCACTAATTTGCCTTTCTCGGGATTGATTGGGTGGATTCCCTTCGATAGCGTGAGCAGTTTTAAGATGCTTCAATAGAGTCCTTGTGCTATTGTTATATTTAAAGTGTTTACCACATTCATGACATTTAACATTTGAGCCGTTATTCACTTTTTAAAGATAAATCCACACAGCGCTCGGTGCCATTTCGTATATTCGTGTTACTTTATAATTATTAATATTAGAAAGAAATTAGTTTAATATCGAATATAAGGTTATAAATTTTACTGTGTCTAGCACCACCACTTATGATTGACTAAATTACTGTGTATGACTATAGTACAAAATTAGTAAATAAATAAAAAATCGAATAAGACTAAATATGCTGTGTATGATTATAGTCAAAACCTCCGATATAGAAGCCTAACTCATTTTTTAGCACAAAAAAAATCGTGAACTTGTCGCGCCATTTTGAAATTAAAAATCAATATAAAAAAATTCAAAAAATCGCCATAACGCCATCTGGAAAAATAAAACTCCATATAAAAAAATTCCAAAAAATTTAATCAAAAACACTAATCCATTTTTTTGCATATGGCAATGTTCATTGTTTATTGCAAATGGCGTGAATCAGTAGGGCTCTGATTACGGAGGTTTTGCTATAGTGCAAAATTTGTAAATAAATTAAAAGTCGAATACTAATGTCGTTTTCTTTTTGCCAGAGCAGAATAAGTGATTTTTTTAAGATTTTTTTTCACAAAACGAATATGAAAAAAATTGATCTAATTTTGTAGTTGTGTTTGTAACTGTCATCGAATTCTCATTATTTTTTTGGTTATGTCGGAGTTTATAATATGTGCAGTGGTAAATGTTCAATTTGCTTCTCAAAAAGGTATTTTACTTAAAATAATTTATCATGTAATGTTATATGCAATAATTTTTATTTTTAATTATAGATACACTCAAACTTCGAAGTAATTGAGTAGTATTGAATATGAAAATAGAACCCAACACAACCCTCCTTTTTGCTTCTCCGTAGTCTGGTAAAAAAGGATCTAAACGTATTTTTGTATTTGTATTTAATAATATTGTTATTTTTATTGTAAAAATTAGAATTAAAATTTTAATTCAGATACTTCTCTTATGACCTTGTGTTGTAGCTAATATATACTGATTTCCAGATTGTACATGATTGAAACATGATTTTAAACCGATTTACCATCTAATGCAAAATTCATTCCATGTAAAGTTGGTTTAATTAGTATTAATACTAATCCTGATGGAAATGTAGAAAAATTCAAGGCCAGACTTGTTGCAAGAAGGTTGAATTTTTCAACGTGAAGAAATTGATAAGATTAAAACATTCAGTCCATTGGAACAATTCGTTCAATTTTATGTATTAAAGCAAGTGAAAATCTTTCAATTCCTAGTTCAATTCGACATATGAAGTGAATTTCTGTATGGAAACCCATACAAGGTTGTACAACTGGTCCAGTAATGGTCCATTACTGGCAGCCAGTAATGCAGCAATGGGCGAGTACTGGCAACCACGACTGGGCCATTAACATAATTTTACTGGATGATAACTTCGGACAATAAATGGTCGCCATTCTTGGGCCAAATACTGGCAACCATGACTCTGCCGTTAAAAAAAATATACATTACTATCATATGTAAATTTAAATAAATTAAATACAAACTAATTTAAAATAAAATAAAAATGACGGAAAAATTCAAAACTCCCCATACAACTGGTTCAGTTGCAAGAATGGCTGAATAATGGCAAACACCGTCCTGACTCCGCCATTAAAAAAAAACATAAAATAATATTTTTATACAATATTTAAATAAATTATTCACAAAATAATTAAAATAAAATAGAAATGAAAATAAATTAAAACATATACTAACCTTTTCTTTATTACCATAGTCTTTCAACCGACAAGGGGATAACTAAACTATATGTGAAATTTTTCAAACTATGTATTTCTAAAAGGGATAATACTCTAGTGAAATTTAAAAAAAATGACAGATCGGCAAATTCATGGCTACAGTACTGGCCCAATAACAATAGCCAAGTAATATTTACCATTCATGGGCCAGTGCTTGGCCATTCAATGGTAACAATATGCTGGCTATTTTCTGTAAACCATAGATCGGCCGATGATTCGTTCTAGTGTTGTCCCAGTAACAATAGCCAAGTACTGTTAACCATTAATGGACCAGTGCTTGGCCGTATGTCAATGTCTGGCAAAACCTACTTGGGGAGCTAGAAGAAACAATCTTTATAAAACAGCCTGAAGGTTTTGATGATGGAGCTACTAAAATCTGTAAGCTAAGAAAAACCTGTACGGATTTTAAAAGGCACCAAAAAATTGAATAAACGTTTTGGAAATGTTTAAGCTAGTATTGTACTAGTGTGGCAGAGTCATGCCGATATATTCAAGAAATTAAGAGTTCAAAACTTTTGCTGCCCTTATACGTCTATGAAAAAATGAAAAAATTACTTTGAAAAGCGAAGATTTAACCACTTAATACCCTCGACGACCGACGAGATAAAATCTGGTTTTGGACGATCGAATATTTCAATTCTATTGTATCAATTTTAGTGTCTTTGTTTTGGCTTTTGTTTTTTTTTTATTTATATTTATTTATTTATATCAAAAAAGAAAGTAAGTAGTACTTATACATTTGATTTTAATTACAATGTTATTTTGAGTATCACAGACTAGGCCAGAGTAAAGTTAAATATTAAAATCTACTAAAAAAGAAAAGACATTATAAACGTTACTTAAAATACTAAAACAAATAATATCACAACAAGCTGTGAAAAATCATCATCTCTGAGTTGTTTTACTCTACGTCTTACCGATCTTCATTTTCAACTAAGTTGATATTGAATGACATTACACATTATGGAACTACGAATATACGAGACAAATTCCAGCTAGTGGAGAATGCCCACAAAACCGGTCTTGAAAAGAATCTTGAAAATATTTATAAAATTGTTAAAACTGAGGTGCAATGCAATAAATATGTATTTGTTTCTTTTTAATTACATAATTGGTATTTTAAAAAACTACGTTTAATTTTTATATTGTTGCATTATTATATACAAATAACGATTCGAATTTCGATAGTTACTAAACTCTTTTCTTTTGAGTATTTGCATAAGATTATTAAAAATCTTTGATTTTAACTAAACAACAAAATCGGAACCGAACCGAAAACCGGAAGGAAAAAATATATTAAGGAGCCAAACAGGATCGAAATAATTGTCGGAACGAAACCGTATACGGAAAACATTTCGGTTCGAAAGTGATTTTAGATATTGTTGAGATTTATCATCAGCATTAGTAATGATATTAGACGTCAATAATGAACAAAAATATTAGTCCTTACTCCCTTGGTCGTTCATTATAAACGAATTCTACTGTAAAAATAATAAAATTTAGGTTTGATTTGTTATATTGTTAATAAGATAATTGTATAAACTATAATTTTGTTTTCAAGTGTATAAGTAGGATTCGTTAATAATGAACGGCCAAGAACTAATATTTTTGTTCATTATAAACGTATGAAATTATTACTCATGCAAATTCAAGGAACTAATAAAATCATCGTTCATTATCAAAAAATGTAACTTATCAGGAAAAGATAAGTTTATAACTTAGCTTGTCCTAATATATTAAAATATTTCACGTTAGTTATAATACCTGTTGAAACTCTAGAGATGTTTGGAGTTTTTCTGCCTCCGTTTCGGGAAACCGGATAACTTCTGGAGCTAACTCTTCAAAAAAATTTAGCATGCACTTTATAATTTTGGTAAACACCGACTGCGAAATTCCAAATAAATTGGCAACCTCTCGGTATGTCTCCTTATTTCCGTCGAACCTGAGGAAAGTTTCAATTGTTTAGTTAAGTTAATTTAGTTAAATATTTAAAACATATGAATATTACCAAATAAAACTTAAGCACTGCGATTCCGCAGACACATTCTTACAGCCAGCTATCCCTTTTTTGAAGTGCGTAGAATTTTCGAACCTGTTTATTATGTCATAGGTACGGTGACCATCCGTCCTGTATTTTACAGGACTGTCCTGTTTTTTGCCATGCTGTCCCTTGAGATTTTTTTGCAAATACAGGACAGTACAATGTCCCTTATTTCTTAATTTGATATGCAAATGTCCTCTTTTTTTTGCATAAACTTTATAGGAATATGCATTTAAAATAATAATTTCTCTAGATTTCCCAAAAATTTGTCTAAATTTGTCTAAAGTATTACAATATCGAGCCAAATATCAAAATCACAGCCCCACTTTTTGGCATTTTTAAACGTTTTAGGTCCTAACGATTCTCAAACAGCAAAAACAAATATTTGTCTGTCTGCCGACCAGCCATTACAACCGATAAACACTAGAAAGCTACTTTAGCGAGCAAAAAAATTGGGTACTTCTTTGAATAAAATAAAATTAAATTTAGTATTTAATCTTAGTATTCTAGTCAAGAAGACGTGTGTTATTAGTCCCTGGGCCCACGCCGATTTCATTTGATGATGTATGAAGTTTTATACTTCGTGAGGCGCTAGTCCTTGACGAGTTCGAAAGCTTTTGTTCTGCCATTTTCCTCAAATCGGCAGATTTTTCGTTCGGCAAGCTTCGAAAAATGTCGATTTCCCGCGATCTTGTAGATTTGCTACCACATTTTTTTTAACTGCTTTAGATCACGAGGGTAATGTGTCTGCCATTGTCGAGTTCGACAACTGACAGTTTGGTATATTTTGGCTGTCGGACTTGACAAAAGCAGACAAATTTTGTCGGACAAGGTTACCCTCATGAAATTTACAAGACCCGGGCAATCGGCCTTTTTCGGAGTTTGCCGAACAAAAAGCGGCCAAATCAAGAAAAATGGCAGAACAAAAGTTTTGGACTCGTCAAGTCAAGGACAGGCACTTCACCAAGTATAAAATATGTAGTAATCCCACATGAAATCGGCGTAGGCCCAGGGACTGTATTAGATTCATTTAATTTTTATAATATTAATAATAATAAATAACTTACATAATTATTTTTTTTAACACACTTTTATTTGAGGTAGGTAGCAGAGGGCCGTTATTTTTTAGCATAAAATTTTAGTTAATTTATGTCCTGTATTTTCCTTTCCAAAAAATGGTCACCGTAGTCATAGGCCACTTCTCTCTTCAATCGAAAATTGTGCGAAAACTATTAATTGAAGATATTAAGTTAAATAATGAAAAATTTAATATAAAAGGTACATTTGAAACGTTGACATTTACCTCTCCACTCGAATATTTTCTTACAACATTTGTAATAAAGTTTGTTACGCGCTGTTTCGGCTTACGCTCTGATTCGATTAACATTTGACAATGTATATCATTATCTGAATCATAAAATCACTTAAGTCTGTTTTACACGGACCAGTTTTTTGTCCAGAAAAGTTCATTTTTGTATCCAGTCAAAAATGGACATTTTAAGCAAAAAATGAAGCTAGCTCTAATTTATTTTCAGTTCCATATTCATTTTATGCGCAGTAGCCGTCTGCGCAGCTGTAGCCCAATGAAAAATGGACATACATCCAGTTTCTGAGCAAAAAATAGAGCATGCTCTATTTTTCCTTCATTTTTACAACAGTTTATGCGCAGTGAGTGTACTATATCCATTCGTGTCTGCGCAGCTGTCAGCTCTAGTGACGATTTATTATTACGATTTATTATTTATTTTATCTTCGTAGAATTTATTTTATCTTCGTAGAATCAAACAAAACTCTTGTAACCTACATAAACACAAAGGTTATGTTGTCAACATTGTCAAATAGGCGCATGCGCGAAGTCAGTTTAAACTGGTTGTGAGTAAAACAGAGAAAACTGGATAGAAAAATGTTAATAAAAATGTCCATTTTTGACTGGATACAAAAATGAATACTTTTCTGGACAAAAAACTGGTCCGTGTAAAACAGCCTTTATGCCCGATTTATAGTCGGTAACTTTAACTTAACGTTAACTTAACGTAAAGTACAAAAACATGAAAATGCACTAGAGTATTTATAGTCGTTAACGCAAACTTAACGTTAACTCAACGTAAAGTTCATTTCATTCTATCTTAAAGATTTTGTTAAGGATTTTTTGACGTTTAGTATAAAAACTGAAAAAAACTAATATTTAATTGCAAGTGTTTATAAAAATAAAATTTTATTTATTAAAAAATGCAAAGGATATAAAAAGAGCGATTTTAAAGCCAAATATTAGCATGAAATTAATATGAAAATAAATTTTTTTATTTTTAAATTTTGTATCAAATGAATTTATTTCGAACTTTATTATTTTAAATTTTGATTTTAAAATCAGTTTGCTACTTTTAAAGAATTGATTTATAAAATTGAATACAAAACCAAAATTAATATCAAATCAACGTCAAAGAATACGTAATTTCTTACCGACTATAAATCAAAATTTTGTACTGTCTTAAGTTACGGTTAAGTTAAAGTTAACGTTAAGTTAACGTTACCGACTATAAATCGGGTATTAAAGGTGATGAATCCAAAATAGCTTCAACTATTAAACTATTGTTTTGTAATAAATTATCCATATCAAAAATTTTATAAACGATATAACTGCAGCAAACACTAGTTAATTAAAGTTATTTATATTAACTAGTCCAGTAAATAAAGGTCGAAAAAGATCAAAAGCTCGCAAAAATCCTGTCACGGACGGGACCTGGCGGAAATTGTTGGTCTTACCGAGTACTTTGACGTGAGAAAAATTACCTTGGGGTTCCGACCCTGTGAGCCTGGTAAATGGCCCTCAAAGTATCAGAAGTAGTTTCCGGGCCATATCTCCGGAAATATGGCAGTTAGGGCATTCCTGTTTAGCCAGAAATGAAGGTGAGCTAATTATCTACAGAAATGGTCCTAGTCATTTTTTTCGCAACATTGATACCTTTTTGCAAAAACGGGTAGTGAAAAATTGTCAAATTTGAGACCATGAAAAAACGCCAGATTCTCATCAAATTTGAGAACTGAGGGCTTGGAAATACCCACAGCTCCATGTTTTGGCCTGAAAAATTTGACCTGCAAATGACAATGGCTTCCTCGTTGTATTTGCGAAATTATCGCGGCCATATAGGAGCATAGGAAGGATCAGTCACCGTGCAAATATTGAGAAGGAAAATTTAATTTTCTTTCTGGAAATAAGGATCCAACTTCTTTTTATTTCATCATAAAGCGTCAGAAAAGATTCTTCAAGTTCATCTTCCTTTTCAAGCACTTTCATAACTTAACGCACTTCAGCTTGCACTCCGTTCATTCGGGCCCTTGAAAATAAACATTGGAATCAAAACGAGTTGGAAAATTTTGCTGGACGCCGGCGTCCACCAAGATTCGTTCAGCTCATCTTCATGTTCAAGCACTTTTATAATTTTTCAAACTTCAACTTGCACTCATTTATGATAAAGTTGTTCCAGCATTGTAATGCTCAACAAATTTACCTCTGGGACAATCAAAGAGATTATCTGTTCCTTACCCTTGCTCCAAAAATTGAAACAGCAACACTAACTTTTAAACAGCACCAAATAATTTCCAAATAGTACCAAAAGTCCACTTTTTGTCCGGATTTTTTTTATTATAAATATTGATTTCCAACAAAACAGAAAATTTTCAGCAATCAAATGGTCTACAAAATGTTTTTTTATTCGCCTACATATTAAAGTGTTACTTTATTACTGTGATTTGCGGCTTTAAAGTATCACTTTTCAACTATTTATTTTGTTGTCATAGCTACGTCCAAAAAAGTAAAAAGCATTTGCATTTGTTCAAATTCTATGAATAATAAAAATTTTTATCAAAGCAACCCTTAAATTCAAAATTTCATTATCCAATTAAAATAGTTGTTATCATTTGTTGTCAGCTACACAATAATTTGAAAAAAATAATAAATATTTTGTCAAAGGTTACTTGTTCCACATATTTTTATTTTAAAATTTATGAAAATTTAAAATTTTAATTTAGAATAAAAAAAATTTTCTTAAAATATTTTGCTTGCGGCGAATAAAAAATAGTATATGATGCACGGACGTAAGCTATTTTGGACTTAATGTGGGTGCAAATCTCGGCTAGCGCCTCGATTTGCAAACTCCACATCCGTCCAAAATCTTTAGCTTTACGTCCTAGCATCATAATGTACTATTGTTGACGATAAACAATAACAATATAAGTCCACAAGACTCGTAAAGCCAGTGTGTGTGTGCCATGTGTGCGCGCCTGCGTGGACCGATATTATACACGTAATATACGCGCCGCCACGTGAAGCAGAAAAAAAGAGGAAATTATCATAAATAATTTCAGAGAAACTTTTTCTATTTTTTTTTTTGTGGATTAAAAACAATGACATTATTTATATCAATGGAAAGCTGAGAACCTCAGCTTTACTTTTATATAAGTAACAATACCCAAAACATTCCTCGGAAAGAAAAAAAAGTGTCTGAAAAATTTGGCCAGTTTTTTCCCGTGTTGGCGTAAAATCAACTTTTAAAGAGCCCTGGAAATTTCTAAACAATTTGGAAAATACGATCGGAAACTAGACATTCTAAGCCACAAAATGGTGTAACTTATGAGGCACTTCAATAGACAATAAATCTTTTATTAATGATTTTCCGCGGACTTTCCGAAACTCCATGAAAGTCCTCAAAATGGAAATTAATAAATTCCCTTTTGTTTAAAAGTGCGAGAAAACCACTGTGGCAAACTTTCTGAGATGTTTCAAGACCCCCCCAGGTACAATAATCAAGAAAGAAAGATATAAAAACACAATTTTTAAAAAAAATATGAATAAATTTAAAACAGCGTCAGAAAACCGGATAAATAGAAACTTTGACCGCCGTTTGCACTCGCTTACAAACGTGATAACAGGAATTTTATCACAGGATGTGACAGGTACCGGTTTTCTCTTTTACATGAATTTTGATTCATCGAAAAATATTGAATTTTGACCGAGTTATCCGCTAATTTGTCCGCCGTTGCTTAGTAAATACGTATAAAGCGGCGTTCTGGCTCCATGATGAAGAGAAAAATGCAGGACAAGGTTCGAGTCCGTTATCTCGGAAACTATCAGGTTTACGATAAAAATGACTAGGACCTTTTCTGTAGATAATTAGCTCACCTTCATTTCTGGCTAAACAGGAATAACCTAACTGCCATATTTCCGGAGATATGGCCCGGAAACTACTTCTGACACTTTGAGGACCATTTTCCAGGCTCACAGGGTCGGAACCCCAAGGTAATTTTGCTCACGTCAAAGTACTCGGTAAGACCAACAATTTCCGCCAGGTCCCGTCCGTGACAGGATTTTTACGACCTTTTAACCTTTATTTACTGGACTATAACGTTCAAATACAAATTATGTTTAATACTTACAATTTGAATTTTTTTGTTGCATTTAATTTAAAACACGATTTAATAACAGAACTTTTGATTAAAATCACCTACTTCACTTTAAATAAAAATAACAAGTAAATGGCGTCTAGTTTGTTTACTAACTTTGACAGTTCATGTAAATGTATTTGTGTTGCTCTATTGTAGATTAAAACTTGATCTACCAAAAAATTTAGATTCAGAAAAAATATTTTCAGATCAAAAAATGCAAAAAAAGTGATCTGACAGCTGCTTTTTTTGCTCTTAGATCACTTTTTTGTCAAAAAGAAAACGACATAAGAATCGCTTCTTGATCGACTTTGAAAATTAAAATTTGATTCTTTATAATCGATTATTTTATTTTAACAGAAAAATCGATTCTCAAGTAGAATCGGAATCGACTTTTCCATCCCTAATTCGAACCTTCCTGTTCAGTGCCTTGTTCGAATCCTTTCAAACAAAATTATAATTAAAAAAAATTAACTCATTAAATACATTAAATTCATTGAAATTTTTGTATAAAATTTTTCAATTTTAGTCATTAAATTATTTTAAAGCAATACTGATCAATTATTTCGAGTGTGATGTAGGTCGAATACGATTTTTAATTCATGTTGAATCATATTAGCAATATCTTTCTTTAAGTTTGTGAATAAATTCACCCACTTCACAATAATTTAACAACAACAAATTTAGTGGTACACTATTTTTATTTTATTTATGTTTTATTAATAAAAATTTTATATTATTAATAACAACCGTCATGTGAAGTAATATAATTGTTGAAAATTAATTATTTAAACATTTTTCGATAGTATCTTGATTATCATCATCAGTATGTATATCCAAATGCGAAAACGACTTCGAAGTCGTTTTCGCATTTTGATATACATACTGGAGATGATAATCAAGATATTATCAAAACATGGGGCCATTCCGCAGTGACGGGTGTTAAATTTGTACTCATTTAAACTGATATAATTTCCAAATTAGAACAAACATCTCTGTTTTTTGAATATAATTCAATTCATTTCAATGATTTCTTAAAGTAAAACAAAAATACGTTAGGAATTATTCAAGCGTTTACATGTAATAATAGATTTAAGCCCTGTGACGGGTGTTACGAGTACTCTTGCAAAATATGCTGTCTTGTTGACGAATCATTAGAATTTAGATAAATTAGAAATTTTTGTCGCAAAATTAATACATAGGTTGTGAGTTAAAGAATCTTCCATTCCTATACTCTAAGAATTTTGAGGATATATTACTTTTTATATTTTTCTTTTACAATAAAAGCTTGTGACGGGTGTTACAAGATTTGTGACGGGTGTTACGAGTATAAATTAAAGAAATTCTTAAGTAAATTTTGAAGCTTTCTTCATTATTTTGGACTTTTATGATTATTGTTGTCTTTAAACAAAAGACATTTTTGGGAGTTTGAACTCCCTTTAAGACCATATGAAATGGAATTTCTACTCAAGTATCTGAAATATTGCTGTTTTTGCAGTTGAGGTAGTATCGTTAAATTATTCCATCGGTTCTTTAACTCGTTTTAAAGATCATGAATGTCGTTTTCATTGACGAAATGATATTTAACGCCCTTTGGATTTGAAGACAAATATTCATAATATTCCCAGACTGTACTGATAAAAGTTCACCGAGACTTTATTGCCCTCCAAAGTCTATCCTTCGCAGTTGCACACAGCCGTCGACAGCGCCCTTACATGTGGCATGACCCATGACTAGTGGCAAAGAAAGCCCTCCCCCCAGTCTTTCTCACTGTAATAGACACTGGAAATAGTAAATCTGTTTTTGAACTGGGCATCCGTCTGAAAAAACCATCAATTTTTTCACACAGGGATATTGTATAGGTGGAACACATAGACACACATAGAGGAACACATAGAAGAACGCAAATTATGAAACGTTTTACATTCCTATTGTGTACTTAAAAAATTATAACATTAGTGAAGAAAATTGTAACGGGTACAAGGTGTGACGGGTGTTACACAAATAAATCAGCCTACATTTTAACGCAAGGTCTATTTTAAGGCACACGAATATTTTTCAAGTATTGTTTAATCCTACAACCTTACTTTTGTAAGGTCAATACAAAATAAAAGCTAGTATATCTCATGTAGGATGAACTTTTCTATACATTTTGTGACGGGCGTTACAGAAATACCTGCGTTACAATTTCATCAATAAAATGTTTACTACTTACCTGATCGCTTTCAATTTTTTTTCAACAAATAATAATGAGTCGCAGTATAGACAGCAAATGTTAATGGCGGCTCGTCAATGTGATTGACGTAAAAATCGTGTTGCTATTATAGTAAATTTTTTCCATACTAGACTTTGAAATCCGCTCACTCGGCTTGAACAAAATATTACGAAAATATTAAAGAAATTCTTTTAAATAATGATAAATTAAAATATAAAGCCTAATAATTTTCTATTTAAGGATACATATTTGCAAGTTATTTTTTATACTTTCTGGTATCGATTACTGCGGAATGGCTCCATGTTTAAATAATTAATTTTCAACAATTATATTACTTCACATGCCGGTTGTTATTAATTACATAAAATTTTTATTAATAAAACATAAATAATTAATTCAGTAAATTATTTGTGATATAATATCACTCCGATGGAAAATCTCCCATCAAGAATAATATAAGAACTGAATCTAAAAAAATATGGTGCAAATTATGAAACTTTTTGCAATCCATACAATTTTCGACCGATCTAGTTTCGAACCAATGAGAAAATTTTAAACTTCAAAAAAGTTTATCATTCTCATCAGGGCTAGCCGACTAGATAAACCACCAAAAATGTCAACGCTAATATAAACCAAAAATTAGGTTACAACTCTAGCGAAGGAAAAAAAACAAAAAATTTACATAAACATATATTTAATAGTTTCTCTAGTTTTGTTTTGTTCTCTTGATTTGTTTTACTCTAGGCATACTAGTATTAAATAACAAACTCGTATCGGCGAGAAGAATATGACTAGTCTTCACTTGTGTCTATTGACACATGATCAACAATTAATTCAGTAAATTATTTGTGATATAACATCACTTCGATGGAAAATCTCCCATCAAGAATAATATAAGAACTGAATCTAAAAAATTATGGTGCAAATTATGAAACTTTTTGCAATCCATACAATTTTCGACCGATCTAGTTTCGAACCAATGAGAAAATTTTAAACTTTAAAAAAGTTTATCATTCTCATCAGGGCTAGCCAGGGGAGTGTTAATAGACAAGCTCCTCGCGCTACACCCTGGGTTACGCTAATTAGTCTAATTCAATTTCGTAGCCAAATATTTCATTTCGAACTCTTGGCTGTGATACAAAAAAAAATGAATATGAACCCAAATCACAATAACAACGGTACTTTTCAGCACCATAAGACAAAAATTATTGGACCCTCAGTCCTTTTTTTGCAATTGAACATTGAAGGCATAAGCAAGTCAAAAACTGAACATTTACGAAGAGTATTAAAAGATTTCGATATCGACGTCGTAATTTTGCAAGAAACGCATGCAGCAGACGAAGCGCAACTTACCTCTAGAGGTAGCATTGTTGGTTACAAATTAATTGGTGCTATTTACCATCACGCATATGGATCTGCTACGTAGTCAGAAATCATGAACTGCACCCATGTACTTACACAGACGGACAACGATATACATCTTATTGTTGTTGATATATCAGATACGATTATTGTAAACGTATACAAGCCTCCAAATACAAGATGGCCAGCTGCTACTCTACCATTATTTCACCACCCTGCAATATATACTGGTGACTTTAATAGCCATCACACCCAATGGTCCTACTCAAACAACAACCCCAATGGCATACAACTGACGGACTGGGCGGATGGTAACAACATGTTCCTGGTATATGATGCTAAAGACATGAAAACTTTTAGATCTGCTAGATGGCGACGTGATTACAATCCCGACCTCTGTTTTTCCACAAAAAACGAACAACGTAACCCTATTCCAATATCTAGGGCTGTCTTACAAGGTTTTCCACGCTCTCAACATCGTCCAGTAATTCTCAATCCAAATACCACTCGCTAACTCTACTCCTCAACCTAGATGGAATTTTAACAAAACTAACTGGGATAAATATAGGTTGGAGTTGAATGCAGTGATACGCTGGATCCAACCCATTCCCAAAAACTACGATAGGTTCGTTGGAGCCATCATCTCAACTGGTAAGAAATGCATCCCAAGAGGCTTCCGTGAAGAATACATTCCTGGCTGGAGTAGAGAGAGCGATAAATTATATGAGGAGTACCTTAGTAGTGGTGAGGCAGACGTGGCTGATGACTTAATTTACTCACTGGATGCCGCGAGAAAGCAAACGTGGATTAGCACTGTTGAAAACATAGATTTTTCCCATTCAAGCAGGGAAGCCTGGAGTCTCCTTCGGAAGATGGGTGGCTCAAACTCAATTGCTCGTACTAACAATGAAATAAATCCAGAGGATATTGCGAATCATATCGTAAACATGTCTCGTTCTTCTATTAATCGCCTTCATAAAAGAACAATTAAACATAAACTAAGAGAAATGAAGCGCAATTGCTCGTCTCCATCGAAGTATACGAACTCTTTTAGTAGCGAAGAACTAGATTCAGCTCTGTCCCAAACAAAAAACGGAAAAGCAGCTGGGTACGATGGTATTTTTCCAGAATTTCTTAGAAATGCTGGAAAAAATGTAAAACAATGGCTAACTAAATTTTTCTCGAATATCCTAGAAACCGGCAATCTTCCAAAACATTTTAAGACTACAAAAGTGATAGCGATACTTAAGCCAGGTAAACCATCTAATGAACCAGAAAGCTATCGCCCAATTGCCCTTTTGAGCACCTGCTACAAATTGTTAGAACAGCTCATATACAACCGTATCGCTCCGTTGTGCTGATTCTTTCTACAAGTGGGGAATTTCAAATTCCCCTCAATGTGACTGCGGCACTCCACAACAAACCATAAAACACATTGCAACTGTGTGTGTCTAATCCGACGACGATACAATGGCGACATCGAAGACATCCATTTGGCCGATGTAGTAGCATGGATAGACTCACTCGATGTAAACATCTAATGTTCAAATGTACTGCCCAATGCTCAAATATTTTACTTTTTACTTTTTCACTAAAAGACGCGCAATCAAATTGATTGTAAGCTCATTCAATGTGTATTCATGTTTTGTTTTAGGTAGATTTCATAGAAAAATCTACCTATTTTAAGTTTTATTTTTGTTTTTTAATATGTCATAAAAACCATACGCTAAATAAATAAAGGGCTAGCCAACTAGCCTTGTGTATATCGCACAACCTAAATATTTCATTCTCGAGCCAAAATTGAAATTCTTACCCCCACTTTTTTGGCATTTCTTGACCTTTTAGGCCCTACTGATTCTAAAAAAGCAAAAAAATGTATGTCTGTTTCTCAGCCGGCCTTCACAACCGACGATGTCTAGAAAACCGCTGAAGGGATTTCAAAAATGTTTGTTTCTAAAAATAGGTATACTCAATGGTTTGGCTATACGCATCTCGATGTAAGGGACTACCATATAATTCAAATAATAAAACTACATACGAAACCATGACGGTTTACAAACAAAAATGGGAACGCAATTCATTTTAAAAGGGCAAGTAACACGTAGGGGAAATGGGAAGGAATCCCAGAGGTTTGACTAACCTTATCTCACACCATGAGATTTGTAATTAGCACATTATTAGTGTAAATTCATACCAATAACAAAAAATAACGAATTCCTAGACATTTATTTATCTTACTATACTACATATAAATAAAATCGATACCTTACGCAATGAAACACTTTTTCCTTCTCATCCTTCCTTCAGACTGCATTGTTTATTTACGGAACATAAGATTTATTTATTTGGTACTTTTATAGGTTACACATGTACCACCTTAATATAATGAATGTTATACATATAATTTTAAATCAGCTTAATTAGCTCTTAATTTTTTAATTTTATATATTTTTTTTTGTTTTGCATTATACTCCCTCCAGAAAAATCATTGTCTATATTACATATATACTTTTTTTTCTTAATAAACTTTTATTTCTACAATTTTGGAGAGATTGAAATACAAATAGAATTTATTGTCTATAATTCAATAGTTAATTTTAATTCAATTTCAATGTTAAATCTATCCACTTGCACTTAAAACACAATAGTTTTATTATATTTTCTACGTATTGCTTAACAATAAACGTACAAAAAAATTCACACTGCACAACTTTATGGTATCAAAAAAATAACAAAACTGTCTATCTCGAATATTGTACCAACACACAGATGTTCCAACACAATACAACAAAACCTTAAATTCCAGGAATTCCAATGGAACCTTAAACCAATAAATTGTGCAAAATTTTTGCCAATTGATTAACAAATATAATAAAATTTGTAATTTGATTGGTTGTTACTATCCTAGCTCTTTTGAACTCTGTTCAGAAGCGTGCTATACGAATTGTTGGTGATCGAGATTTAAGATTAGATCTTGATTCCCTACAACATCGTCGCACTGTTGCTGATCTCGTTGTCTTTTATAAATATCGTCACCAGCAGTGCTCGGATGAAATCAGGTCCATAATGCCTCAGACATATGTTATTCCCCGTTTGACTCGTTAATCGGTTTGTGCAGGTGGTCGGACTGTCGAGTTTACTCACTGTAATAGTAATAGAATGCAAAGGGATTTCTTTGTACGTACATCGTACAAATGGAATGCTTTGCCCGAATCAATAGTCTCGAGTGCCTTCAATCCACAAGGATTTAAAAAAAAGCGTCCACCTATACCACAAGACGCATGATGTTGTGGGACCTGGGTCTTAAAAGGTATCTATGTGTTGTTGTGACACATTTTGTAATTCCTACTACACAACACTTTTTATTAAAAAAAAAAAAAATAACAAAGAAAATTCAATTTACTTACACACCAAGTTTAATGAAACTATCAACATTGTTACGATTCTACATAAACCTAATGAAATACAAAATCTTAATTTTCGATATACAATATTTCAAAAATAGAACAAGGTTCTAAAAACAATAAAATTACTTTATGAATCAACATAACGTAAAATAATCGAATATTCCAATATTTTCTCAAGGTTTCTTGAGATTATGGAGAGTCGTATATCGGATTCCTTGCAAGTTAGATTAGATTAGATTTTAGACGTGCGATGAAGTTAAGTGAAAATTAATTGTAAACGAAACAAATTGTAAATATAAAATTTAATAATCTGTTCATAAATTTTTTATATATTTGTGAATATTGAATATTACAAAAACGGCTTGTTTATAGACTAATTTTTTATAAAGTTATTTTAAATTTTATTTAAAAATCATGTTGCCTATATTTCGACCTTGCGGGTCATCTTCATTGGCTAAAAACAATAAATTATATTAAAATTAAAAAGTACGGTATGACTAAAAGTTAGACTAAATTCAAAAAAATTATGTCATATCGAAATTCACTTGGAACAACTCTTACCTTGTAATATTTATCAAACTTCACATAAATTAACATATTGTACAACATACATAGTACAACATTTTTTGTTTTATCAATTAGTTAGACATGTTTAGCACACTAAATATGAAATATTCATTATTTAGACTCTTTGAATATCCGAAGATACCATGTCAACTATAAAGGAAGGAGATGAGGAAAATGGAAGGAATGGGGATATAGGGATAACTATACTAATTTTTAAATGATGATGGACATTTTCTTTAAATGCCTGAGGGGAAAATTCATCGGGAAATACAGAGGAAGGCATTGAGTAATGAGTTCCATAATTTGGCCACTCTATTAAAATAGTCGTTTTGGAAGGACACAGTTCTACAACGAGGTATTTGTACAACAAAGGGATGGAATAACTCGGCAGCTCCTGTTTGTCGATTATACTGGAACGATGGAAGGATATTTTGAATTTCCTTAGAGGAGAATTCGCTAAAGTTATATTTATAGTAGATTGACAATTCAGCCACATTTCTTCTGTGCTGGAGTGAATCAAGCTGGTCCGTTAGTTCGGTATTACCAATCAACCGTATTGCTTTTCACTGTACAGAGTCTAGACATTTTATTGTTGACTGACAAGCACCTCCCCAAACATGACAGCAGTACTCCATACATGGACGAATAAAGGACTTGAAGATTAGCAAAATTTGCTCGGGATTTAAATACTTTTTATATCGACTCAAGAATCCTAATTTTTGCATTGCAGATTTAGCGAGGTTGAACACATGTTTATTCCATTTCAGGTTATTTTGAATATCCATTCCAAGAAGTCTAACTGATTTAACCTCACGCAGTTCCTCATGGTTTATTTTAATAGGAAAATTTTTATGTCGCTCTATTCGTGAAAGACGGCATAATTTGGTTTTGGTTGGATTAAATGAAACAAGATTACGATCACCCCATTCCATTATACGCTCCAGATCTTTGTTGATGGAATCAATTAGCAGCTCTCTATCAGTGGTAACTGCAGTATGAGATCGAAATTTAGGAGATGCATGTGATGCATGTAATGTGCTGTCATCAGCAAAACTATGGATTGGGTGCACTGTGGAAATAAGTAAGTCATTAATGTATAGAAGAAACAAGGTTGGTGAGAGTGCAGAACCTTGGGGAACCCCAGCATTGGTTGTGAAAATATTGGATGTGATACCATCTAAATTAACATGAAATTGGCGACCTGTAAGAAAACTATGAATCCATGAGACAGTAAGATGGCCTATGCCATAAGATTTTAATTTAGCTATAAGTTTAGCTTTATCAAATGTCAAGTGAAATACTGAATGTTTCACCGTGGTTTTCCAGCGATTTGTTCCAGAGATGGGATACGTAGGCTAACAGATCACCTGTTGCATGACTTCTACGAAAACCATACTGCTTATCATCAATAATTCGCGACATTTCCAAATAATCTATCAAATTGTAGTTAACATACTTTTCAAATATTTTAGCTAAAACCGACAGAATTGCAATTGAGGAGGTCCACACCAAAACGCTACATTTCCATTATTACATTTTTCCAACACAGTTCAAGAAAATTTGATTATGTCATTACACTGATTACATTATGTCTAAAGCAAGGTCTATTCTACAAAGAAGAAAAACAGTTCTAATTTAAGCATAGATAAATTTTTGAGTTTTCGATCGAATTCAGAAATTGGAGCCGATCTAAGTACACAATTTATTTTTTAAAGAAAATGGAATTGGTGTGGACCTCCACAATTGGTCTATAATTGTTAGGGTCTATCTTACTGCCTTTCTTTGATATGGGTTGAACGCTGGCCAGCTTCCAAGAATCGGGAAATATTCCGGTTTTATAAGATAAATAGAAAATTTTTGTTAAAATTGGAACTAGTTGTCTAGCAAAGTTTTTAAGAATGAGGGGTGGAATACCGTCGGGGCCAGCAGATTTGTTAATATTGATAGAAAGAAGCATTTTCCGTACAATATTGCAACGAAAAATAATTGGTTTCATTTTCGCTACAACTGGGGGAATGAGTGTAGGAGAATAGGGGGGTTCAACTATGTTTGAGTTTTCTGCGAAAATACGACCCAAAAGAACCACCTTCTCTTTCGAGTCGCTCACGGGAATGTCATTCAGAACTAAGGTTGGAATAGAGGATTGAGTAAAATTGCTCTGGACTGATTTAACTGCCTAAAAGAAACTACGTGAACCAGATGGGTGCTCGGCGAATTTATTTGCTTTCTTCTGGATAAACCAAGGTTGGCATGATATATATCAATGATATATATCTGATATATATCATTGATATATATCACAATATTTATTCCCTGATATATATCATGATATTTATAAAAAAGAAATAATTAAATATTCCTACCTTAAAGTTGGAAAAACTGTTAACAGTCGCAGCAATGCAACAAGACGCATGCCATTACCTGGTTCAGCCATGCCAAGACCATAAAGACATAGAGCCTGACATATCTAAACTTATGACATAAATATTTTAATAAATGCTGAACATATGCTTTGTTATCTGAAAACAATAGCATTTGCTTTAGACAGACCTCAAAGAGATAAAACGACTGTTGCCGCTGTAGTTGAAATTTGGCATAAACTGGAAGTCCATCCTAAAATAGAGAAACTTTAGAAGTTAAAAAACTTTTTTATCGAAGTAGACACATGGCTTTAAATTCATATCATCACCTAGCTAATTTATGCTTAACCATTGATTTAAAGGTAAGCGTTTGAACAACCACCAAAGAGGAGAAGCATATACTTCCTTATTAAACTATAATTATTCAGACTTCATTCCATTTCATTTGCAACGACACTTTTACTGAATCTACACTATTTCCAAAATATGTATTTCAATATCAGTTTAGAAATACACCACCAATGGCGTGGAATGTAATGACTGCCCAAGCAGGATTCTCCAGAATTTAAAATTCGAACAAGCACTGGTCCATTAATGGTTAACAGTACCTTTTTTGCGGCGTTATGCTTCCTGTAGAAGCGTTGCCAAGCTAATCAGGTTAAAAGTACTTGACTTTTGTTGTTGGGCCAGTACTAGAACGATTCATCGTTCACCTATAGTTTAATTATCGCAAATTTCACCTATAGTTTAATTATCGCATCTCTGCTGAAAGACTATGATAATAATGTTAAGGTTGGTTAGATTTTTTTCTTTGGACATTTTTGCTTTATTTTAATTATTTTGTATTTAATTTATTTAAATTTACATATGATATTTTATATTTTTTATTGGCCCTGTCATGGTTGCCAGTACTCGGTCTTTGCTGCAATACTGGTTATCATTATTAGTCTGTTACTAGGCCAGCTGTACAACCTTGTATGGGCCATTGCTGTTTTTTCCTCAGGCAAATGAATGGCAACCATTTATTGTCCGAAGTTATCAACAAGTAAAATTATGGGCCTTTGGTTAATGGCCGAGTTATATAGTTGCCATAGTACTATGAGTCATGGTTGCCAGTACCCGGCCATTGTTAAGTTACTGGTCGCCAGCAATCGACCATTACTGGCCTAGTTGTATAACATGGTATGGGTCATTGCTGCCTTTTTCTTTTTCATTTATTGTTCGAAGTTATTATTCAGTAACATTATGTCAATGGTCTAGTTATGGTTGCCACTCGACCATTGCTACATTACTGGTCGCCAGTAATGGACAAATCCTGGACCGGTTGTACAATCTTGTATGGGTATTGATGCTGCAACTTGGCCAAATAAACAAGATAAGAGGGCGAGCGTATTCGTCATTTGAACTTGTGCAATCGAAGATATAGACGAATAGGCAATTGATAAATTGCCTATAAACTGAATTGGAGTTGCCATATTTAAATTTATTTTATAGGCAAAGAGGTAAAAAACGAAGGAATGCTGTATTGTACTGCATACAAGTGTGGAAAGGGCCATATATTGTATAATATTTAAGATAAACAAATTATTCAAAATAAATATCAGAACTTGATATATATCGGATATATATCTGATATATATCGGATATTTTGATATTTATATAAATATCATGATATTTGCCAACCTTGGGATAAACCCATCTTTGTCCAAGTCTGTTTTGAATTTACTAATATTTCTGGCTTTCTTATAGGCGCTATGGGTTTCAGGTGTTTTATTAGCGTTATACGTCTTGAATGCTTTGCGTTTATTCCTCACTGCCTCATCAACATCCCTTGTAAACCAAGGCTCAGTTTTAGGAGTGATTAATCGATTTGGAATAAACCGCCGCATTCCTTCTTTTATGATTTCAGAAATTCTTATTGCCGATGTGCTAGGATCTTGATCAACACAACAAATAGTTTTCCAAGGTGTTTCATCATAAAAGTTTCTCAGTCCCTCCCAGTCAACGCGTTTATAGTTCCAAACCCGACGAGGATTTGCTTTAATTTGTGTCGGTAATGTAAATTGCACTATTGCTGATATTAGTAAATGGTCCGATGTTCCGAGTGGTTGTTCAACTTTTGTCTTCGTAGCATCTGGTTCGTTTGTCAAAAACAGGTCCAGCAAATTATTGTTATGATGTGAATTGTCTGCGATTCTAGTGGAGCACTCTATCATTTGCGTCAAATCGTGATAATCTGCGAGTATCAGTTCGGCTTGCCTTCCTACGTCGTCAGTGCGCGATGAATACTTAATACATTCTTTATTATGAATATTAAAGTCTCCAAGAATGACCAGTCTTGCTTTGGGGTAGTCCGTGGTAATCTTGTCTAGATTAGCCGAAATTTTATCGAAAAAGGGACATCCTGGGGGAGAATTTGGGGATCTGTATAATCCTATTATAAACATAGTTTCATCAACACCTGAGATCTTCAGTGCTATAGAATTATGGTGCTTATGCCTAAATTGTCATACATGAAAGTGAATCTCGAACAAATACACAGACACCATGCTTGTTATAAAAGGAATGTTCCAATTCGTAGCTAGATATCTGGTATTTATCGAGATCCAATTTCGATGCTTTGCCACTAACAATTGTTTCGGTAAGAAACAATATGTCAGGTTTATTTTTTTCGATGTAGTGATGAACCTCGTTTAGATTCGAATTGAGACCTCTTATGTTGGTGAAGTCAATGCTAAGCTGTTGGTTCACTCTGCTGCATTTTTGTTGAGACAAAGACTTACCCTTTGACATTGCAGGTATAGATACTGAAATTCGGCCAGGCCTAAATTTCAACACTACACAGTACAAAAGAAACTGGGCATCTCTGTCACAAAAACACGATAGCAGGTTTCATGCAACAGTAGCACGATAAGAGAAAAGCAAAAAAAAATGGGGACACAAAAGACACTAACAAAATTGAAGAGTACAAATAAAGGGTTAAATTTGAAATACCCACTAACAACTAAAACGAAATTTTACCTTCCCTGTTACCAAGCAATATTAAACAAATTTATGCTTTAAAATAATAAATAAATTTATTACATCAAAGCAATTAAAGGTAAAATTTTACCTGCCTATCTGGTAACGGCAAATATAAAATACCAAATAATTATCTAAAAAAAATTACAATCTCACCAATTATATAATTGTACCCCTCCGTTCTTCAACAATTTTATTTTCATAAACACTAACACAAACACTATACATACACTTATTTTTCTATTTCCGATTATTTGTTTTTTTTCCTTTAAATAAACACAAACACTATAACATACACTTTTTTTTTTCTATTTTCGATTATTATTTTTTTTTTGTATTTTTTCCTATAAAATTTAGGAGATAACCTTCTTCGTCTGATTCTGGTTGAATTATGATATACATATAAACACTACCCCGACAGGATTCCGACTTCCAGTCGTCGGACTGAAAAAACGCGGCCGAAAATTTGTCGGACAATATGACCCTTCAATTTCACTAATTTTTGTTAAACAATCTTGTGAAAATTAGTTTTGTGGATGATTTGATTTTCAATACCCTGGTATTTTAACGAGTTTGAGTTGTCGGACTCGACAAAACCAGACAATTTTTTGTCGAAAAAATTCACCCTCGTTTTCTAAAACAAATTTCCACCCCCTTTAATAAATAACAAAATGATGGTAATAAATATACAAGACCCCGGGAAATCGCCATGTTTCGGAGTTTACGGAGGGAAAAAGCGGCTGAATCAAGGAAAATGGCAGATAAAAAAGTTGTAGGACTCGTCAAGGACAAGCGCCTTACGAAGTATAAAATATGTGGTAATCATCAAATTAAGTAGGTGAAGGCCCAGAGACTACGTGTGATTACGATCGGATTTGAAAATAGGATCCCTGAATCTAGATTTTTTAGGTAGATAAAGTTGCAAATACAATAAATTTACACACATGCATTTACAAATCTGTCAATTTAGTAAACAAACAAGACTGTTTTATTCCTAATCAGAATAAACACAATTCGATTTTTAGTGGACTGTTATCCGCTCGCCTTTGGTGGGTGCTATGACAATAACAATGTAATCCCAATGTTTTGTTCTTAATCAGAATAAACACAATTCGATTATTAGTGGATTGTTATCCGCTCGCCTCTGGTGGGTGCTATGACAATAACAATAACTCGATAGTTGTTCGTAAAAAACTATATTTTATTCATTTAAATTTGTGGTTTATATACAAATTGGTATACATTGATTATACCAACAAATAAGTACTTAAAACTAAAATTGCTGATGTTCTGTATATTGCCCAAATAGCAATTTTATGTTAACTTACATAATTTAATATATTTTAAACATTTACAAATTGCAAATTCAATATAATTATAAATTCTGATTGCCAATATTGTCTTTTACTTTATTATGTGTTTGGAAATAACAAAGTTCAAGACAATAAATTGAAGTTCATTTGAATATGTTCACCTAAGACTGAACATCCTCCCGGGCGACATTAGTTGATATACAGTTGTACTGATGCTGGTGTATTGGTCGTCTTCTTGCAATGATATACAATAATTAGTCCAATAATTGTTGCAATGATCCCATATGCGAGAATGTAATGATGAACATCGTGATGATTGATTTCTATAGCCTTGCCTTCTGCTGCATTCTTCAAGTGCGTTACGTTAGTTGATAGTTGATTTAGATCCGTGAGAATGCCATCGAGTTTAGGAAGGATGACTGTCTCCTTTGTCATATTTTGGTAAGTTTTACCTTGAAGAATAAGACTGCTGAGGCTCATCGTTGGCTGATAGAAAGATTTCATTCGAGTGTTGAAGTTTTCTATGGAATGTATGATTGTTATACCATCAATGATTGTACAGGCCTTAATCGTAATGAGTCCCGTTCCACTTGTCAGTGTGGTTGTGACTTCCTTGTTACAGACGATATTTATTGTGTGATCTCCTTCAGCGATAAAAATCCATGTGCTTGGATCATGTGTAGGAATCCACATGTTTCTTGGTTCCATAAATTGAATCTGGCAAGCATCTGAATGTGTATCTTTATTCATGATTAAATCAATCTCACAGGTTGTTGGATTACCTTGTGTATTGTACATGACGTTGTGGATCATGCAAATATATTCTGAAGCTCTAACAGATTTGCAAAATGTAAGCTCGTCTTCTGACATGGGATAATAGGATTCCCTATTTACACTTATCAATAATAGTTCACTTGATGGGTTTATGTATGCATACCTATCTTTATGTTTAGTTGGGAGGGCGATTGGTTTTATTATTTGATAGATTTTGTTACTGACTAAGGGCATCTTTAGTTCAAAGATTAATGAATTCTTTACTTGCCCAACCTTAGCTGTCATCATTTGGTATAAAGTCATCAGGTTGTTTTCTTCATATATAGTGGTATCGGCTGGAATGATTTCATGTAATTTTTGTAATTCATTTATTAGCTGATTGGGCTTGAGAATGAGTGAATTTATTTTGCTATGATGAATATCTGTGATGACCTCAATTAGCTGTTGTTGTATTGAATAAAAGGTTGCCATTTCGATTGATAGATGTATCCATAAAGCCATAAATCCTTGAACGGCCGAATTTTCGTTCTCTTTATTTTGTATTAGATTGAGCATTGATACTGTTTGTTTATCTATCTCTTGTAGATGAGTATTTACCACTGTAAAGTCCTTTTTTATGATATTTACAGTCGATTCTGTTATTGTGATTTGTTCTTGAGCAGTTTGTAAATGTTTTGTTCATTATTCTTTGTTATTATTCGTACCGTTGCGCATCATCTTGGTCGAGAATCCCAAATAGTTGGTTAGTGAGAGTACCGACTACATTCACTAAACCACGTTTTACCCGGGTATGATTATAAGTAGGTTGAAATATTTCGTTGTTCGTATTTATGTTGAAAAGTTGTTGTTTCATTTGCAAAACTGCAGGTCTACAAAGTTGTCTTAGATGTATCCACCTGTAATGAAGAGCTTTCTCATTGGCGAACCAATGAGAATGGCATAGCAGGATGCGTACCTAGAGTAATTTAACGACTAATGCTCAGCCCTCGTGGATTTGAAAGATTTTTTACCTGCGGCTTCAACACAAATGCAGAAATGTACGCAATTTACGAAAAGATACAGAAATGGAAAAAAAAATACAACTGAAAAAAGGAGACTCTGGCGATCCCTTTTGCGAAAGAACCACTATCAGCGCGTCCAACCCCCACAATCACTCCCAGACGCCCACACACTCACGCTTCATACATGCTAACATTCACCCACACACTCAGACTGCGAAGTAGTCTATAATTTACTGTGATATGAGTAGAAAATTAGTATATTACATATCTAGAGTTGTAAATAGCATTTTACATGCGAGGGAAAATTTTGCGCACGAGACGCGTAGCGTCGAGTACAGTATCTTCACGACCATGGAAAATGCTTTAGAACTCGAGATTTGTTATATACTTTTTCTACGACTTTGTTTTAATGCCCAAACGCATATAATTACTTGAAAAAATGAACTACTAATTATAAATTAAATGCAAATAGTTTACAAATTGTGGTAGGCTTTGCATTATTCTGTGTCAAAATGAATTGAAATATTTAATTTTTAAAAATCAAATTTTTCTTTAAATAAAAATTTTTCTTTTTATTAAAAGCGTGCGGTAATATATATATAAAAATCCATTACCGCACGCTTTTTTTTACTTGCCGCACGCTATTTGAAATAATCAATTTACATGTCATGGATAGTGTGATGTAATTTATAATTTACTGTGGTAGGAGTAGAAAAACACTTATTTTATCTAGGTAGGTGATATCTAGGATTACTAAGAGTCAAATTATTTTTACTTTAATACTTCACGTCACGCTGTGAACACCATTGGAAAAAAATGTTTAATTTCTTCACCGTCTCCTGTTCTTTAAAAATTTTAAATCATCAAATTTCTTTTCTCCGTCAAACATTTTTCAATATCAACAAATAATTTGAGAAATGGTCCCTAGTTATCATACTTTTCAATTCTTTTTTTTTGACAGATAAAAGTTTGACAGATAAATTTTTGGAATATTTTTAGAGTTTTGAAAAAGTTTAAATTATTAATTTTATTATAATTTCTGGAATTTTGAAGAAAGTTTGTACTTTGGATTTTGTTATAATTTTTGCGATATTTTTCGAATTTTGGAAAAAGTTTTTTGACTTTCGAATTTTTGATTTGGAAAAAGTTTCAATTTTTGATTTTATTTGTTAAAGTTTTTGCATTAGTTTTAGAATTTTGAAAAATGTTTCAATTTTTGATTTTGTAAGAATTTTCGGAATATTTTTAAAATTTTGAAAAATATTTCAATTTTTGATTTTCTTATAATTTTTGAAATATTTTTGGAATTTTGAAAAAAGTTTGTATTTTTGATTTTGATTTTATATATAATTTTTGCAATATTCATAGAATTTTGAAAAAGGATTGAGTTTTTGAATTTGTGAAATACATATGAATTTTTGCAATATTTTTAGAATTTAAGTTTCAATTTTAGATTTTGTAAGAATTTTCGGAATATTTTTAGAATTTTGAAAAAGATTAAATTTTTGATTTTATTATATTTTTTGGAAATTTGATAAAAAATTGTACTTTTGGTTTTGTATAATTTTTGCAATATTTTAAGAATATTGGGAAAAGTTTCTATTTTTGATTTTGTTATAATTTTTGCAATATATTTAGAATTTTGAAAAAAATTTCAATTTCCAATTTTGTAATAATTTTTGGAATATTTTTAGAATATTCAAAAAAAGTTTCAATTTTTGATTTATTTATAATTTTTAGAATATTTTTGGAATTTTGAAAGAAATATGAAGTTTTGATTTTGTAATATTTTCTCGAAACGCTAAATGAAGAGTTTTTTAAGTAGTTTGCTGATTCTATCATATTTTCACTACAGTAACTTAATTTAAGATCTGTTATAATTTTCCGGCAACGTATTTATGTTTCGTGTTAGTTTTGTAATAAATTTCTAAACAGAGATAAAAAATACTTGTTCTTTAACAAAGAGTTTCATGTTTGATATATATCGCTCCTCAAAACTAAAAACAATGTCCTCATAAAAGTTGTTTGCCGAAAACTATATCAAAATCCTTAACGCAGACCGAAGTATGTATTGATATCTTAGAGCTTGAGATATCAGCCATTTTATATTGTATCTTTGGTTTTGCAAAATAAACTGTTAGCAATTTTTTGTTTTTTGTATGCTGTTTTATTGGTTTCAGGTATTTATCATTTATATGTATGTATGTCACAGATCGAATTAACGGTGCCTGAACATTTTAACTGGAACTATAGGATTTTGCTTTTGTAAGATTATATTTTGTGGGATGTCAATTTGTGTGTGATTATTTCTAATGGATGTTGATGTAGTTTAGTTTATTTATCTCTTGATGTACTGATGTGGTTGTTAATTTAGATTGATAATTATTTTCCTTCAAAATATTTTTAATAAGTTTTATGTTACCTCCGTAAAAAGATTTGTTACTGAAAATTCTTTTTATAAAAAACCTAGCTACGTTAATTTTCATTGTAAAACGATGTGTTGATACATATTTAATATTATTAAAAAATTTATAAGTTTTCAAATATTATTTCATCTTTCAGATTTATCTTTCAAAAGTGGATTGGTAATGGCTCAACAAAATAGAGAAAACAAGATTGCAAGATGGTATTTTGGCGGTATAGCAAGCGCTGGCGCCGCATGTATAACACATCCTCTTGATTTATTGAAAGTGTTATTGCAAACACAACAAGAAGGAAAATTATCATTACCCCAAGTTACTGCCAAAATTATTAAAGAAGATGGTTTTACCAGATTATACAATGGCATTTCAGCTTCACTAGCTCGACAATTAACATACTCCACTGCAAGATTTGGAATTTATGAAGTTGGTAAGCAATCTTTATCAGATGATCCCAGTTTTGTTACAAAGGTAGGACTTGCCGGTGCAGCTGGTGCTTTTGGCGGTTTAGTCGGAGTGCCGGCCGATTTAGTTAATGTGCGAATGCAAAATGATATGAAATTACCATTAGAACAAAGAAGAAATTATAAGAATGTATTTGATGGTTTGATACGAATTAACCGCGAAGAAGGTTTTAAACGTTTATTTGGTGGTACATCAACTGCGACGAGTCGTGGTTTTCTAATGACCATAGGTCAAATTGCATTTTACGATAAAATCAAATCATCTATGCTCAGGTCCGGTTATTTTATTGATAATCCAACTACTCATTTTCTAGCTTCGTTAGGTGCTGGAGCTATAGCGACTACATTAACGCAACCATTGGACGTTTTGAAAACTCGGGCTATGAATGCTGCGCCGGGCCAATTTAATGGGTTATTTGATTTAATTAAATATACCGCCAAATCAGGTCCCTTAGCCTTCTATAAAGGGTACATACCTGCATTTGTACGGCTAGGACCACACACTGTCTTAACTTTTTTGATTTTAGAACAACTAAGATTAAATTTTGGTTATTACAAAAACACAAACTAGAACATAATCCACATAAAATGTATTCCATAAATGTATTTATTCGATGTTAAAATTTAAACTATATATTTATAGAAAAAGTTATTTACACTTTATTTTTTATAGTATTATACTAAGCATTTAAATTTAACTTAAAAAACAAGTTCTTCCAATGTTTATAAAAACCTCAGTAAATTTATTTTTCACAAACTTTAAATTTTCAATTACAAACAGAATTGAATATTTTAACAAAACTGTTAATAAATAAACCAAATATAAAATTTTAAATTATTTTTCATTAGTCCTAATGTTCGGTCGAGAGATAAAAATTGTGAATGATAAAAAAATCATGATTTTTCTGTCAGTGACATAGTATTAAATGCATTAATTTATCATGAAAAAATCAAGTTTTTTCTAAATTTTAAATGTCAAAATTTTTGGTTATACTTGTCAATAAAAATATTTTATTTTGATTGTTTACGCTTTTTATTTTATTTTATTTTGGATTAAATTTTTGAAATACTTATTCGAGGTAAAATTGTTTTGTGTCTTTCGGGATAACTTTATTTTTGGTGGGTCATTACATTCTAAACCACCCAAAAAAATTTAATTTTTAACTTACCATTTTAGGTTTTTATAAATTTGCAGAAATTATTCTCCATAATTATAAAAGCAAAATCTACTTTTAAAATTGGTTTGTTATTCAGTTTTTGTGTAATCAATCAATTCAAAATCTTGGAATATCGTCATTTTCGAGCTCGCTAGTATAGTTTCAATTTCGAATATCTCAAGTTGCGTAAAACTTAGAGACCTGCTAGAGCGCTCATTTTAAAGAGCATTATACGAGGTTGATATGCTGCTCGTGGGTCAAAATTTGTTTTTTGAAAATCTCAAAACTATCTTTGAAAACACATCAAAAAGTGCTTTTTAAAAACTTTAAAAAAATTATAATTTTTTTTACCCAAGTACGGTGAAGCAAAAACAAGGGTTTTGTGGTTGACCACGATGTATGTATGTATGTGTGTTTATAGAGACTATACTGTTGTAACTTCTAATAACGGTGATGAGCAATTCTACGCGCTATTTTTGCCAAGATATTTGAAAAAGAAAATTTATTAATTCAAAATGGACCGTTAAAGAAAGCGTAACAAGCAGTATTGATAAAAAAAATCACGATAAGTGTATCAAACACTATATCAGTCGCACTTGACGACCTTGGAAAATCTATTTAATTTAAGGGTCGATTGTATGAATGCGGATAGAAGATAAATCCTCGGATAAATCGTCGTTTATATTGTATGAATCAGGATAGAACAACAGATTAATTCGAGAATAAAATTCTATTCTCAGATTTATTCTTTCTATTTCTTACATAAAACAAAGGATAAAACAATTTGTTTTTTTCTTGACATGCCCATAGCAGGATAATTTTGTTTTGAATTTGTGGTTATTTTTTAATTTAAATTTGTTTTTTGATATATGTATATTAATAGTAAAACAAATAATGTTTTTGATATAATTTTAATATATTCAATTTAATTGTGTAACGGGTAAATATTGAGGCTTGAGATTGTTTCAAGCGTAGAGCCATAGTTTTACTTGTAAAATAAATAAAATTTGTTTGTATAAATTAGTTGTAAATTTGAGTATAAATGTGTGAATGAAAATGATTGAGTGCTGCAATAAAAACAATTGAAGTTTTCATCAAAGTTAGAACCTTACGAAATTTCTTAAATAATTCAAATATATTCATAGATACTATCAAGATACATATGGTTTTGCTGGGGATAAGGCCCGCTATACACTTGAGCTAAGCTATGCGAACTATGTTTTTTGTATATAACGTAATCAGATGGATGACTATACACTTGAGCTAAGCTATAAACTTAGCTCAAGTGTATAGTCATCCATTTGATTACGTTATATACAAAAAACATAGTTCGCATAGCTTAGCTCAAGTGTATAGCGGGCCTAAAGATCGAAGAAGTATGGATATTGAACAATTAAAACAATATTATAATTATTACTTGTGGAACTCTGGTCACTTTAAACATAATTTGCACGGGTTTCAGAGTACAAAGCTATCAAAAAGATCAGTTTTGTAATATTCCAGATTCAAAAAGAACTACATATACGGATCTATCAAGTTATGGCGTAAAGGAGCATGTCCAGTAATGCTCGATGAATTTGTAGCATGGTTCAGATGATACAAACATGGGCAATTAAAAAGAAATAAAAAAAAATTAAAATAAAATATTCGAAATCAGTTCAAAACTTTTCAACTGAAACTAATTAATCAAAAATAAGGAAAAACATATTTTTTAACGACTGTCATAGAATAGTAGATTCTTGTATGAGCTTAGAATGAAGGCAATTCTTCACGAGGATAGCGTAGCGAGTGGAGGGAATCATCCGAGTGAAGAATTACCATCATCCTAAGCGAATACAAGATGCTTTTTTATCAACGACTGTAAAATATTTCATTTAATTTTCCGTTTTCATGCAAAAATTTGTATCGCCATATTGAAATAAAAACATCAAAGATAGCGAAAAACAAAACAAGTTTGTTGTTTAATTTGTTAGGGGAATATTTAATAAACTATAGAGCTGTTAAAGAGTTTTAATCAAATTCACTACATAGTTGTGGAATGAATACAATTACAATGGAAGACATACGCGTGGTAAGCATATATTCTTTAGTGGATAAAATAATGTTTTCTATCTGTCAGGATAAAAGAGAAAGTTGGCTTTTGCTGTTTAGCGAGCATTTTTTAATTTTTTCTGCTCTTAAGCGGAAAGTAAAAACACAAGTAAAACCAAAGACATAATATTAAAATTTATTAATATCTTCTCTCCAAAACACTTTTGATTTTTTGGCTCTATAACCCGAGAATGTCTTTTTTAAAAAAGACATTAATCTTTTATATTTACCAATATCCAAATTTTCTTTAACGATTAATGTTGTTTTTATCATTGAATAGATTGACCACATTGATGAAGACTTTTTTGTCTACGATAGATCACCAAAATATGCCAAAACAGTGGCGTAGCTAGCATGGGTGGCACCCGGGGCGGATATTGTGGTGTCACCCCAAAAATAAAAACTATCAATAATAATAAAAAGCCGATAAACGTAATTTATAATTTTTTTTAATTAATACAAATGAGCATTATTATTATAAGCCCGCAAGTAATTTTTAACTAATTTTAATTTGCTGAAACTCCTCTCACACGAAGCCACTAATACGCAAATAGTCATAAATAAGTTTAGTGCGACCGTAAGATTCGGAAGAAATTCTAACAAATCCCATTCTACGATGAATTTCAAAAAGTCTAGGTACACCCAGTTAGAAACTGTAACATTGGCCGCTTTTAAATGCCTCCTCACCCTTTGTATCTCTATGAGGAGTTCTGTTGCCAATACCGCATCATAAAAACCAGTAAATTTTGATACCGATAATTTTAACTCTTCACTGTTCGCCAAAAGCTAAGTGTTTGTCTGCACAACCTCGAACAATGAAGCTAAATCTTGAACTGACTTCAGTTTAGTTCGGAGTTCATCGGTCAAGACATTCCAACATGTCCTTTTTAAGTTGAGCTCTCAGTGTCAGTCCAACATCAGGTGCAAACTCACCACCCGTTCGTTTTTGCGTTTTTATGACGAATTCGGCTTTCCATTGGAATGTCATAGTCCTCCGATTTTTTCGCAGCAAGATCTATTGCCTCTTCTACAATGAGACTTCGTAATGAATTGACTCTATTTTTGTAGCTAATTGATCAATATTCAAGCCCGTGCTTTGCAATCCAATCTGAGCACAGATATTATTTCTCTTAGAATATCATTCCAAAACAAAAGATAGCAAAGAAACGAAAAATCACATGCTGCATTGTTAAGGTTCTGTGCAGCGCCTCTAGTGTCTAAATTTTCTTGTTGATCACTTAACTTCTCAATTTCAGCCACAATCCCATCAAAGTTTTCGGCCAATACTTTTACTGCAGCATTTAACAGTTGCTTTGTTGTGTTTAGCAAGTACTTCCCAGCGGCTAGTCGAAGCAGAAAAACATGTACAAATGGCTTCCACTGACGAGTGTTGGCCGTATAAATTAATTGGATGATCTTTGCAGCCCACAAAAATTGCTTTGTTATTTTTTGCTTTAATAATAGCTTGCACTTCTCCATGTATACTACTCATAACAACTGCATTATCATAACCTATGGGAGCGACAATTCATAACATCTATACCATCATTTTCAAGATTTTTACACTGAAAAAAACATGTCCTATTTCCAATCGAAATGCAGTTGTCTCAACCTCACCGTGCGGGCAGATATGGCGAGTCGAAATACGAGATTGATTCAACAACCGTACAATGATAAGCCGATGCAGTTGAGACAATCAGTTGAAATATTTATGTGGAAATAAAATATAGTTCAATTAATCTCAAATACTTAAATTTTAAAATGAAAAATTCATGATATAAGGCCAAAGATATATGTTTTCATGGAAATAGTTATTAACTTTATTCAACTACTGTTATATTGGATAGCACTTTATATTTTAATTACACCTCATTCTGTTATCAGGAAAATGTTACTGAGTACTGAGTAGTTGTCCCAATCACGGTGAAATTGTTTGTAAATATCTTTTCTTTGCATGAATAATAAACTGCCATCTTCGAGATGAGGCTATCATTACTTCAATTTTTTTTTCAGTGTAAGAATTTCATCGCTTAAATCAGCGGCTTTTTTCCACGTAAAGGAAAAAATCCAAGGAATACTTCCTTGATTTCCACTTTACTACCATCAATTTTCACATAACGAATCACTTCTGACATTTGATCAATATGTGAAATGTCAGGTGTGCTATCAAACATAATTCCAAAATATTTAACCGATTTAATTTCGTTGACAAGCTTAAACTTTACGTGGATCGCTAAAACATTTATGAACTCATTTTGTATATCTGGTGACAAATATGATACTTTTGGTGATTTACCATGCTCCAAATTCAAAATGTGTTCTTTTAACACTACATCATACTTTGACAATAGTTTGGTTAGTTCTAAGAAATTGCCTTTATTTGAAGAACTTTGTCCTTCATCATGTCCATGAAATGCTGGGTTTTGTTTAGATAAAAACAAAGTTATATCCAATAATCTGGATAGAAGATGTATCCACTTCTGTTTTTTATTGTATATTAATTGCAAGGCTGCGTCTCGTATCGTTTTATGAATTTTTAACCTCATTTCCAAAGTTTTCCATTTTTCAAAATTTTCCAGATGTTCATTTTAAGTTTCATGCTCGGCCACTTTGGGATTTAGTTTCCACCGCTTCTGATATCCAGTAGTAAATGTTGATTTTGTATTATTATTATTGGTGACAGCAAATACACGACAAAAGAAGCAATACAGGACGCAAGTTATTATTTACAGGAGAATAAACAATCCATGGCCGTAGAATTTTTTCACCATTATTCATCATTTTATAAAACCATTCTTTAGAAAGATGGCGAACATCACCTTTTATGTCTAACCCGTGTCTAGATACAGTAACAAACGACCCTTCTCTATTTTGAAAATGTTCACTTTCTTTTTTATTGATTTCGATGCGAACATTACCAGAGACGAGTATATTCCAATGTGATACATCTCTTAAGTCCTGAAGTGATTCACCCATGCAAATACTGTCTTCGAAAGTAGAAGCATTAGCGGCATTATCACTGTCATTTTCATTATTCCTTTCTAATTCGTCATCATAGGTTATCATTATTAATTCTGTATTGTTGCTGTTACTTTCCGAAGATGAGCCAATATTCTCTGAAACATTCGTTGCATCAACGTGATAATCAGTTTCTTTTGATGAACCTTGGATATCATCGGGTTTTGTAACATATTTATAGATTTGGTCTTTCTCTGCTGGAACCAACTTTTTCTTTAAAAATTATGAAATCCTCGTGGCATATTTATTTTTTGGGATATTTGCTAAACGAAATCTAAGAAAATATTTTTAATTATAGTATAGGTGTCAGCAAAGCATTAATTCTAAATATATTTGTAGGATACATAATAGGTACATAGTTCATAATAAGTACACTGTGTTAACGACTAAATACACCGCCAAGAAAATTAATTTATTTAAATTTCCTTGTAACAACTTATATTAAATAATATTTGATAAAATGGAATATACAAATCATAGCCTAATATTATAAGGAACTATTTAAAAAAATATAAGTATGAAATCCTAAAAGATATTTTATATAAAGAATTGAAACCAAAATTAAATATCCAATTAGAATCATGCTCAATAATTTACAAAATTGAATGTGATTTTTGTGAAAAATTTTACATCGGGAAAACCGGAAAATGTTTTAAAGACTGATTTAAGGAATACCTGCCTAAGAAGAAAAATAAACAAAATTTAAAGTTTATTTTTGCAAACCATTTACATAGTTAATAACAATAGCTACACCACTTTTAAAAAAAATTGAAGGCTTTACATTTATGTAGCCAAGGATCTTTAAAAGAATCACTTGATGAGTTTGAAATTTCCAAGGTATTTAAAACCCAACAAAATGTAATTTTAAATGATAAACTTTCATTTAATTCAAATATATAAAACTGAAAACAAACAGTATGAGTATGTATCAACCTACAAAAATTTGCAAAACTGCAGTAATTGCACAACTGCCATTTTATTCCACAGTAATTATTTTTGTGTCCATTGAAAAACGATCTATTTCAATTTATTCTTTGAGTTTCAAGATAAAGGAAAAAAAATTATTTTGAGATCATTTACAAACACGGTAATTTGATTGTTTGTTAGTTTCCTTAGGTGTTTGCAATTAATTTGTTTGAAATGTAAAACATATTGTTACGATTCAGAAAAATCTAGACGATTACGGTCACTTCCAGGAAAATAAAATCAACAAAACACAACAGACAAATTAATGAAATTAATATTGTTGTTGTTGTCTCTTCTTAGAAATAGGGTCAACATAAACGATTTTATGAATCAAATCAACATAACGTAAAATAATCGAATATTCTAATATTTTCTCAAGGTTTCTGGAAAGTGATGTCGAATTATCTAGAAGTATTGCAGAAGGTATATAAGAAAAAATACCTTTTGTAGTTTTAAATTAGTTTATTTTAAACCTGCGATTGTGAAGTTAAAAATTATAAAAGTGATCTTTAAATTAGTTTTTGTGTAAAGTTTTTGTAAATAAAGTTATAAGTGTTATTGAGTAAAAATATTTTGTGTATTATTTTGAACGTTGTGAATTGGAAATTTCTACAATAAACCGTTGGAGTTTCTGAAGCTGTTGAAAGAATATTCTAGTTAGGAATATTGTTTGCTGTATTGTTTTCCTGTTGTTGTGGAGAACAATTAAGGTGTTGAATACTTAATAAAACCTGGTGTGTTTGCTAACTAATCAGTGATCGAACTCAGGAGAGATTGGGAATTGCGTTTATCGAATTGTGAGTTAGGCAAATTCGAAGTAAGGTAGGAAAAACGTAACAATATATTAGGTAGTAAGGTTAAGCGGATATTTTAGAAATAATTTTGGAATAGAGACATTGTAACTCAAGGGTGCCACCCTATCGACAAAGGGGTCCACATTATCGACGTAAACCACTTTTCCTATACATTATTCAGCATATATGTTTTCAGACCTGGTCATTAAATAATCATGCTTGCATACTAAATAATGTATCGTAAAAAACGTTCAATATGGTATCTATAGGAATATTCAAAGCTATTGAGTAATTGTGGTGATGGGATTCAATGCTCAACATGTTGATTCGATTAATATTGTTAAAATTTTATTTCACGTAATAACTCAAAAATTTTAAAAAGTAGAATAGATTCTTTTTGAACCAATAACACATTTATAGGACATATTTATAAGTTATCACAATTTATAAATTAAAATTAAATGGATAACCTGGTTAAAATAGTTTCTAAGTGATTTATCGTTAAAAACATGTGATGGTTTGTTTAAGTTTTTTACGTTCGGGTGTCACCCCAAAACGGTTTCGAAGTGATTTATCGTTGAAAACATTGTGATGGTTTGTTTATGTTTTTACGTTCGGGTGTCACCCCAAAACGGTTTCGAAGTGATTTATCATTGAAAAACATTGTGATGGTTTGTTTAAGTTGTTTACGTTCGGGTGTCACCCCAAAACGGTTTCGAAGTGATTTATCGTTGAAAACATTGTGATGGTTTGTTTATGTTTTTACGTTCGGGTGTCACCCCAAAACGGTTTCGAAGTGATTTATCATTGAAAACATTGTGATGGTTTGTTTAAGTTGTTTACGTTCGGGTGTCACCCCAAAACGGTTTCGAAGTGATTTATCGTTGAAAACATTGTGATGGTTTTGTTTATGTTTTTACGTTCGGGTGTCACCCCAAAACGGTTTCGAAGTGATTTATCATTGAAAACATTGTGATGGTTTGTTTAAGTTGTTTACGTTCGGGTGTCACCCCAAAACGGTTTCGAAGTGATTTATCGTTGAAAACATTGTGATGGTTTGTTTATGTTTTTTACGTTCGGGTGTCACCCCAAAACGGTTTCGAAGTGATTTATCATTGAAAACATTGTGATGGTTTGTTTAAGTTGTTTTACGTTCGGGTGTCACCCCAAAACGGTTTCGAAGTGATTTATCGTTGAAAACATTTTGATGGTTCGTTTAAGTTTTTTACGTTTCGGGTGTCACCCCAGTTTCGAAGTGATTTATTATTGAAAACATTGTGATGGTTTGTTTAAGTTGTTTACGTTCGGGTGTCACCCCAAAACGGTTTCGAAGTGATTTATCGTTGAAAACATTGTGATGGTTTGTTTATGTTTTTTACGTTCGGGTGTCACCCCAAAACGGTTTCGAAGTGATTTATCATTGAAAACATTGTGATGGTTTGTTTAAGTTGTTTACGTTCGGGTGTCACCCCAAAACGGTTTCGAAGTGATTTATCGTTGAAAACATTGTGATGGTTTGTTTAAGTTTTTTACGTTCGGGTGTCACCCTAAAACGGGTGACACCCGGGGCGGACCGCCCCCCCCCCCCCCCCCCCGCCCCCCCCTAGCTACGCCTCTATGCCAAAAACACATCTTCAGAATAAAAATTTCCTGTTTTTTTTGATAAATATTAATTGATCAATTGATAAATAATAGGTAAGCTTTTTCATACCTGACTTAAGATTTTTCATACCTGACTTAAGATTTTTCAGGCAACAGATCTGAAGTTAAATTGTTGGCTGCTTCTTTTATATGAGGTGAAGTGCTAATTATATCACTTGCATCACTACTGCTCATTTAAAAATAGATATAAACTCTGTATAAATTTTAAATTTAAAATTTTAACTTGACGTCCGATACGTTTTTTATACAATAAATAAATGCCTCCTTTACAACTTTGATCGCATTTGTCAGCAGTCGTTAAAAAAATAGTATGAATACTTTGAGCAGAAAGTAACATTGCTGCTCTGGCATGATTTGCAATTTTCATGCACGAGCAGCAATGTAGTACTTTCTGCTCTTAATATACAATATACTATACCCAACGTTTCGAACAATTTTCTTGTTCTTGTCAATGGCATTTTACTAAACAAAAAATAAATCGAAATGAAAAACAAACATAATAAAATGATACTTTTTTAAAAAGGTGATTTGATGAAAAATTGAAAAGATGAAACAAGAAATAAATAAATAAAATACATACAATACATTCTGCAATAAATACAATACATCATATAAAATATAATACATCATATTTTAAAAACTATTCCTATTAGTTGTACGTGACTGAAGCTGAAATCAACCATCCAACTACAACTCGAACACCTTTTTATACCTCACATAAGTTGAAAGTCTTCATTTAATAGCACATAGAGAGTAACAGTTCATTAACATCACAAATCACAATTGTTTTTCGGAGAAAAGACTATTGCATACAAATTGTTTTCTTCATTCACAGCGTTAAAAAAAATAATGCAAGGCGCAAAACCTATCTTTTTCGCATACTCAATCAAAATTTTTTCGTGAAAAAAATGTAAAATTTCTATATATCAAATCAATATTTTATTATCCCTATCTCTTTAAAAAATGTAACCTTGCTATTAAAACGAAACAGCTGATTTTATATTTATCTAAATTCTAAATTTTCTCTTCACCGAAACAACAAAAACAAAATTCCCAAGTCAATGCCCTATTCTACTTGTAATCAAATCAGTATAATTACTTATGTACATTGAATAAATATCTAAGGAAGAGTAACTAGACATTTTGAGTGAAGCATCTAATTTTTAGTATTGGTGAAGTTTGATAGTGTTTGCATTCTAGCTGGGTGGTACTGTTTACAATTTGCATATTTATATTTTCAAAACAAATAAAAGAAATAATAAATGTTACATATAAATTTAAAAGCCTAATATGTTTGGATAAAATATTTCCTTATATTTCCATATATAAATATTTTTAATTGTCCATACAACACAAATTTTAATCATATTGAATTACTTTAAGAACACCTTATATTCGGCTGTGATTACGTTTGAAATATGGTTTGACAACGATGGATTAAGAAAAATTACATTTATGTAGGGTAATAAAATATAAAATTAAACTAGAAAATAACAGTTTTTGTAAAGCAAATACTTTACGTTTTTGTTAAAACATCATTCTAAACCCTTTTTATGCGTAGTATTAGTCAAAATATTCTAATCATTGATATGAAATTCGATGATAAAATTTCAGTGTTTTTAAAGTTATTTGTACATATTTTAATGCAACACTTCATTTTTATGAATAAACTACTGCACACATACTAATAATTGTTTTGTAAAACGTTAATTTAAACTTTAATTTTTATAAATTTTGTTTAATTTGAATATCTTAAAGTAGAATTTCGGATAAAAGCTATCATTTTATTTTAAAATACAAAACGAAATATGTCAAATGTCATGGATCAAGAACGCACAGATATACAAATTACATACTTCAAAAAATATTCGTGTAGCCACACGTAATTATTCTTCCTTATATATTTATTCATATTTATGTATTCAATGCTTACTTCATCGGCGAGTCTAGATGGTGGGAGACGGACTGCCATGGGAGTAGACGAAAGTTGAGTTCCGGTACCAGAACGACGTTGCCAACCTGCGGTAATAGAGCGTGTCACCGGTCGCGGTGGGGGTGGTACTACCGTATTATCCTTATCCATTCCTCGAGGCAACCTTTGTAATTCCGCGCGCTCGCAAGCGGCTCGACAAATCGGGCAGGTATTACGCTGTAATAACCAATCGTTTAGGCAGATGTTATGGAATAGGTGGTTACACCTTGTGAGAATTTTGACGTCAGCCGGCACTATCTCATGCTGACAGACCGCGCAAGAGCTGGATCTGTCCGAAACGTCAATTCTATCTGTTGCCGCCATTATGAATGTTCAAGAACGCAAACAGCCGCACAAAACTGGACCAATAAAAGCGAGACTATGGAGGGTGAAGAGAAAATCGTTATACTAACTATTGCAGATGGTGAAAACAAAAAATTAAAAAAAATTTAATTATTACAAGAACTAAAATTTTATTCCTGGTTGATTTATAGAGACAAATGTTAGACTAGCTTTTACAACAAAACTTAATATTCGTGATCGTCTGGTATTGGATCACACAAAGATAACAGTTGAGAGGTGAAAGAAAGCAAGTATTCTAAAGTTATGGCAGAAGGTGACAATTCCTAAGGTACTACTGTGACCAAGTATATTAGGGCAGAACTTAAGGAGTTGTATGAAGAATCAGTTAGTTATTCAAACCTTAAACAGCCGTGCGAGATCTGACCAATTCGATACAAGTATAATTTTTCTGTTCTGAAGAAAAATGTCAATCTGACAACAGCCGAGTGTGAAACAACAAAAAAAAAAATATCTATTACTTCCTAAGATGCTGATGTTTGAACCAACAGAGATGTAAATTGTGATGGGAGATTAAATAAGTATACTAAAAATATGACAGAAGATGGCAATTATAAAACGTTTCCGGGACGCGAAGGTCACAAAATGCGGAAAAAAGTACAGATATATCAAAAAAAAATATCTAGATAGCTAACTAAATAGCTAACCTAGCCTTATTCTAGCTAATGCTAATTTAATTGGGGAAAGGATCAACTAATTAACAAAAAATTTCGTGTTCTGCAAAACGAAAACGTTATTATTTTAGATTATTTCTCTATTTCTTATTAATTTAGTTGGTCCTTTTCGCAATTTACCTTAATGTAATTTTCTTTTTCTTGAGGTGATTGATATTTATTCTTGCTGTTGTATTTATTCTTGAGGTTATATTTATTCTTGATATTATATTTATTCTTGAGGTTATATTTATTCTTGAGGTTATATTTATTCTTGATATTATATTTATTATTGATGTTATATTTATTAATGATGATTATGAATGGTTGTGGATTCTAAAATGATTTGAAAATAAGATTAGTTTCCAATATTATCAGCTTCTCTTATTTATTTATTAATTATTTATTTATTTATTTATTCATCTACAAATATTTATAAATTTATTTTTATATAAATATTTATTTTTTTTTTTTATTTACTATTTATGTATAAATATTGATTATGTATTTTTTTGTTTGGGTATAAATATTTGATTATTTATTTTTATCTAAATATTTATTTATTTATTTACTTTTTAAGTATAGATATTTATTGATCTACTTTTGGATGGAGGAAAGTTGGATCCAACCACGGGGTGTCCATCACTCCGGGGTTGAAGGTGCCCATCGCCGTTCTTTCTATTTAGTTTGTTGGTATATGAGTTTAAAAAAAAAATTTTTTTTTTGGGATCAAAAGAAAAGTTAAAGTTAATTTACGTTAAAGGATGGGAAGTGGAAAAGGAAAGGGAACAAGAAGGGATGGATAAGGATGTGAAAAGGTAAGGTGGGAAAGGAATAAGGTGGGGTATGTGCTGATGGTGTCTCACCCAGTGGACGAGTGCTGATGGGATGGTCAGAAGATAAATCCTCTGAACCATCATTCAATCAATCAACACTCGCCAACTGCGATCCACGCCACCAACACATACGGAAAGGTGCTGTAGCAAAGGAGAACCAGTTGCTCATCAGCATGTAGGCCGAGCGAAATCTTCTCTCGACAGCTGGCCACGCTGTCTTAGAAGAACTTCATCGGTATCATCCGATGACAACCAGCACACCTAAGCCACAGGGAGCTAACATTGCTGGGAGGGGTCTCTAACGTTAGACAATGGTTAGCCGAATGAGCAGCCTGATGTCACAGTGAACCCAGAGCATAACCAGATGACCAGGCTGGATGTGATAGGTGTATACACCAATTCACAAATATCTAAGCTTGGCACCCGGTTACCTCTGGCATTCCCCGTGCCAACAAACAACCCATTCGTTACTAGGGTACGTGGGATTGTAACCCCCATTGAGAACAGTTCCGAAGAATTATTCCCACCCTTGCGTTACAGAAAATACAAAAAAGGAGAATATTGCTGGAGGCGTGGGGACGCAACTCCCCATCAAAGAAAAGTCTGAGGGATCTCAGACTTCCTTTGCTCCTGCGCGTATGCAGCAGGGAGCTGCTTCTACGCCGCCAGAGTCTTATACTATTGAATGGTGGAAACGAAAAATATGGAGAAGAAAAATTAAAAAAAAATTTTTCGAAGTTTTTTTTAAATATGAAGGGACTCCTCCAGAGTCCTACATCGCTGTAGAAACCCTTAGAGGAGCCACACGTTGGGCGCCGATTTGTAATGAAGTGCCTCTCATTGAGATAATGAGAATGGCTTAGCAGGGTGCGTACCTAGATTTTTTGTAATGCCATTCGACTAAGTCTCAGCCATCGTGAGTAGGAGATATTATAAACCTGCTGCTTCAGCACAAATGCGGAAATGTACGCAATTTTCATCAAATAAACGGAAATGGAAAAAAATTAGAAGTGAAAAGATGAGACTCTGGCGACCCCTTATTACGAAAGAACCACGGTCGGCACGTTCAACCCCCTTATTCACTCACATACGCCCACACACACATTCACACCCCCTAATCCTAAGATTAAATGAAATGTATCAAAGACACTCACCCTATCCGCCTAGCCTCCAATCCTGCTTATTTCAGCCCTCCATCAGCACTACTGCATTGATTACGTGTAGAATAAGGTATAAAACTGGTATATATGAACGTTGAATCAACGGCAAATATTGGTGTATTCGTGAAACTTCAATATGGTACTTGATACAAATAATCGTTGGATAAATTTATAATTATAGCTGAACACGTCGAAAAAGGCAGAACAACAACTGATGCAAACAATCGTTGAATAAATATATTATTATAGTTGAATAAGTTGAAGAATACCAAGCAATCACTGATGTAAACAATCGTTAAATAAATATATAATTATAGTTGATCACGACAAATAAAATATTCAGCAACAATTGATATTAATAATCGTTGAATTAATTTATAATCATAGTTGAATATGGTAACAATAAATACACAGCAATACTTGATATAAACAATCGTTGAATAAATTTATGATTATAGTTGAATCCGCTGAATAAATACAAAGCCACAATTGATAGAAATAATCGTTGAATGAATTTATAAATATGGTGTAATATGCAGCAAATACTTTACGAAAGTTTGTATATAAACAAAAAAAAAAACGCTGGATAAGTTGCAAATATAGTTGATAACGTTGAAAATTTCAATGTAACAATTGATAGAAATAATCGTTGAATACAATGCAATTATAGTTGAATACGTTAAACGAAAACTACCCAGCAATAATTGATAGAAATAATCGTTGAACAAATTGATAATTATAGTGTAGTACGTTGAAAATTCAATATATCAATTAGTATAAATAATCGGTAATTAAATTTGTAAATATAGATAAGCACGTTGACAATTCAAGGCAATAACTAGCATAAACAACCGTTGAATACATTTGCGCATACAGGTGAATACGTCGAAAATCCCAATGTAAACATTTGTATAAGTAAATGTTGAATCATTTGCCAGTTCGGGTGAATGCGTGGGAAATAGCCGGTAATAATTTGTATAATCCTACGCTAAACAAATTTCCAATCTAGTTGAATGCGTTGTAAACCAAATGTAACAATTTGTATCGATAAGTGTTGAATAATTTGAAATTATAGTTGAATACGTCGCAATGAAAGGAAACAATTTGCAGGAACAATCGGTGAATAAATTAGCTATTATAGTTGAATACGTTGTACAATCGTTGAATAAATTGGTAAATATCGTTGAATGTGTTGTATCAAATGTTACGTTTTCTACGTACCTTGTATTATCAATTTATTTTTATCCGGCTAAGATCTTCAGCTGAGGCCGTGGATGGAAAATTCACCAGCGTTTACAAACTCTTTTGCATAATCTTCCACAAATTAAAACTCTTAGTTTTTAATAATAATTTTATTTTTTTATAGATATATATTTATATTTTTTTTTTCTATTATTGTTTACGTTTATTTTTTTTTTTTTTTTAATTTCATAAGTTAAATTTAATCACTTTTTGGGTTGGTTATGGTATTGCATAATTTATGTGTAAACTGAACTTAACTTTAACTTTTAAACTATTCAAATACCAATTATTGTCTTTAATTCTTTATTTTAATATAGCTACTATTTTTAGTGTAAATTTACTGGACCCCAAAGAAGTATGATTTTTGTTTTTATAAATTTTCATATATTCAAACTTCAACTCTTAAATATTTGTCGAATTATTTTATTATGTAAATAAATAAAAAACTTAAAGAAATTCAAACTGGATTTTACAATAAAAACAAAAAAAATGGAAAAAAAAAACACAATTTACTAAACGAAAAAAAAACTATAATTTTGTTCTGAAGGAGAGTATCCTTTCAGAACCAAGAATAAAAACTTACTTAATTTATTTTCCCACAAAAACTTCAAACTATCCTTGATTCTGAGAAGATTGTCCCCTCTTCAGAATCTCGTCAAAGGAGGAGTTTTTACCAAAATATTTACACAAACTTTTCTAACCGAATTAACTCCTCCTTAAACAAAATTATTAAATATTTACAACAAAAATTAAACTTATAATTAACCAATTAAAATAAACTTATCCTAAATTATATTGCACATAAAAAATTGAAAAAATTTACTTTCACCTAACATCATGGAAAAACCCTACATCTGGCAAACAACTTACAGTTAAAAATTTCCGAAATTTAATCAAACGCAATAAACTTAAATAGACAAATTAAACAACAAAAAAAAAGACAAAATATCCTTTTTTTATGATCTAATATTTTTCCATCATGTTAAGGCGACACAATTATCAGACATAATTGTGAGGGCAATAAAAAACTTATAAATAAATGAAAAAAAATTTATAAATTTATTTACACTTTGGCAAACAAAAATTGTCAGAGTTTAACCAAAGAAAATGTATACATATTGAAAGAAGCATATATACATATATAACATATAGATGTTGAAGAAACACCGTTGAAGTACTTCAACGGTCGTTTCATTGTCCCCTCTCTCCGGGTGAGAAATTTTTAAGAAACAAGGTTTCTATAGCAAAGGCAATCTTTGGTAAAAAGATAAAAAAAAAAACGAATCAAATTATAAATAGCTAAATAAAACTAACGAAATGATTAAAATAGCGTAGATTATAACTAAGCCCTAATAGATTAACAATTCGTCATTCTTAAAATAGGTAGAAAGATTTAGTTGCCCTAATACTTTTCGTCCAAAAAAAAATTGTAAAATATTGTACTTTATCTTAGATTATAACTTAGTTTAATACAATATTGTTCAAATAAATTAAAATTCTTTTTCTAGTAACGAATTACTAAAATGAACTTTTTCTTCAATCAGGAAAGGAAAAGTACCAAAAAAAATTGTTTATGAATTCCACGAACTTAAAGATTAATATTTATTGACTTAGATTATAACTAAGTTTTAATGAAATATTGCATTGAATGAAACTTTATTCTTATAATTACTTAATTTGTAAAGATGCATTAAGTAAATGCATAGTCTATGTGTAATAAACAGGGAAATAATATTGAAGGATTGCAATAATATTTATAAACCTTATTTTAACTGAATACGTGAAAAGGAATTTAAATGATACATTTATAATCTAAATCAATTTTACTAGACTCGCATTACGTCCAAGATCCAAATAAACGAAGATAAAATTGATAACAAAAGTCAAAAAGAAGTTGAATTAACTTAAACATTATCTTTACATTTAACTGAAGATTTTTTTTAATTTTCCCCAAGAAACGGTTTGTTGTCGTAAGCTGGATTATACACTTACCTGATTTTCTTTTACGAAATGTCGTACCACCCCTTGAACTTTTACTGACGCATAATATTTTAAATTTTGGTTTTATAAAGATCCAAATAATAACTGAAGTTTGATAACTTACCCAACTGTTCCACATTCGAACTTTTGACCGTTCACCATGCAAAACGAAGTTCTCCAAACAAAAATTCGAATATTGAACCATACTGATTTGGAGAAAAAAATATGCAAATAGAGAAACAACCTTACTATAATAACTAGTTGAAACTAAAAGTGTGTAAAAAAACAACAAAATAGGACATAAAATCAGAAGTGGTTGGGTAACTGCAGCAGATTTAAATTTTAACTGTTCCTTATTGGCGATAACTAGTGATTTTTTTTTGGATTCCTCATCTCGAATTATGTCATGAGAAATATCACGTTTCAATTTTGTTATATTTGGATATATTTTTCTCGTGTTTAGTTTAATTTCAGAATTTTTATAACTGCACTTTGGGTGACTTACAGCAGTGTTATTTTGTATTGAGTCAATCAAATTTCTTTTATTATTTGCATTTGATTCAACAAAAGTCACGTTATTTTTGGAGCCTACATTTTCGGAATGTAATGTACTAACGTTATTTTCATTACGATTAAGTAGGGAATTCATACACATTAATGATGGATTCAAACTAAAACTTTGAAAAAAATCCATCCCTGATATTAAATCTTGTGTAATTTCCGGTAATACGTACAACATTAAATTTTTTTCTATATTATTAAATTTAATTACAACGTCTACAACTTGAGATCCTTCTAGCACTTCACCGTTAGCTAAATGAATTTTAGAAGATTTTATGCGAGACGTTAACCCACTTTGTTTTAAAAAGTTATCAGAATTTCGACCTAAGACAGATACTGTAGCTCCCGTATCCAATAATCCAGTGATTGGATTATCATTTATAGAAACTCCCAGAAACAATCTATTATCTCCTGGTTTTTGAACTATTATTGAAGAGATTTGTTCCGAAGTATTGGGATTTACATCGATAACTGCACAAGAAGCAGAAGATGTTGATGGCATATTTTCTCGAACTATGGAATGTTGTATTTTATCGTTGTTAATTAACATTAGAGGCTTCTGAACATTCAAGTGAGGATGACATGTTTGACAATATGGAAAAATAGTGTTTTCTCTACCACATCTATAACATAAGTAGTCCGCTCTCCGTGGTTTTGGACAAGCATCTGGTTTATGCCCGTTTTCAAAACAGTTCACACAATCGGTGGTAAATGGTTTAATTTTTTCTGATTGTTTTGAATTCCTATAATTAGTAGTATTTCTTGAACTATTATTACTATTTTGGAATTCTTTCGAATTGCGATAATTCGGATTCCTTTTATTTATTTCTAACTGTGAATTTGGAAAAGTTTGGTCTTTATTGACAAATTTTGAATCACGTAAATTTTTTGCTTGGGTTCCAACATTCTCAATGTTTGATAGACTTGATTGGAACTTCTCATTGGTATCATTTTGTCCAATTATATCGAGCTGATTCATCCGTCTTGCCATTCCCATCGACGCATTTTCCTTGCAAAGTTTTTCCATTCTCTCAATATCTCTACACAAGATGTGTAATTCTTCTACTGTTGCAATATTGGATAAATTTTTGAAACTTAATCCTCTCAAACATGCTGGCCATAAATTATTATATAAAAATCTAAGTTTTTCGTATGGACTAAGTGGATGGGTAAGCTCTTTGAACAATAATTCTATCGATGACCGATAATCTCCAAAAGATTCGAATCGTTGTTGCTTACGATTTCGAATAGAATCTCTTACTTGTTCATCGTATTCTAGGTCGGAGTATTCCCATTTTAATGCATCCAAAAAATTTGTCCAGGTCCTAAAGTTTTCAGCGTATGCGTTATACCACTGAAGCGCACTGCTATCCAACAATAGAAATATGGATCCAAGTAATTCGCCGTCAGAAATTCTTTGAGATTTGGCCATTCTATTAACTTTTGTGAGAAACTCGTTAATGTTTTCTCCGCTTCTACCAGAAAATTTCAGCTTCCAATCTTGAATTGGAACTGGCTTCCAACGTATATAATTAGGATAGTTATTCCTATTATTTTCTGAATTGTGTACATCCAACAATTTAGGATATTGGGGTCTATTTGTTTCCGTCAAATTTTCATACATTGTAGGTTGTATCCAAGGATTGCTGTGATATTTAGGAACAGCTCCCAGATATCGATTGTAATTGTGGGAAGGAGCTGTATTATACGTATCTATAGCTGTGTAGTCAAAAGAATTGGGCCTTGAATATGACATTGAAGCTTGAGTAAATAGAATATTAGATTCACTTAATTTATTATATGTGTTTGTTAGTGGATTATTTCCAAAAGACGCTGATTGATTTTGGTAATTACCATATGGTCTTTCATGAGAACTAGAAACGCGAGTAGTCATAACATTCGTTGAAGATGTATTGGTTTGATGCACTGGGTAGTTGTTTTGGATATTTTGCGAAAAATCTAAGGTATTTGCTTGTGAATATGACATAGTTGGTAATTGAGATACCAAATATGGAGAATTAGTATCTGAGGATTCAAATTGAAAAGGTTTTCTAATATGTGGTTGATCTTCGACATTTAATTGTTCTTGGGGCTTGAAATTTTTCGAAAGTTGTACTCTAACACTACGAAGTCTTCGTAAGACTTTTTGAACCTCAATTCTATTTTCTTCGACAAGTCTAGCTCTATTAATTCGTCCTTCTAGATGTTTTAAAACATTTAGCATATCGTATGACGGAAACTTTTCGACATAATCTAATCTTTTTAAAACCTGATCTACTAAGTTAGGAATACCTTCGTCAATTTCGACGTTTGGAACTAGTGAAGGATCAGTTTGTTCTTCGTTCAAAAGTTTATTTAAAATAAAAGATGGACTCTCTTTGTATTTGTTAAGATCAACATTACGAACATTGAGCTCGTATAAAATTTCGTTTATATCTAACCCGTCTACTTTCATGATTGAAAAAAAAATTTAGTGCGTTTGCAAATATATTTAAGTCTTATGGACTTTTGTTACCCAACTTAATGCAACAAAAATTTGACTGTACCAAAAATGTAAATAAATTTGAAAATTTACTAAAAGTTTTATATAATATATAAAAATAATAAAATATTTTGTGTACGATATTTAAAATAATATGTATATATATGAAAATAAAATTCAAAAATAAATTCAAATGTATTGTTTGCTTTATGACTAAATAAAAATCTTTTTCTTATGATACCAAATTACACTTAATATTGTTTTAGTAAGCTCCAAATAAAAAATATAAAAACCAATAATTAAAATGATAAAACAGAAATTTGTAGTAAATTTTAGTAAAATTCACAAAATAAATTTTTCATATTAAAATAGAATTTGAATTAATGAAAGGAACAATTTAACAAACTAAACTTAATAAAAAACATTTAAATTATGTATAAAATAGAAACGTATTATTGTAAGTAAAAATTGTTCATTCTAATTTAATTAATTTTTTCGTTTTTAAATTCAAATAAAAGTTCACTTAAACAGATTTAAAAAATTCTTCTAGCTCTTATAAAAAAATTATAACCTCAAATTAACAAAGAAAAATTATAAAAATTATATAAACTGGAAGAGCCGTTATAAAATAATGAACAAAAAATCTAAAAATCCAAATTAAAATATTCAAAACATATTGTAGCAGCTGGAAAGAGCTACCCGTTGAGCGCCAATTTTGTTACGTTTTCTACGTACCTTGTATTATCAATTTATTTTTATCCGGCTAAGATCTTCAGCTGAGGCCGTGGATGGAAAATTCACCAGCGTTTACAAACTCTTTTGCATAATCTTCCACAAATTAAAACTCTTAGTTTTTAATAATAATTTTATTTTTTTATAGATATATATTTATATTTTTTTTTTTCTATTATTGTTTACGTTTATTTTTTTTTTTTTTTTTAATTTCATAAGTTAAATTTAATCACTTTTTGGGTTGGTTATGGTATTGCATAATTTATGTGTAAACTGAACTTAACTTTAACTTTTAAACTATTCAAATACCAATTATTGTCTTTAATTCTTTATTTTAATATAGCTACTATTTTTAGTGTAAATTTACTGGACCCCAAAGAAGTATGATTTTTGTTTTTATAAATTTTCATATATTCAAACTTCAACTCTTAAATATTTGTCGAATTATTTTATTATGTAAATAAATAAAAAACTTAAAGAAATTCAAACTGGATTTTACAATAAAAACAAAAAAAATGGAAAAAAAAACACAATTTACTAAACGAAAAAAAAACTATAATTTTGTTCTGAAGGAGAGTATCCTTTCAGAACCAAGAATAAAAACTTACTTAATTTATTTTCCCACAAAAACTTCAAACTATCCTTGATTCTGAGAAGATTGTCCCCTCTTCAGAATCTCGTCAAAGGAGGAGTTTTTACCAAAATATTTACACAAACTTTTCTTACCGAATTAACTCCTCCTTAAACAAAATTATTAAATATTTACAACAAAAATTAAACTTATAATTAACCAATTAAAATAAACTTATCCTAAATTATATTGCACATAAAAAATTGAAAAAATTTACTTTCACCTAACATCATGGAAAAACCCTACATCTGGCAAACACCTTACAGTTAAAAATTTCCGAAATTTAATCAAACGCAATAAACTTAAATAGACAAATTAAACAACAAAAAAAAAGACAAAATATCCTTTTTTTATGATCTAATATTTTTCCATCATGTTAAGGCGACACAATTATCAGACATAATTGTGAGGGCAATAAAAAACTTATAAATAAATGAAAAAAAATTTATAAATTTATTTACACTTTGACAAACAAAAATTGTCAGAGTTTAACCAAAGAAAATGTATACATATTGAAAGAAGCATATATACATATATAACATATAGATGTTGAAGAAACACCGTTGAAGTACTTCAACGGTCGTTTCACAAAAATCGTTGAAAATTCAATGTAATCGTTAAATAAGCTTGATAATACACTGCTGCAATTCGCGGAATATATTTGCAACTACGGATGAATACGTAGAAACTATGTTGAGTTAATTTTTAGGTAACTAACCGTTGAATAAATTTGCAATTACAGCTGAACACGTCGAAAAGTCGATGCAAAAATTCGTGTTAATCAATGTTGAAAAAAAATTGGTAAATACGGATGAATACGCTGAAAATGCGAGGCACAAGTTTGTAGATACCTAGAATTCGTTGCCAATGTTGCCAATGATGAAGTAACTATTGTACCAATATTCGTTGTAGAAGTTGAAATTGATGATACGAATATTGTACCGGACTATGTTGTAAAGGTTGAATTATAAGTTCAGTTAGTTCAGTTCAGTTATTCGAAATGATATCACAGAAATTTTATGTACAATTGAATTGCATTACTTAACAGTTATTTTTAATTCTCAATGATATCACAGAAATTTTATGTACAATTGAATTGCATTACTTCACCGCTAATTTTAACTAGTTATTTTATTTAATACTATAATTATGGTTTGGTTTTATTTATCTTACTGTTAGACAGAGTTGGGTAGCGAAATCCGAAATTCGACGTCCACGCCGTGCTGCCTGGCTAATGCTGACAGAATTAGGTTGGTGTACCGGAGACAAGCAGGGTAAAAACTGCTTAGGCAATCATGGTACATCATGGCGAATTGGCGCCTTAAAACCAATGCGACTCAAGCGTCTGTTCTCCATGTTAGGGGCGGCTTGAAGCGGGCGTTTGTCTTGGATCAAGCGGCTCGCTATATAAACGTGTCAAAAGGTTGTTTCTGGTGACCTTAAGATGCAGAACGGACCCATTCACGACAATTTGGGTTGGGCCTAAGGTTAACACCCTAACCCCGGAAAAAAAATTATTTGTTAAATTTGGAAATCAGAAAAGAAAAACAGAACTGGACAAAAACAGAATTTTACCTGGACGTGAAAAAGGACCAGACTACCTAATCGGAACGTGGAACGTGCGCAGCCTGAGCGCTCCTGATGCTCTTATAAGTCTAGAAACAGAGGCTGAGAGGCATGGGATGGATATCATAGCTCTGCAAGAAATTAGACAGCCAATAATCGGAAAACAAGATTTGGATAGTCACTCTCTATACTGTAGTGGTCATCCTTCTCGAAGAGAATTTGGAACTGGCTTTCTTGTTGGTGCACGCATACAATTCATCCCGGTCAGTGAGAGGATTTGCTACCTACGTGTACGTGGTACATATAACAATATTTCTCTTATTGCCGTGCATGCACCTACTGAAGCTAAGACCGTCGACGAGAAGGATAATTTCTACATAGCACTGGGAGAGGTTATGAAACAAACACCAACACGCGACTTCACTATGGTTCTTGGTGACTTTAATGGGCAGATTGGAAGAGATATCTCTTATGGAAATGTGGTGGGCCCCAACAGTCTGCATTTGAATTCGAATGATAATGGTGAGAGAATGACTGAGTTTGCATTATCAAATAATTTGAGAATTGCCAGTACTTTCTTTCCGCACCGATCGATTCATAAGCAGACTTGGGTCTCACCGAATAGAAACACTCGAAATCAAATTGATCACGTGCTAGTAACAGCACGTTTCTTTTCGAGCGCTCGGGATGTACGATCCTTTAGAGGTGCATACATTGGAAGTGACCACTTTCTTGTATGTGCTAAAATAAGGTTCCACTTCCCAAACCCAAGCATTCCGAAATTCAATCAACGGAAACGTTTTAACATCTCATCACTAAAGAATGCAGAAACAGAAGAGAAATATCAAAACCATATTGCTGAAACATTGGAGAAATCAGAAACCATTAATGGAGACGTCGATAAGTCATGGTATTTGCTCAAAGATGCTGTTTTAAGCGCTGCTGAGGGAATACTTGGACGACCACAAAACAACTCCCAGAAGCCATGGATGGATCAAGCATGCCTTGACGCTATTCAATACAAAAGATATTGCTATCTGAAGTGTCTACAAGGACGCAACACCAGGTCCACGAAAGAGAACTATAAACTGGCAAGACAAGCCGTTACAAAGTTATGTAGACGAACGAAGAGAGAATGGTGGAAGAGAAAGTGTGAGGAGATTGAAAGCTTCAATAAGGAACATCAATCGCGTAACTTCTTTCAACAGGTTAAAACCTTAAAGAAGGGCCGTCAAACTAGATCGACTGCTATTCAAAACGAAGATGGGGAGCTACAAGTAGACCTTAAAAATATTTTAGATACTTGGGCCGCTTATTTTGAGAATCTTCTCAACTTAAGTGACCAGAAACAAGTCGGGCGACGAGCAAAGCTTATTCGTGCGTCAAAGGTACATGTAGACGAACCCACCAAAGAGGAATTCGATGCGGCGCTGTCAAAATTAAAATGCAATAAAGCACCTGGTATCGACGATATAACATCCGAAATGATTGTACATGGTGGTGAAACTCTATCCTTAAGATTGTTTGAACTTGTTCAAATGATATGGAGGACTGAAGCCATGCCACCAATCCATAAAAAAGGTAATCGCCTACAATGTGCAAACTACAGAGGAATCGCTCTCCTCTGCACAGCATATAAGATCTTTTCCTACATTTTGCTATCCAAAATCAATCCTTTTGCTGAACAACTGTTTGGAGAATATCAGTGTGGCTTCCGGCGGGGCCGAGGTACCACCGATGCACTTTTCTCGATAAGGATGATTTTGGAAAAGTGCCGAGAGTTCAACATACCTGTGCACCAACTCTTCATTGATTTCAGGCAGGCCTACGACTCTCTCGATCGAGAATCTCTATGGTCTGCTCTGGTGTCAATGGGAATTCCTGGTAAACTGGTATCACTATGCAAAATGACAGTAGAGAACTCTCAATGCTGTGTACGAGTAGAGAACGAAATATCAAGGTTTTTTAAAGTCGACTCCGGGTTGAGACAAGGTGATGCTATCTCTCCTATACTTTTTAATTTAGCCTTGGAATATGTGTGCCGTCAAAAGAAACTACCGACTAACAACAATATCTTGTCAATAAACTCAGTACAGATGATTGCATACGCTGATGATGTTGTCATCCTCGGCCGAAGTGAAGCTGTTATGAGTGAGACTTTCAAGTCGCTTGAGAGTGGAGCTAGACAAATTGGTCTTCAAATTAACTACAATAAAACCAAACATATGAATGTTTCAAGAGAGGCTGAGAAGAAAGATTTGATGTGCGGCGATGAACGAATTGAGGGAGTTGAATCTTTTAAATATTTGGGATCAATGCTTGACTCAAACAACAGCATACTTACAGATATAAAAGCTCGAATCGCTGCAGGTAATCGAACTTTCTACTCAATCAAACCTCTCCTTGGATCTTCGTATGTATCAACTAACACCAAGCTCAAGTTGTACAAGACATTGATTAGACCGGTTGTGATGTATGGGTCACAAACGTGGACCCTTACACAAAATGACGAATCGCATTTGTCTGTATTTGAGCGTAAGATCCTACGCTACATTTTTGGTCCACTTAAGACAGACGATGGAGAGTATAGAACCCGATATAACTTTGAGATCAGAGACCTTCTTGAGGGTCCTGATATAATAGGTTGTATCCGTTCTAATAGGATTGCTTGGTTTGGGCATCTTCTACGAGCCGATTCACAGTCTGGAATGATTAGAAAAATGTACGTTAGTACCCCAGGGAGTGGGCGACCGCGAGGTAGACCACGACTACAATGGGAGACTGACGTAATAAACGACCTTAAAAAAATCGGCTGCCATGGTAATTATGTCGCTGTTGCGAATGACCGTGGTGAATATTCGAAGCTGATTAGCCTGGCAACGCTCCTACATGGAGCATGAACGCCGTTAAAAAAAAAAAAAAAAAGTTAGACAGAGTATCACAGGCTAATATGTAAACGAATCAACTCGCTTTATATAATCACAGTTGAGCTGGTTTTCCTGTGTATCAGATCATCATCAAAAAAAATCAACATTACCTTGTAATTGGGTTTGACTCTCGATATAAAATTTTCATCACAAACTTGACACACCATAAATAAACTAATTCTATTAATGAAAATTGGCTACTTAAATTTAAGACAAAAAACGTCACTGTAGAACAAAACAGATTTTACAAATTTTACAAAATGAAAAAAATGACATATGTTATCAAAGACGTCAAACGTACGAAATGAATTGTAGTGGAATAAGAGAGTGAAAATGTTACAGTCACTCAATATATAGCCAAAAATTTCAACATCGAAAAAACTCGAATACAGTATTTCCGATGCAAGTCAATTAATTTTCAGTAAGCAAATAAATGTTAGGACCTTTTTTCCAGTAAGAAAACTATTTGTTGTTTGGTAATAATGCAAAAATAATTTTGCGAAACAAACCATTTCCGACACATCAATAACAATTAACAATGAATTAGAATGAATTAAATGCAAGTTTGATCGACTTTATGGTGTTTAGGTATTACAAAACTATAATCTATAATAGCATTACAGTGAAGTTCAGTTCCATAACGGAAAGGTTATTTGAAGGAAAATACTCATACAAAAAAAAATCGAATGTCTAACAAAGCAAGATATTAATTCTTTGTATGTTGACGATTGGACAAATACGCACAGCTGTTTTGAGGTTTGAAACTTCGTTGTTTAATCACGGTTAGTGTATGGAGAATCCAAATTCAAATAGTATGGTGAAATTAAACGGATGGAAACGTAGTGTGAGTCAATTTTAGGGGGTTGTAAAATTAAATATTAATGTTCATGAAATTAAATGAAACCCAAGTAGCAAAATTGGTATTGCTTTGGTATGTCATTTCTTAATTCCAACTTAATCCATTCGTTTTTTGGTATTTTAAATTTTATTTCTTTAATGCTTCTTAAATCGTTCTTAAAATAGTACTCGCATCTTGGTTCTAAATCGGTACGTAAGATCTCACTTAAAGTATTCTTAAAAACTTCTTAATTTGGTATGCATATCAACATCTTAAATCGGAATGTATGAGCACGCATAAAGAATTCTTAAAGGCTTCTTAATTTGGTATGTATATTAGAAGTTTTAAATCAGTATGATGTGCCTTCTTTAATACGTCGAATATTGGTATGTCACATACCATAAGTTTGTATAGTGATGTACACTGAAAAAATATGTTGGTAAATTCTACAATATTAGTTAAACCAAATCAATTTTGTAGCATCATATACAATTTAATACGATTGACAAAACGTTTTACCGTTAGACAAATGCTTTTTATGTTGTTCTTAATTTTAGATCATGCTACAAAATTAATTTGATTGAACTAACTTATTGTAGATTGCACCACCTTTTTTTCCAGTGTACATGTTCAAAACTAATCATACCCAAAATAGTATATATTCGTTCTTGGTATTTCTCCCGAATTAAGAAGGAATATCAACTTTTTTGGTATTGTGTCATACTAAATTAAGAAGATATTTGAACTTAATTTGAGAATTTTCCTTCTACTTGAGCAAAAACAAAATTCCGCCATATTTTCACACAGCAATTTTTAAGAACTAATTTGAAAAAATTTCCGTTAAAATATAAACATTAAATATTGCACGAATTTTTGATTTTTACTTATATTTAGATAGCTAACAACGATATGAGCATGAATATGTCGGGGTTTGATCTACAAATAATTTAAAATATAATTTTGGGCGCATTGTATTTTGGCATATTTTCAACAATTGTAATAAATTAGAGAAATCATGGAGGCGCGTGAGCTTTAATGAAGCTAGAAGTTCCAATTTCACCATAAAACTCGTTTCGTTTGCAAATATCGGTCTAATATTTTCTTAAAACTGATTTTAAACCTTACATATAATTTTTCTTTATTTATCAATTCTTTCAATAAATTTTAAAACAGCATAAAATGTCATATTTTTTTGTTTCATTCCAACATTGTCTATTACTTTAATTTAAATCAATTTAATATAGATAAAGAGAGATAGAAAATTCTGCGTCACTCTTTGACTTTGAAAGTATGTATATAACAAAAAAATGACATACCGATTTAAGAAAGAGTTAAGCTGGAGTTAAGAAGGAGTTGAAAAATAACATACTTATTTAAGAAGCAAATAAGATAAAAATACGCTTCTTAATTCGTTCTATCGGACCGCCCACATGGGCCTTTTTGTACTTAATTCAAACTTAAATCCTTCTTTAAGAAGGCGCGTTGCTTTGTTTAAGTCTTCTTAAATCTTTCTTTAAGTACTGACAATCACTATTTTTGCTACTTGGGAAACAACTATAAGCTACTGAGACTATAAGAAAAATGTGTCTGTCAATGATGGATGGATGAAAAACTATTACAAGCCACTTATGTTAATCAAAATGACAACTAAAAAATCAGAGACTATAATACACTGTGTTCAGGCGTTATCCCAGGCTATCCATTACAGAACAAGTACTTTTTGGAAGAAAACTCACGTCCAAAAAGAAGTTGAAAAGGGCATAGACTGGTCTCCAATAGATCTTGCGTATCCGTATTGGTACGGTGAGGCACTTCAATGTTCTACAAATTAGTAATCAAACCGATCGGTATTTTACAGCCCATTCTTAGCAGAAATAAATTATCTACGACTATACAGATGAACAATTTGGAGGGGTAACGAGAAAAATGGTATTCTACTCTATGGTAAGCGATGGATAACTAAAACATTCCAGACCCGATTCCGGGCAGATCTGGGGGTTCCCGAGACTCGAAAGTCAACGAAAATAAACAAAACCAATTTGCTACACGATCGGAAAGTGAAATAACAATGGACAGACTCCTTGAAAGATATATCCAACAAGACTCCTGTTCTAATATTAATCAGGCTCGAACCCTACACCTGAGCTAATAAGAGTCTCATGCTTCTCGCGACTTAGCTAGCCGGGCCAACTAATGTACGCATCCGAAATGGTGAAGTCGAAATTTACGTGGGTGGCATCTGAACCATCAGGCGACTCAAGACAACACTACCTTCAGTCGTTGAACTGACTAGCAGAAATTACGCAGTGAGAGAAAATCGGTCACAGCTCATGAACGATAATAACACTCCACAGTTGAAGCCACTAGCTGTGTTATAATCTTGAAACGAAATCACCTTCACACCTTCAGGTCACTAAGAACGTCAACCAGTCATGTATGGGACACAAAAAAAAATTTGTCAAATGTTATCCAATGTCCTACTGAAACAGACTCTATTTCTAGATTTTCAGGCTCGAATGTCCTTAGAATGGTATACACCTCTGCGTTTGGAAGCCAGGTCCTCCAGTTCGTAGGCAGCGCTACCTACTAGCCTTATTACTCTGGCTTCAACAAACTTCTGTGCAAGTTTAGCAGATAATTTCTTACCGTCGTCACTCAAAATAAAGTTCCTTCGGAACACCGTATCACCCGGTTTAAATAAAGTTACTCGAGCTCGCAGATTATATCTTTCAGCGCTCCTGACAAATGCTTCGGCGGTTAAATCCAGGATTCGGATTCGGATCTGGTTAAGATAATCAGGACGTATAATTGTTTCACCTGGTTCATGAAGGCAGTTCAGTCGTCGTAGTAAATCATAAGATGAACCATGAGTCACAGGTATTCCAAACATAGCAAAATAGGGGGAGCATTTAAGAGTTTGGTGAAGAGAAAAACGTAGTGCACAAGCGATTTAGAATGCTCCTCCTTTAAGTAGGCTCGGATACCGGACAAAACACTTCTATTTACCCGTTCAGAAGCGTTGGCTTGAGGTGAGTATAAAGCCAGTAATGTGTATTTCACTCCGTGTTTCGCCAAGAAATCTGCAAACTGTTTTGATTTAAATTGAGTCCCATTATCGGACACAATTACTTCTGGACAACCAAATACGTAAAATACATTGGTAGCCAATAATTGACAAATTGGTTCAGCAGATAGTTTCCGTAGAGGAAATAGAAATGGATATTTAGTTACATGATCTAACACCACAAGAATAGCAATATTCCCGGCCTTTGAGCGAGGGTAAGGGCCAAGAATATCGATATATAATCGCTGACCAACTCGTTCGGTTTTCATTGGTGACACCATGGGAGCACGAAGTGGAACATTTGTCGCTTTGATTTCTTTGCACGTCTTGCAATTTCCTATGAATGATTTAACCTGGGTATACATCCGAGGCCAGTAGTAAAATTTCCGGATATTGTACAGCGTTCTTGCTAATCCTCCATGAGATGAAATAGGAGGATTGTGGGCCCTTGCAATACACTCGTCAGTGCATTCCTCGGGTACCCACAATTTCCAAACCTCATCTTCTAAAGGAACATCGGGATCTAGACAAGCCAATCGCTTAAACACCCGACCAGAAATCACCTTTAGATCAGGCAGTGTACCGTCTGCTTCGGTTACCAGATTTACCAATTCCAAATATCGAGAAGGGTTGAAGAAAAGGGAATTAAGATCTAATTCAGGCACTGGACCTAATTCAGAAATGACGTCAACAGAGTCACGTCTTGATAGAGTGTCTGGAACTATGTTTAAATTTCCTTTTCTGTACTCAATATCAAGGACATAACCCTGCAATTTCAAGCTCCAACGAGCCAATCGACCAGAAAGGTCTTTTTGTTGCATTAACCATTTTAATGAAGCATGGTCAGTTATGATCTTAAAGGCCTGACCCTCGACATACGCTCTAAATTTCTTTACTCCCAGTACGGCGGCTAGACACTCTTTCTCACTAGTTGAGTAATTGCGCTGCGCAGAATTTAGTTTTTTGGACATGTACGCTATGGGGTGTTCCATACCGTGCATGTCACACTGAAGTAGTACACAACCTATACCGTCGTTGCTAGCGTCGCACTGGAGAGTAAAGGGTTTAGTATAGTCGGGGTTTATGAGGACTGGTGCTGATATGAGAGCATTTTTGAGATTTACAAATGCTGTTTCAGCTTCTGGTGTCCACACGAATTTCGTAGTATTTTTCTTCAACAAATCTGATATTGGAGAGGACATAGCAGAAAAATCGGATATGAAACGACGATAATAACCCGCCATACCCAGGAAGCGTCGAATCTGTTTGGGTGTGCGAGGTGTAGGAAATTCCGATATAGCCTGAGTTTTATCAGGATCGATTTTGAGCTTACCACCTCCCACGACGTAACCCAAATATTTGACCTCCGGCAAGAGAAAATTACTTTTTTTCACGTTTATCGTCAAGTTCGCACTTCTAAGACACTGGGAGATATCTTCTAACAGTTTCAGATGGGCCTCGAAGGTATCTGTAACTATTAGAAGATCATCCAAGTATACAAAGACGCACGACTTGAGATGTGGAGGAATTGCTTGGTCCATCAATTTAGTCATTGTTTGCGGCGCATTGCACAGTCCGAAAGGCATTCTTACGAACTGATACAATGGCCTGCCTGGGACCGTAAAAGCAGTTTTCTCTCGGGAGTGTTTTTCTAGAGGTATCTGCCAGAAAGCGTCTTTCAGATACAAACTGGAAATGAAATTACTCTGTGGCAGACGACTCAAGATTCCATCTATCTGTGGAAGGGGGTACGCATCCTTTTTAGTAACTGTATTGACCTTTCTACTATCCAAACAAAGACAATTCTTCCCGGGTTTGCGAATTAAAACCACCGGGCTTGACCAAGGACTGTTAGAAACTTCTATAATACCCAGAGATAACATTCTATCCAACTCTTCCCCCATCAGTCTCTCAATGGCGGGCGATATTGGGTAGTGTCGTTGCTTGATGGGAGCTGCAGTCCCCACATCAATAACATGTTCTATCAAATGTGTTCGATCCAGACCCATTTTTGAAAATGATGGTAGAAGCTGAATAGTGTTTTGTAAACGTGCTTGATTGTCCATAGACAACTCTGATAGTACTGACTCTGTAGTCGAAAATGTAGGTAATTTAAATAACGGGTTAAACAAACCAAAAGCGTTAAAGAAATCTATACCTAGATATAGATCTTGAGTTAAAGACGGGATAACGAAGACGTCCAGGGTTCTGACTTGGTTCATAAATGAAATCTTCGTTTTTACAAATCCATAAATGAAATCTTCGTTTTGTCAAGTCTTTGGCCATCGGCAGTACGAACTACTGCAGATGAGTAAGTCAGAAGGTCTGGAGTTTGCACGATCTCTTTAGCAAAATAACCACCAATTACAGTCAAAGACGCTCCGCTATCCAACAGTCCAGTATGTTGTTTACCCAATATTGACACCGTGGCATAAGATCTCACATCGTTTGCCAATTTCACAATAGAGGAAATGGTTTTGGATTTAAACATACGTCGTTGTTGCCAATAAATGCGAGAACGGAGTGCAGAGCGTGTTGTAGGTTTCAAGTAGGATAATAAATCGACAAATATGTTTGAGCGTATTTTCAAGTACTCATTCAATCGCTGTTGGAATGATTTGATTTTGGTCCATAAAGGTGGTGGTTCAGTATGATCGGGTGTACGTTTCAATAACTTCACATTAGTATCATGAGGGGGTACCAGTGTATCAGAAGCAGTATTCAACGGGTGTTCTATAAAAGTGGATGTTGAAGCTCGGTTCAACAGTGTATCGTGTACTAGTAGGTTATTGGGATTGGTAGATGAAATATCCGAAGGATCAGGAGACAAATTAAATTTGGTCTCAGATGAATCTAAGACAGGTCCTGGGAGCGAGAAAAGGTGTTGGGATTCTGGCCCCCCCTTCGGTTTCCCCGACAATTTTCACAGTTAGGACATAATACATCGTCTTTTCCACATCCCCAACAAAACAAACGCTGTGATTCACGACAATCGTGCCACCGATGACCAGGTCGTTTACAGTTCCAACAAATAGTTGAACTGGCTATTCGTTTCATATTAGGGGCAGGCTGTATTGCCGCAAGTTCATTGGATGCAATTGGTAACGATTCAGTTGGCAATTCGCTAATTTGAATTTGTGAGAATTCACGACCCAAGTCCACTTCTGACACCGGTCTAGATGGTCTAATATTATAATCTCGCGGTCTGGTTATTGATTCGGCCCATAATTTTTCGCGGTCTCGGCAGAGCTGGCGCAGATGTTCCAGTCCATAAATGGTGACATAAAGCAGATCCTTCCTGATTTCCAATCGTAAGTTGTTTCGAATCATGGACAACAATTCTGCATCCGACATCGGTACTCGTAGTTTATCGGCCAGTCGATAAATTGATTGTAAGAATTCGTCAAACAATTCAGTGGGCCGCTGTCAGCACAAATGCGGAAATGTACGCAATTTTCATCAAATAAACGGAAATGGAAAAAAATTACAAGTGAAAAGATGAGACTCTGGCGACCCCTTATTACGAAAGAACCACGGTCAGCACGTTCAACCCCCTTATTCACTCACATACGCCCACACACACACACACACACACACACATTCACACCCCCTAATCCTAAGATTAAATGAAATGTATCAAAGACACTCACCCATGGTTATATCCGCCTAGCCTCCAATCCTGCTTATTTCAGCCCTCCATCAGCACTACTGCATTGATTACGTGTAGAATGAGGTATAAAACTGGTATATATGAACGTTGAATCAACGGCAAATATTGGTGTATTCGTGAAACTTCAATATGGTACTTGATACAAATAATCGTTGGATAAATTTATAATTATAGCTGAACACGTCGAAAAAGGCAGAACAACAACTGATGCAAACAATCGTTGAATAAATATATTATTATAGTTGAATAAGTTGAAGAATACCAAGCAATCACTGATGTAAACAATCGTTAAATAAATATATAATTATAGTTGATCACGACAAATAAAATATTCAGCAACAATTGATATTAATAATCGTTGAATTAATTTATAATCATAGTTGAATATGGTAACAATAAATACACAGCAATACTTGATATAAACAATCGTTGAATAAATTTATGATTATAGTTGAATCCGCTGAATAAATACAAAGCCACAATTGATAGAAATAATCGTTGAATGAATTTATAAATATGGTGTAATATGCAGCAAATACTTTACGAAAGTTTGTATATAAACAAAAAAAAACGCTGGATAAGTTGCAAATATAGTTGATAACGTTGAAAATTTCAATGTAACAATTGATAGAAATAATCGTTGAATACAATGCAATTATAGTTGAATACGTTAAACGAAAACTACCCAGCAATAATTGATAGAAATAATCGTTGAACAAATTGATAATTATAGTGTAGTACGTTGAAAATTCAATGTATCAATTAGTATAAATAATCGGTAATTAGCTCATTAGATCAAATGCTTCTGGCCAAACACCATCAGTAACCAGGAACTTCTACGGCAGACAGAGCAGTTAGACATTGAGACCGAGATAAAACAAAGAAAATGGAGATGGATAGGACATACACTGAGAAAATCAGTCGAAGATATAACAAGGATGTCCCTAGAGTGGAATCCACAAGGTAAAAGGAGAGTTGGAAGACCACCCATGACATGGAAGAAAACGGTGCTAGCTGAAGCAAAACAAATTGGCAAGACATGGGGTGAACTGAAAGCGATTGCCCCCAACAGAGTTAGATGGTCCAGTCTAGTAGACGCCCTATGCTCCTAAATGGAGATAAAGGAAAAAAAAAAAAAAAAAAAAAAAAAATCGGTAATTAGATTTGTAAATATAGATAAGCACGTTGACAATTCAAGGCAATAACTAGCATAAACAACCGTTGAATACATTTGCGCGTACAGGTGAATACGTCGAAAAGCCCAATGCAAACATTTGTATAAGTAAATGTTGAATCATTTGCCAGTTCGGGTGAATGCGTGGGAAATAGTCGGTAATAATTTGTATAATCCTACGCTAAACAAATTTCCAATCTAGTTGAATGCGTTGTAAACCAAATGTAACAATTTGTATCGATAAGTGTTGAATAATTTGAAATTATAGTTGAATACGTCGCAATGAAAGGAAACAATTTGCAGGAACAATCGGTGAATAAATTGGCTATTATAGTTGAATACGTTGTACAATCGTTGAATAAATTGGTTAATATCGTTGAATGTGTTGTATCAAAAATCGTTGAAAATTCAATGTAATCGTTAAATAAGCTTGATAATACACTGCTGCAATTCGCGGAATATATTTGCAACTACGGATGAATACGTAGAAACTATGTTGGGTTAATTTTTAGGTAACTAACCGTTGAATAAATTTGCAATTACAGCTGAACACGTCGAAAAGTCGATGCAAAAATTCGTGTTAATCAATGTTGAAAAAAAATTGGTAAATACGGATGAATACGCTGAAAATGCGAGGCACAAGTTTGTAGATACCTAGAGTTCGTTGCCAATGTTGCCAATGATGAAGTAACTATTGTACCAATATTCGTTGTTGAAGTTGAAATTGATGATACGAATATTGTACCGGACTATGTTGTAAAGGTTGAATTATAAGTGTTTACCAAACTCAAGGTTGAAATCAAATATCAATAACAGGCTTGATGACCAATTAAATAACCGGTTGGTTGATTTATTATTACTAATGCTTTGTTTAGCACAGAAATTTTAAGTAAAATTGGATTATATTGACTAACGGATATTTACAATCCTAACCGATATCACAGAAATTGTCTGGACTCATAAATTACAATAAATAATAGCTAGTTTCAGCACTGAATGAAATCACAGAAATTTTATGTACAATTGAATTGCATTACTTCACAGTTAATTTTAATTCGAAATGATATCACAGAAATTTTATGTACAATTGAATTGCATTACTTAACAGTTATTTTTAATTCTCAATGATATCACAGAAATTTTATGTACAATTGAATTGCATTACTTCACCGCTAATTTTAACTAGTTATTTTATTTAATACTATAATTATGGTTTGGTTTTATTTATCTTACTGTTAGACAGAGTATCACAGGCTAATATGTAAACGAATCAACTCACTTTATATAATCACAGTTGAGCTGGTTTTCCTGTGTATCAGATCATCATCAAAAAAAATCAACATTACCTTGTAATTGGGTTTGACTCTCGATATAAAATTTTCATCACAAACTTGACACACCATAAATAAACTAATTCTATTAATGAAAATTGGCTACTTAAATTTAAGACAAAAAACGTCACTGTAGAACAAAACAGATTTTACAAATTTTACAAAATGAAAAAAATGACATATGTTATCAAAGACTTCAAACGTACGAAATGAATTGTAGTAGAATAAGAGAGTGAAAATGTTACAGTCACTCAATATATAGCCAAAAATTTCAACATCGAAAAAACTCGAATACAGTATTTCCGATGCAAGTCAATTAATTTTCAGTAAGCAAATAAATGTTAGGACCTTTTTTTCCAGTAAGAAAACTATTTGTTGTTTGGTAATAATGCAAAAATAATTTTGCGAAACAAACCATTTCCGACACATCAATAACAATTAACAATGAATTAGAATGAATGAATGAATTAGTTTGATCGACTTTATGGTGTTTAGGTATTACAAAACTATAATCTATTATAGCATTACGTGAAGTTCAGTTCCATAACGGAAAGGTTATTTGAAGGAAAATACTCATACAAAAAATAATCGAATGTCTAACAAAGCAAGATATTAATTCTTTGTATGTTGACGATTGGACAAATACGCACAGCTGTTTTGAGGTTTGAAACTTCGTTGTTTAATCACGGTTAGTGTATGGAGAATCCAAATTCAAATAGTATGGTGAAATTAAACGGATGGAAACGTAGTGTGAGTCAATTTTAGGGGGTTGTAAAATTAAATATTAATTTCTTTGGTATTTTTGGTATTAAATTTCTAGATATTAGGACGTGTGAATTCATATGATGAGAGAATATTTCGTTAACATCTAAGTCAACATTCTAATCAACATCCTAAGTCACGAGTGTAAAGTCATTATTGATTGTTGCCAATCAATGCGAAACTTAATATCTGACGTAAAGTCAATATGTTGTTATATTTTGGTTAGGAAATATAGACAACATTAGGGGAATTTAATTTCAGATTGGTTTTTGAGAACAATTAAGCTTAAGTACATATTGGAAATCACTTGAATTTTGCAATTCGAAATAACTTTTCATTTTCTCTAAAATTCCTTTAGAAAAAATTTTGTTGTGTTTCGTGTCAGAATTTGAACTACATTCATCAGAGACACATTGTTCAAATTCCGTGTGTCTTACACAACTTAGCCAAAGCGGCGATGACGAAACATATTTTAATTTTGATGTTCAGATAATTTCTAAATTGAAACTTCATCATTTTTCATATTTACTTAAGTTGAATTTTTCATCTATGATTACATATTGAAAATTGTATTTCTTTGGTATTTTTTGTATTAAATTTCTAGATATAACGATGTGTGCCAAACAACTTAGCCAAAGCGGCGATGACGAAACATATTTTAATTTTGATGTTCAGATAATTTCTAAATTGAAACTTCATCATTCATCAAGTTGTGTAAGACACACGGAATTTGAACAATGTGTCTCTGATGAATGTAGTTCAAATTCTGACACGAAACACAACAAAAATTTTTCTAAAGGAATTTTAGAGAAAATGAAAAGTTATTTCGAATTGCAAAATTCAAGTGATTTCCAATATGTACTTAAGCATAATTGTTCTCAAAAACCAATCTGAAATTAAATTCCCCTAATGTTGTCTATATTTCCTAACCAAAATATAACAACATATTGACTTTACGTCAGATATTAAGTTTCGCATTGATTGGCAACAATCAATAATGACTTTACACTCGTAACTTAGGATGTTGATTAGAATGTTGACTTAGATGTTAACGAAATATTCTCTCATCCTATGAATTCACACATCGTAATATCTAGAAATTTAATACAAAAAATACCAAAGAAATACAATTTTCAATATGTAATCATAGATGAAAAATTCAACTTAAGTAAAAATGAAAAACGATGAAGTTTCAATTTAGAAATTATCTGAACATCAAAATTAAAATATGTTTCGTCATCGCCGCTTTGGCTAAGTTGTGTAAGACACACGGAATTTGAACAATGTGTCTCTGATGAATGTAGTTCAAATTCTGACACGAAACACAACAAAATTTTTTCTAAAGGAATTTTAGAGAAAATGAAAAGTTATTTCGAATTGCAAAATTCAAGTGATTTCCAATATGTACTTAAGCTTAATTGTTCTCAAAAACCAATCTAAAATTAAATATTAATGTTTATGTAATTAAATGAAAACAACTATGAGTTACTGAGACTATAAGAAAAATGTGTCTGTCAATGATGGATGGATGAAAAACTATTACAAGCCACTTATGTTAATCCAAATGACAACTAAAGAATCAGAGACTATAATACACTGTGTTCAGGCGTTATCCCAGGCTATCCATTACAAGCTTGGGAGCTTCGGGTGTTCCTTGTTAACCATTTTTCTCGCAGTTTTTGTTTATGTTCAACGGATTGGCGGCACTCGTCGTCGAACCATTCGTTGTGTGATTTCGGTGGCCGCTTTCCGATTGTAGTTTGTGCTGCGGCTATAATGGTTGATTGAAGCGTTTGCCATTCTTCTTGTATGTTTAATGGCATCTCAGAAGAGATGTCATGCTCTTCTATGTTTTGTGTTATTATTTCCTGATATCTGTTCAGCGTTTCCGGATGTTTAAATGCATCGACGTTCCAGCGCACGGTCTTTTTTGCTTGTCTATTAAATGTAGATGATAATTTGCACTTGTACTTAAAGATGACAAGCATATGATCAGTGTCCATATCAGCACCTCTGTATGATCGAACGTCAGTTACACTTGTGGAGTCTCTGTGTGCGAACGGGATGGGCACAATAATGTCTTTAATGTTTTATAATAATAACTCACTTTAATTTTATTAATTTTTAACTATATATTATATAACTTCAGGTTTTACAAGTACTAATAATTGACAACAGATAACCTTTTACACAATATTTCTTCTTGTGACTCGATGAGTTGATGGTTTTAATCAGAGTGATTATAGTGTTATTTTAATTTGGTTAATTTAGTTTTTTAAGAATTTAAGAGTCAGCAAATTCGGTTTTTTATTTAAATTACATTTTTTTGTTTCATTTAGTTTTTTGTTAATTTAGTAAAAATTTAATAATATTTATTTTTTTTGTTAATTTAGTAAAATTTTAACAATTGCAAATAATTTCATATTATATTTACATTCTACAGGGTGTTTCTAAACATTCTCCCGCTTGTTGAAATTACCTAATTTTAAAGAAGGAGAAGTAATACGGAGGACAATAATATTTTCATTAAAAATTGTTTTTTTTTTTTTTTAACTTAATATTAAAAAATTAAAATTAATTACATTGAACAAAAATATTAATGCATTATAAGAAATTACAAAATCTTGGGCAAGTCCCTCTTCTTCTCTGGTCTCTGTATTAAACAACCACCTACGTTTTGGTTTTGGTGAACTTGGATCGTTACATATAGACGTTGGTGTCTTCTTTGCGGCTTGACGTTCATTATAAATCTTTATGATGATATAGATAAGGACTCCAAAAATTATAAGAAGAATTGAACCTCCATAAACTCTATTCGTCGTTGTGGTAACTGTTTGGGAGTGCATTAAACCTTGCTTATGTTTTAACTCTGCAATCGAATGACTAAGTCTAATTAGGTTAGCTATTTGATCTTTCGATTTGATGGTGTTGATATGTAGAGCCAGTACTGGTAACGAACTCAGATCAGATTTGTTTAAATTTTCAATATCGAAGTTGAAATTTATTAACTCAGAATGATGAGATGTAGTTACGGTTCTGGAGAAGGACGTTTGAGAAGTTATAGAGACTTTGGAAGTGCGTATTTCACAACCTGAGCTTAAAGTTAAAATCCCTGAGTGTAATATCTCATGATAATCGGTTAAATTTTTGCAGATAACTTGTAGGCGTTCTGCAAATGGAGCTACGAAAAGCCAGGCATTAGCTGCTGCTAATTCCAAATATATGGTGGAGTTTAGTGCCATCAATCTAGGTATACATATTGCCGGAAGCTTGGCTACCGGAAGAATTAATTCTAATTCACATGAATGCCTCGAGTATGTTAGTTCTAAAATATGCTGATTGCGTTGTTGATTCAATTTAGTACAAGGTGGCAGATACTTTTTATTTATTTGTAAGAAAAAATGTTTATCATGGCTGATAACAAGCAGTTCTTGGGAAGGGATTAATGTGTCACATATGTAATGAAGAGGTGAACTTTTATATCAGTATAGTTGATTCTAAGTGAGACATGAAATAATTGAAAGAAGAGAGAACGAAAAATAAGAATCATGCAATACTGTAAATTATTGGGGTAGATTTAATTTAAAACATAAATTTAGGAAAAGTAAGGATGAAATTTTCTTTGTTTGTTTAACTAAGTGGGGTTTTATGCTCTCGCGTGTAAGGAAGTTGGCATAATTTGTGTATGGAACGTTTAATTTCCCCCACACCTGTTCTAATTGTAGCTACTCGTACTAGACCATCAGATCCAGGATGAGTTGCAGTAATTCTACCGAGTTTCCAGTGTTGAGGAGGAGAGTGTTAATTTTTGATTACCACTAAATCTCCAACTTCTAGGTTTTGTCTCTTTGTGGCCCATTTTGGCCTCTGTTGAAGTCGATGCAAGTATTCAGACTTCCATCTGTGCCAGAAGTCAGCTTTGAGTTGATTGAGCAATTCTAGCCGTTTAAGATCACTTAAATTTTTTATTTCTTTAGTTGGTGCTGGAGGAGCTAGTAGTGCATCTCCTCGGAGAAAATGCCCTGGTGTTAAAGGGTTCAGATCATTCGGATCTTCAGAAAGAGGTGAGATTGAACGAGAGTTTAAACACGCTTCAATTCTACATAGAACTGTGGCCAGCTCTTCGTAAGTTAAGGTTGCTCTCTGGACGACTTTTCGTAAATGGGTTTTAACGGATTTTACCCCCGCTTCCCAAATTCCACCAAAATGTGGTGATCCGGGTGGAATAAAATGCCAATGTACCTGCCTGGAAACATAAATATTCGCAGCCTCACTGGTTGCAGTATTAATCGCGATTTGATATTCTCTTTTTAGAACAGCATTGGCGCCCACAAAGTTGGTTCCGTTATCGGAATAAATATTTTTACACAAACCACGACGGGAGAAGAATCTTTCGAAAGCATTTAAAAAGCCTGTGTTGTTAAAGCATCTACTGCCTCTAAGTGAATGGCTTTACTAGAAAAACACACAAAAACGGCGATATATCCCTTTGTAGTTCTGGTACATCGACCTTTGTGTAATTTAAGAATGAGCGGACCAGCAAAGTCCACCCCAACATTCTGGAATGGTATTGAAATTGTAATCCTTTCAATCGGCAACGCTCCCATTAGTTGATTCATTGTCCTTTGTTTCTGCAAGAAACATTCTTTACAACGTCCAATATATGTTTTTATTTCCATTTTTAATTTAGGGATCCAATATTTTTTCCGAATCAACGTCACCATCATCGAAATGCCTCCATGAAGTGTGAGCCGATGCGTATCTTTGATGGTAAGTGCCGTTAACCTACATTTTGAAGGAAGAATAATTGGGTATTTTTCCTCATATTTGACGGGTAGATTTGAGAGTCTACCGTTTAAACGTATAACGTTGTGCTTGTCCATAAACGGATTTAAGCTAAGTAAACAACTTTTACGTGGAAGGGGTTCCATATTTGATAGATTAACATAATCTTTGTTACACTTGACCTATTGCAGTTGATCCATTCGTTATTAGTCTTACTTGAATACCTAAATTTAAGCAAAGAAAATGAAAGACCTTCGTACATCCTCCGATCATGAAATCTTATTCATTAAAACCTTTTCCTAATCAATTCAAATGACCATAAAATCGTAATTTTCCACTGGATATAGCTTAATTACACCTTTTCTTATTATTGTCCACTAAACGATGTGGTAGTAACAGGTAAATATTACTCTAAACTTATACCCAAACACAAACTATTAGAGTTGACGGCATTAAAAGCTCTTTATTAATTAAAATGAATCCAAAGCAAATTATTTTTCATAATTTTTTTTAATTGGTTTAACATAATCGTCACAATATGACATCATTGAATTTTGTTTATTTTATAACAAAATCATATACATAAACAATTACAAAAGCAATGATGAATGAAAAACATAATGGATTTGGATGATTGATTGAGGTAGGTTATTGAAACAAATAAAAACAAGAAAATAGAATATAGGTCAAATAATGAGTAATGATCATAATTGTATTCCAGTTAATTTTTTTGCGAGATTTTTTTTCTTGATATTTAAAATTTAAATGCTACGCTTTGAAAATTGTATTGCCATCTTCAATGTTAACCGGAGGTTTTCTAATTAAATCGAGAGTAATTTTAATCGAGAGTCCGGTTGACTCTAGAAGTTTCGATTTGGTTAGTAAACTTCCGGTCTGAGAGGGTATAAATTCAGTTTTCTTAGAGTGAAACGCTTTTTTCAATAAAGTCGTTCGGACTTATAACTCGCGCTTGAGTTCCTTTTTTTAAAGATCAAGTGATTAAAATTAATCAATAAAAAAGAAATTTTAGTAACTGGCTAAATTGTGTTGTTGCATATTGTGCAAAAATGTAAAATAAAAAGTTAATTGTAATTATTGTAATTGTTAGCTAGTTAAAAAAATAAATAAAAAATTTAAAAAATTATGAACCAAATTGAAATTGGTTAAATAAAATAATGAGAAAAATTTGTGTGGTCGAATATTGTGCAAGAATGTAATACTAAAAATAAAAAATACTGTATTAGTAACTGGCTAAATTGTGTTGTTGCATATTGTGTAAAAAAATGTAAAATAAAAAGTTAGTTGTAATTATTGTAACTATTAGCCATATAAAATAAGAAAATAAAATAATTATGAACAAAATTGAAATTTGTTAAATAAAATAATGAGAAAAATTTGTGTTGTCGAATATTGTGCAAGAATGTAAAACTAAAAATAAAAAATACTGTAACTATTGTATTTAATTAGTTTAAAACAAAATCAAAAATAATAAACTAAAATTATTAAGTAAATATGAAAATATTTAAAATAAAAGAAAATTTTTCTTGTGATTAAATAACTTTGGGTAAAATTTATTGTGTTAGTAGTATCAAGTTGTATACCCCAAGGCCTTCCAAGACTGTGATCCATGTTGAGTGTTAGTGAATGTTAAGAACAATTAACTAAAGAAATAATAGAATAAAATTTTTTTTAAAAAAGAATAAAACTAAATAAAATATATATGAGGGAAGGTAAAAACTCGAATGAATCCGTACTAACTCTATATAGTCATTTGCAGTTACTAACGGGATTGTTTATCGATAAAGTGATTTGATAATTTTGTAATATATTCTGTAACACTGAAATTCATGGATGTTCCTCAATGTCATATGAAAATACATAAAATCTACTTGTCATGCTGAATAAATATTTTATGGTTTATTAAACATATCGTTCGATTTAAATTTGGATATTTGATTACACACACTGATGAAGAAGAATTATAAGGCGCTCAGAATTGAACAAAAATTATTTACTTGCTGCTTAACCTTGGAATTTACATATTTTTGTTGTATTTGTAAGGAGAATCGGATCATGAAGTTATCCAACTATGATGAACAGATGACTACCAACCAACGATGTATGAGTGAGTTATTTTAATTAATTTTTCTTTAATATAAGAGCTTAACTACATAATTTTAAAAGGAAATATCATACGTGAAATAAAAATCAAAAAAAAAAAATTTTTAAGAAGAAATGAAACAAATTTGAGTTAGAAATATAAATTAGCACTTAGGATTTTCTTGTTGCTTAATATAATTATTGCTTAATCTTTTTTAGTTAATTTAATCTTTCTAATCACATTTGTGATTAACATGTTATTAAAAAATGAATTTACAGCGATATGTAACCAAATAATATGATATAGACTCTAATTTTTTATGGTGTAGCAAATGATCCCTCTCTTCTTTCTCTCTCTCGATTCTTGGACCTGCAAATAATTTTTTTTTTGGAAAGACGATTCTGGTTTAACATAAAGGTACTCTTAGAAATTTTTCCTTGTACACGGTCAAGATCACAATAAGAACTCTGACACTAGAGCTTTAATCCCGCAAATACTGATTTGAAGTACCACGTGATCATTCTAATATTATATAATTATTTAATCAAGAAACCGTTACAAAGATGGCGCCGAAACAGGGACCAGAAAAAGAAGTTTATTCCAAATTCAGTACGTTTTGTAAATTTTTCTTCAAGTTGAGTAAATTCACATGTGTATTTGTAAATTTTGTCCTTGTTTGATTCTGAGTATAATTCTGAGTATAAATGAAAAATTGTATGATTGTGTTGTATGTAAACAGGTTTTGTGATTTTGCATGTTGCATGTGTGCATGGTTCTTGTATGTTGCATGATAATATAGGTTGTATGATTTGTTTACTCTTCTTGTTGAACTATTAATTCAAAACATTTTTATGCAGGGATGGTAGGTATTTTCGTGAATACCTAGCAACGGGACTTTACGCTCCTGCATTTCCCGAGTTGTTATAGCATCTTGTCTCAGAGTCCCTTCCCGTATTGGAAGAGATTTTAAGATGACTAAGCCAATTATATTTCAATGCGCAGGGGTGGAATGGCTAGCCTTGGGAGGTAGCATTCCAACGGGGTTTACGATCCTGCGCACCCCAGTTAAGGTGAAGAAACCTGTCTTCGGAGAGTAAGTCAGGTGGGGTGAGGCATATCTGACATGGAAAATGCTGTGACATGGTGATTAGTAAATCATGCTCAGACCATTAGAAATGGGTCATTCACCCTGATTTCTCAAAGAGGTTAGGATGCTTCATTAACTACCCCTTAAAAGGTAGTAATTTCTTTCAATCGCTTAATTCTAGGAGCGTATTTAAATTCTGTGGGATTGTAGATGTTTTTCGGGTGAAAAGCAATACTGAGCAATTATCAAGGTGATGATATGACCAGCTTTTGTTTATTACTAAACGAGCAACACATCCAATCGGCCATACTGTCAAAACTTCAACCATAAGTTAGCTGGGTATGCTCTTGGACTGCACAGAACCAGATAAGCGGAAAATGCTGGTTCTTGGCTGTTCAGTCATCACCAGACCACCTCTGACTTCTGTTCAGACTAAGATCATTACCGACCTACTTCTCAAATTTTCTGTAATTTCAACCTTATTTAATTTCATTAACCCAAAGCCGGAGAGAGAGGAAGAGATGGTCATTTGCGCATCGTGCTCACCAGTAAATTATTTGTGTCATAAATTTAAAGCTACACTGTTCATTATATTTTTGAAAGATATAAGATTTAACGATTTGTTTAATCGAAAATCATCCTTATAAAGTAAAATATTTTGATATTTATAGAAAACTTAAAAGAATATACTGAAAGCTTAAAAAAAAAAATTGGATATCGCTGCTAAATAGAAATATAATTATACAATCAAATTTTAAAGAAATAAATTATAATAAAATTTACATATATATCCATATATAAAACAAAGAAATTTGAAAACAAATATATAATAAAATAAAAAGAAATAAATAAATTTAAAAATTAATACGCAAAAATTTTTAAAATAATTAATAAATATTTAATTGAATATAAAACTTAAGTAAAAACAATTATTTAAATTTTTTTTAAAATAATAGGTAAAAATATCAAAAAAAAAAAAAAGATTTAGGTAGCATAAGAAAGCCTCATAATTATATAAATTATCCAAATCCATTTATGTTACTGCTTCGCGTTAAATTTTTTTGTTTATACTTGAAGTTGTGTTTATTGTTTTGTTTACATGTATGGGAATTGTGGAACTTTTGTCCCAAAATAAAGGTTCTAGTGTTATCTTAACACACATTTTCAGTTTGTATGAGTATACAAACCATTCATAAAACTTTTCCACCGTCTACAATAGCCGTAGTTTACTAGTTTTATCGAAAAATTTTTCAAATCTAATTATAAACCTTGCCTTTGAAGATAAAGATGCAGAACGATAAGTCCGGATTTTGTTCCATCTGCCAAGAAGAACTTTTACCTTCCCAAATAATCTCAAGAACTCCTTGTCGACATATCTTCCATGAAAGTTGCGTAACGGGATGGATCAAGCTCAATCAAACGTGTCCGAACTGTCAACAAAAAGTTAAGTTAGATGATTTATTATTGTACTCGAAACTGCCGAGATTCGCTCCGACTGGCACAATTTCCAAACCACAAACGCGATCCCAAACAGCCGAAAAACGACTGAATGTAGGAGGAGCTACTGCTGCAAATCCAATAACTGCTAGTTCGTCCTTACATAATGCTCCTAGGCGGCCCAATTTCAGTTCAACCGTGTTGGATCATTCCCAACAAATAAATACAGAGGAACAACTTCATCAAACGTTAAAGGATATGATGCTAGTTCCAGACGACTTCGTATCAAGGAACGATAAAGTGGGATCACAACCACATGGGCCTCGTATCCACGAGTCACTCTTGACTCCGCCCAGTCATGCATCAAACCTTCACAATTCGTCTCGAGTTTTAAATCCAGTAGCTCACAGGAATCAGATCAACAATGAAAAAAATTCTAATACCATTCGTAATTGGCATGTAACATTCAGTGGCAAATCAGACGGTTTAGATATCAATGAATTTATTTATAGAATTGGTGTTTTAAATAGTCTTTCTTTCCCTGGCACCAACGATACTTTGGTCGCACACTCGCATTTGTTGTTCGTGGGTAGAGCTGCAGAATGGTATTGGCGATATCATCATAGGACGCCACAATTTAACTGGGAAAACTTATGTCATGCAGCTCGTGTTGAGTTTGGAGATAGGAATTCTGATGATGAAATGATTGATAAAATTCGAGCGAGGAAACAAAGGTCTACTGAAACTTTCGATACAATGTACAATGACATACTTCGTTTCCGCGATAAATTAAATAATCCTTTGAGTGATCAGGTACTGCTAGGCATCCTGATTAATAATTTGAAAGTGGAAATACGTAAAGAATTGCTATATGTAAATGTTGTGTCCATTGAACAGCTTAGGGAGTTATATCGTCGACGAGAAAAACTGTGGACTCCCGCTTCATCGACGCTTCGTAATTTTTCAGCTCGACCTGCCGTGTCTGAAATTTCGCCAGCAGTTGATCAACCTGAGATTTCAGAGGTGAGACAACTACACACTGAAATCATTCCTCATTCTTTATCACATCTGGGAATTCCGAAAGCAGAGTTATATGCATACCAAGGTGTTCTAGATACTTCGAAAAAAACAATTGCCTGTTGGAACTGTAAAGTTCAGGGCCACGGTTTTCGTCAATGTCAACATCCCCTGCGACTATTTTGTTTTGGTTGTGGTATGGACAATACGTACCTTTTTAAATGTGACAATTGTCGTTTAAACTTAAAGGGGAGCGTGACCAACAAAGAATCACGCTCCCAGAAATAAACCCAACCCAGTGTGACTCAGTAAGATCACCGAGTTCGGCATCAAACTTAGAGGACGAAGATACCACAAACAAAGCAATTGATTTAAAGGGGTGTGCACTGAAGAAAACAACGAACTTGGATTCACAACTAAAGCTTTTAAAACGTGATATTACGGTAAGCACACCAACTGTAATCTCTGCTAATTGGGAAACACCTTATCAACGACTTCAGAATTACCTTTCTGTGAGATCACGCTTAGGGATTAATGAGGTAGTAGGAACATTGAATCGAACACGATCTACCATCAGAATGCGAAAGTTTTGGAAAACTCGTCACTCATTTAAGTCGTCTGTTCTGTCCTCAGTAGTTTCAGTCAAGAATGATAATAGACCCTATGCTGAGGTTGGAATTTTTAATACGAAACGGATAGGCCTTTTAGATAGTGGTGCTTCTCTTAGCGCGATTGGTGGAGCGTTCGCTCAAGAACTTTTGGCAATTCCTAAGCTGTTGACGAAGTCTACAGCGAAGGTGAAGACTGCAGATGGAGCTAGTCAGAAAATTATTGGCCACTTTAACACAAAAATCTCATTCTTGGGTGTTAACAAAAAAATGGAATTCATGGTAATTCCATCGCTCACTCAAGATTTGTACTTGGGAATTGACTTCTTTATTCAATTCAATCTATATCAACCTTTAACAAAACAACTGTCGCTATTGACTGAAAATTCAAGATTAGCTAGTCTGTCATTGGAAGAACAAGAGAGGCTCGAAGATACCATCCAACTCCTGCCGTCCTTTTCGAAGCTGGGATTGGGAAGGACTCATTTGTTGGAGCACGTCATTGATACGGGTGACGCGACTCCAATAAAACAAAGACACTATCCGATATCTCCTGCCATCGAAAAGTTAATGGGCGAAGAGTTGGACCGAATGCTCTCTTTAGGTATAATCGAGAAATCATCAAGTTCTTGGAGCTCACCTGTCGTCCTAGTTAGGAAGCCAGGGAAGGTGAGACTTTGCCTTGATTCAAGGAAGGTTAATAACGTCACGAAAAAGCTAGCATATCCTTTACCCCAGATTGAAGGTATATTGAGTCGATTGCCGAAATCCAACTTCATTTCTAGTCTTGATCTAAAAGATGCCTTTTGGCAGATCCCAATGGAGTGCCATTCCAAAGAAAAAACCGCTTTCACAGTGCCCGGAAGACCACTCTATCAATATGTTCGTATGCCCTTTGGTCTTTGCAATGCTGCCCAAACTATGACTATGTTGATGGACCGAGTGATACCTCCTAGTCTAAAGAATCAAGTTTTTGTATACCTTGATGATTTGTTGATTGTGACTCCTACGTTTGAAACACACCTCCAAACGCTTGAAGAAATTGCTAAACATTTGAAGCGAGCGAATCTTACGATCAATATTGAGAAAAGTAAGTTCCTTAGACCGGAAATAAAATACCTTGGATATGTAATTAGCAAGGAAGGTATCAGCATTGATGAAGAGAAGGTGGCAGCTATTGAAAGGTTTCCTATCCCAACTTCAATCCGACAAATTAGAAGATTCTTAGGTATGTCTGGATACTACCGGCGATTTATCTCAGAGTTTGCGTCACTCACATCTCCTATTTCCAACTTGCTAAAAAAATCAACGGGTAGATTTCAGTGGACGGAAGAAGCTGATGTGGCATTTAACCTAATTAAGAAAGCGTTGACGACAGCTCCAATTTTGGTCAACCCTAATTTCACCAAACCTTTTACTTTGCAATGTGATGCAAGCAATGATGGTGTAGGATGTGTGTTGACGCAACTCGATGATGATGACGTCGAACATCCTGTAGCGTTTATGTCAAAGAAATTGAATGCAGCTCAGCGTAACTATTCGGTGAGTGAGAAGGAGTGTCTGGCAGTGATTCTTGGCATTAAAAAGTTCAGAGCTTACATCGAAGGACACCCATTTAAGGTCATAACAGACCATGCTTCATTGAAATGGTTGATGAAACAAACCGACTTGTCAGGTCGTCTAGCGCGATGGAGCCTGAAATTACAGGGTTATTCGTTTGAAATTGAATACCGACGAGGAACCCTGAATGCTGTTCCAGATGCCCTTTCTCGCATACCTTGTGTGGATGCGTTGATCACAACTGATGAACAAGAAATTGACCTGAACTCACCGATGTTTCAATCACCCAATTACTTAAAATTGATTCAGATAGTGAAGGACGGGAAAACAACTTTGCCAGATTTGAAGTTATTAGGCGACAAAGTATACAAAAAGTTTGGTTTTTCTTCGTGCATTGAAGGTGAACAGTGGAAGCTTTGGGTGCCTGAAGAATTAACTTCTGGATTGATAATGAAAGCCCATGGCCTACCAACATCGGCTCATGCTGGTGTCGCAAAGACTGTGCACCATCTAAGACGCTTCTACTTTTGGCCTCATATGTTCTCACAAGTTAAATCACACATAACAAACTGTAAGATTTGTAAGGAAGTGAAACCAACCAATCAAGTCCTTAGAGCACCAATGGTTACTTCCGTCAAAACTGATCGTCCGATGCAACGTTTATACGTTGATATTTTAGGCCCTTATCCTCGAACCAAGACTGGCAGTGTGGCGATTCTCATCGTCTTGGATCATCTTACTAAATTTACCTTTTTGTTCCCTCTTAGCAGATTAACTTCCGAGCCAATATGTAAATTTATAGAGTGTTATGTGATTCGAACATTTGGTTGTCCTGAAATAATCGTCTCAGACAACGGAACCCAGTTCACTTCAGTATTTTTCCAAAATTTCCTAGCTAAATATGGCATCAAACAATTGCGTACCGCTCTTTACTCTCCTCAAGCTAATGCTTCAGAGAGAGTGAACCGTAGTATTTTAGCTGGAATAAGGGCTTACTTGAGGGATGATCATACTAAATGGGACACCCACTTAAGCGATATTGCCAGTGCTCTTCGGAGTATGATTCATGCGTCAATAGGCTGCTCTCCATATTATGCCTTGTTTGGTATTAGCATGATCACACATGGATCCACCTATACACTATGGAAGAGCTTGAAGTGTCTAGAGGAATCAAATGAAGAGATGGATCAACAGGATCATTTATCCAAAATAAGAATTTTATTAAAGAGTAAGATCTCAGATGCATACCTGAGGAGTGCTAGCCGTTATAATCTAAGAACTCGGAAACCTCTGTTCAAAGTTGGAGACATTGTCTTCCGTCGCAATTTCATTTTAAGCGATTCCAGTAAAAAGATTTCTGCTAAACTATCTTTAAAGTTTATTGAATCAAAAGTTATTCGACTCGTAGGGAATTCTTTGCTAGAACTCGAAGACGTCAATAGTGGAAAGAAGGGTACTTACCATTCAAAGGATATCAAATATGGTAATTAGAATATTCTTCAGATAACGCATATTTCAAGTGTTTTTCTAATCCGTTGTAAATCTGTGTGATTCCCATCGGAATAGTCCTGTTACACTTGACCTATTGCAGTTGATCCATTCGTTATTAGTCTTACTTGAATACCTAAATTTAAGCAAAGAAAATGAAAGACCTTCGTACATCCTCCGATCATGAAATCTTATTCATTAAAACCTTTTCCTAATCAATTCAAATGACCATAAAATCGTAATTTTCCACTGGATATAGCTTAATTACACCTTTTCTTATTATTGTCCACTAAACGATGTGGTAGTAACAGGTAAATATTACTCTAAACTTATACCCAAACACAAACTATTAGAGTTGACGGCATTAAAAGCTCTTTATTAATTAAAATGAATCCAAAGCAAATTATTTTTCATAATTTTTTTTAATTGGTTTAACATAATCGTCACAATATGACATCATTGAATTTTGTTTATTTTATAACAAAATCATATACATAAACAATTACAAAAGCAATGATGAATGAAAAACATAATGGATTTGGATGATTGATTGAGGTAGGTTATTGAAACAAATAAAAACAAGAAAATAGAATATAGGTCAAATAATGAGTAATGATCATAATTGTATTCCAGTTAATTTTTTTGCGAGATTTTTTTTCTTGATATTTAAAATTTAAATGCTACGCTTTGAAAATTGTATTGCCATCTTCAATGTTAACCGGAGGTTTTCTAATTAAATCGAGAGTAATTTTAATCGAGAGTCCGGTTGACTCTAGAAGTTTCGATTTGGTTAGTAAACTTCCGGTCTGAGAGGGTATAAATTCAGTTTTCTTAGAGTGAAACGCTTTTTTCAATAAAGTCGTTCGGACTTATAACTCGCGCTTGAGTTCCTTTTTTTAAAGATCAAGTGATTAAAATTAATCAATAAAAAAGAAATTTTAGTAACTGGCTAAATTGTGTTGTTGCATATTGTGCAAAAATGTAAAATAAAAAGTTAATTGTAATTATTGTAATTGTTAGCTAGTTAAAAAAATAAATAAAAAATTTAAAAAATTATGAACCAAATTGAAATTGGTTAAATAAAATAATGAGAAAAATTTGTGTGGTCGAATATTGTGCAAGAATGTAATACTAAAAATAAAAAATACTGTATTAGTAACTGGCTAAATTGTGTTGTTGCATATTGTGTAAAAAAATGTAAAATAAAAAGTTAGTTGTAATTATTGTAACTATTAGCCATATAAAATAAGAAAATAAAATAATTATGAACAAAATTGAAATTTGTTAAATAAAATAATGAGAAAAATTTGTGTTGTCGAATATTGTGCAAGAATGTAAAACTAAAAATAAAAAATACTGTAACTATTGTATTTAATTAGTTTAAAACAAAATCAAAAATAATAAACTAAAATTATTAAGTAAATATGAAAATATTTAAAATAAAAGAAAATTTTTCTTGTGATTAAATAACTTTGGGTAAAATTTATTGTGTTAGTAGTATCAAGTTGTATACCCCAAGGCCTTCCAAGACTGTGATCCATGTTGAGTGTTAGTGAATGTTAAGAACAATTAACTAAAGAAATAATAGAATAAAATTTTTTTTAAAAAAGAATAAAACTAAATAAAATATATATGAGGGAAGGTAAAAACTCGAATGAATCCGTACTAACTCTATATAGTCATTTGCAGTTACTAACGGGATTGTTTATCGATATAGTGATTTGATAATTTTGTAATATATTCTGTAACACTGAAATTCATGGATGTTCCTCAATGTCATATGAAAATACATAAAATCTACTTGTCATGCTGAATAAATATTTTATGGTTTATTAAACATATCGTTCGATTTAAATTTGGATATTTGATTACACACACTGATGAAGAAGAATTATAAGGCGCTCAGAATTGAACAAAAATTATTTACTTGCTGCTTAACCTTGGAATTTACATATTTTTGTTGTATTTGTAAGGAGAATCGGATCATGAAGTTATCCAACTATGATGAACAGATGACTACCAACCAACGATGTATGAGTGAGTTATTTTAACTAATTTTTCTTTAATATAAGAGCTTAACTACATAATTTTAAAAGGAAATATCATACGTGAAATAAAAATCAAAAAAAAAAAATTTTTAAGAAGAAATGAAACAAATTTGAGTTAGAAATATAAATTAGCACTTAGGATTTTCTTGTTGCTTAATATAATTATTGCTTAATCTTTTTTAGTTAATTTAATCTTTCTAATCACATTTGTGATTAACATGTTATTAAAAAATGAATTTACAGCGATATGTAACCAAATAATATGATATAGACTCTAATTTTTTATGGTGTAGCAAATGATCCCTCTCTTCTTTCTCTCTCTCGATTCTTGGACCTGCAAATAATTTTTTTTTTGGAAAGACGATTCTGGTTTAACATAAAGGTACTCTTAGAAATTTTTCCTTGTACACGGTCAAGATCACAATAAGAACTCTGACACTAGAGCTTTAATCCCGCAAATACTGATTTGAAGTACCACGTGATCATTCTAATATTATATAATTATTTAATCAAGAAACCGTTACAAAGATGGCGCCGAAACAGGGACCAGAAAAAGAAGTTTATTCCAAATTCAGTACGTTTTGTAAATTTTTCTTCAAGTTGAGTAAATTCACATGTGTATTTGTAAATTTTGTCCTTGTTTGATTCTGAGTATAATTCTGAGTATAAATGAAAAATTGTATGATTGTGTTGTATGTAAACAGGTTTTGTGATTTTGCATGTTGCATGTGTGCATGGTTCTTGTATGTTGCATGATAATATAGGTTGTATGATTTGTTTACTCTTCTTGTTGAACTATTAATTCAAAACATTTTTATGCAGGGATGGTAGGTATTTTCGTGAATACCTAGCAACGGGACTTTACGCTCCTGCATTTCCCGAGTTGTTATAGCATCTTGTCTCAGAGTCCCTTCCCGTATTGGAAGAGATTTTAAGATGACTAAGCCAATTATATTTCAATGCGCAGGGGTGGAATGGCTAGCCTTGGGAGGTAGCATTCCAACGGGGTTTACGATCCTGCGCACCCCAGTTAAGGTGAAGAAACCTGTCTTCGGAGAGTAAGTCAGGTGGGGTGAGGCATATCTGACATGGAAAATGCTGTGACATGGTGATTAGTAAATCATGCTCAGACCATTAGAAATGGGTCATTCACCCTGATTTCTCAAAGAGGTTAGGATGCTTCATTAACTACCCCTTAAAAGGTAGTAATTTCTTTCAATCGCTTAATTCTAGGAGCGTATTTAAATTCTGTGGGATTGTAGATGTTTTTCGGGTGAAAAGCAATACTGAGCAATTATCAAGGTGATGATATGACCAGCTTTTGTTTATTACTAAACGAGCAACACATCCAATCGGCCATACTGTCAAAACTTCAACCATAAGTTAGCTGGGTATGCTCTTGGACTGCACAGAACCTGATAAGCGGAAAATGCTGGTTCTTGGCTGTTCAGTCATCACCAGACCACCTCTGACTTCTGTTCAGACTAAGATCATTACCGACCTACTTCTCAAATTTTCTGTAATTTCAACCTTATTTAATTTCATTAACCCAAAGCCGGAGAGAGAGGAAGAGATGGTCATTTGCGCATCGTGCTCACCAGTAAATTATTTGTGTCATAAATTTAAAGCTACACTGTTCATTATATTTTTGAAAGATATAAGATTTAACGATTTGTTTAATCGAAAATCATCCTTATAAAGTAAAATATTTTGATATTTATAGAAAACTTAAAAGAATATACTGAAAGCTTAAAAAAAAAAATTGGATATCGCTGCTAAATAGAAATATAATTATACAATCAAATTTTAAAGAAATAAATTATAATAAAATTTACATATATATCCATATATAAAACAAAGAAATTTGAAAACAAATATATAATAAAATAAAAAGAAATAAATAAATTTAAAAATTAATACGCAAAAATTTTTAAAATAATTAATAAATATTTAATTGAATATAAAACTTAAGTAAAAACAATTATTTAAATTTTTTTTAAAATAATAGGTAAAAATATCAAAAAAAAAAAAAAGATTTAGGTAGCATAAGAAAGCCTCATAATTATATAAATTATCCAAATCCATTTATGTTACTGCTTCGCGTTAAATTTTTTTGTTTATACTTGAAGTTGTGTTTATTGTTTTGTTTACATGTATGGGAATTGTGGAACTTTTGTCCCAAAATAAAGGTTCTAGTGTTATCTTAACACACATTTTCAGTTTGTATGAGTATACAAACCATTCATAAAACTTTTCCACCGTCTACAATAGCCGTAGTTTACTAGTTTTATCGAAAAATTTTTCAAATCTAATTATAAACCTTGCCTTTGAAGATAAAGATGCAGAACGATAAGTCCGGATTTTGTTCCATCTGCCAAGAAGAACTTTTACCTTCCCAAATAATCTCAAGAACTCCTTGTCGACATATCTTCCATGAAAGTTGCGTAACGGGATGGATCAAGCTCAATCAAACGTGTCCGAACTGTCAACAAAAAGTTAAGTTAGATGATTTATTATTGTACTCGAAACTGCCGAGATTCGCTCCGACTGGCACAATTTCCAAACCACAAACGCGATCCCAAACAGCCGAAAAACGACTGAATGTAGGAGGAGCTACTGCTGCAAATCCAATAACTGCTAGTTCGTCCTTACATAATGCTCCTAGGCGGCCCAATTTCAGTTCAACCGTGTTGGATCATTCCCAACAAATAAATACAGAGGAACAACTTCATCAAACGTTAAAGGATATGATGCTAGTTCCAGACGACTTCGTATCAAGGAACGATAAAGTGGGATCACAACCACATGGGCCTCGTATCCACGAGTCACTCTTGACTCCGCCCAGTCATGCATCAAACCTTCACAATTCGTCTCGAGTTTTAAATCCAGTAGCTCACAGGAATCAGATCAACAATGAAAAAAATTCTAATACCATTCGTAATTGGCATGTAACATTCAGTGGCAAATCAGACGGTTTAGATATCAATGAATTTATTTATAGAATTGGTGTTTTAAATAGTCTTTCTTTCCCTGGCACCAACGATACTTTGGTCGCACACTCGCATTTGTTGTTCGTGGGTAGAGCTGCAGAATGGTATTGGCGATATCATCATAGGACGCCACAATTTAACTGGGAAAACTTATGTCATGCAGCTCGTGTTGAGTTTGGAGATAGGAATTCTGATGATGAAATGATTGATAAAATTCGAGCGAGGAAACAAAGGTCTACTGAAACTTTCGATACAATGTACAATGACATACTTCGTTTCCGCGATAAATTAAATAATCCTTTGAGTGATCAGGTACTGCTAGGCATCCTGATTAATAATTTGAAAGTGGAAATACGTAAAGAATTGCTATATGTAAATGTTGTGTCCATTGAACAGCTTAGGGAGTTATGTCGTCGACGAGAAAAACTGTGGACTCCCGCTTCATCGACGCTTCGTAATTTTTCAGCTCGACCTGCCGTGTCTGAAATTTCGCCAGCAGTTGATCAACCTGAGATTTCAGAGGTGAGACAACTACACACTGAAATCATTCCTCATTCTTTATCACATCTGGGAATTCCGAAAGCAGAGTTATATGCATACCAAGGTGTTCTAGATACTTCGAAAAAAACAATTGCCTGTTGGAACTGTAAAGTTCAGGGCCACGGTTTTCGTCAATGTCAACATCCCCTGCGACTATTTTGTTTTGGTTGTGGTATGGACAATACGTACCTTTTTAAATGTGACAATTGTCGTTTAAACTTAAAGGGGAGCGTGACCAACAAAGAATCACGCTCCCAGAAATAAACCCAACCCAGTGTGACTCAGTAAGATCACCGAGTTCGCCATCAAACTTAGAGGACGAAGATACCACAAACAAAGCAATTGATTTAAAGGGGTGTGCACTGAAGAAAACAACGAACTTGGATTCACAACTAAAGCTTTTAAAACGTGATATTACGGTAAGCACACCAACTGTAATCTCTGCTAATTGGGAAACACCTTATCAACGACTTCAGAATTACCTTTCTGTGAGATCACGCTTAGGGATTAATGAGGTAGTAGGAACATTGAATCGAACACGATCTACCATCAGAATGCGAAAGTTTTGGAAAACTCGTCACTCATTTAAGTCGTCTGTTCTGTCCTCAGTAGTTTCAGTCAAGAATGATAATAGACCCTATGCTGAGGTTGGAATTTTTAATACGAAACGGATAGGCCTTTTAGATAGTGGTGCTTCTCTTAGCGCGATTGGTGGAGCCTTCGCTCAAGAACTTTTGGCAATTCCTAAGCTGTTGACGAAGTCTACAGCGAAGGTGAAGACTGCAGATGGAGCTAGTCAGAAAATTATTGGCCACTTTAACACAAAAATCTCATTCTTGGGTGTTAACAAAAAAATGGAATTCATGGTAATTCCATCGCTCACTCAAGATTTGTACTTGGGAATTGACTTCTTTATTCAATTCAATCTATATCAACCTTTAACAAAACAACTGTCGCTATTGACTGAAAATTCAAGATTAGCTAGTCTGTCATTGGAAGAACAAGAGAGGCTCGAAGATACCATCCAACTCCTGCCGTCCTTTTCGAAGCTGGGATTGGGAAGGACTCATTTGTTGGAGCACGTCATTGATACGGGTGACGCGACTCCAATAAAACAAAGACACTATCCGATATCTCCTGCCATCGAAAAGTTAATGGGCGAAGAGTTGGACCGAATGCTCTCTTTAGGTATAATCGAGAAATCATCAAGTTCTTGGAGCTCACCTGTCGTCCTAGTTAGGAAGCCAGGGAAGGTGAGACTTTGCCTTGATTCAAGGAAGGTTAATAACGTCACGAAAAAGCTAGCATATCCTTTACCCCAGATTGAAGGTATATTGAGTCGATTGCCGAAATCCAACTTCATTTCTAGTCTTGATCTAAAAGATGCCTTTTGGCAGATCCCAATGGAGTGCCATTCCAAAGAAAAAACCGCTTTCACAGTGCCCGGAAGACCACTCTATCAATATGTTCGTATGCCCTTTGGTCTTTGCAATGCTGCCCAAACTATGACTATGTTGATGGACCGAGTGATACCTCCTAGTCTAAAGAATCAAGTTTTTGTATACCTTGATGATTTGTTGATTGTGACTCCTACGTTTGAAACACACCTCCAAACGCTTGAAGAAATTGCTAAACATTTGAAGCGAGCGAATCTTACGATCAATATTGAGAAAAGTAAGTTCCTTAGACCGGAAATAAAATACCTTGGATATGTAATTAGCAAGGAAGGTATCAGCATTGATGAAGAGAAGGTGGCAGCTATTGAAAGGTTTCCTATCCCAACTTCAATCCGACAAATTAGAAGATTCTTAGGTATGTCTGGATACTACCGGCGATTTATCTCAGAGTTTGCGTCACTCACATCTCCTATTTCCAACTTGCTAAAAAAATCAACGGGTAGATTTCAGTGGACGGAAGAAGCTGATGTGGCATTTAACCTAATTAAGAAAGCGTTGACGACAGCTCCAATTTTGGTCAACCCTAATTTCACCAAACCTTTTACTTTGCAATGTGATGCAAGCAATGATGGTGTAGGATGTGTGTTGACGCAACTCGATGATGATGACGTCGAACATCCTGTAGCGTTTATGTCAAAGAAATTGAATGCAGCTCAGCGTAACTATTCGGTGAGTGAGAAGGAGTGTCTGGCAGTGATTCTTGGCATTAAAAAGTTCAGAGCTTACATCGAAGGACACCCATTTAAGGTCATAACAGACCATGCTTCATTGAAATGGTTGATGAAACAAACCGACTTGTCAGGTCGTCTAGCGCGATGGAGCCTGAAATTACAGGGTTATTCGTTTGAAATTGAATACCGACGAGGAACCCTGAATGCTGTTCCAGATGCCCTTTCTCGCATACCTTGTGTGGATGCGTTGATCACAACTGATGAACAAGAAATTGACCTGAACTCACCGATGTTTCAATCACCCAATTACTTAAAATTGATTCAGATAGTGAAGGACGGGAAAACAACTTTGCCAGATTTGAAGTTATTAGGCGACAAAGTATACAAAGTATTTCTTCGTGCATTGAAGGTGAACAGTGGAAGCTTTGGGTGCCTGAAGAATTAACTTCTGGATTGATAATGAAAGCCCATGGCCTACCAACATCGGCTCATGCTGGTGTCGCAAAGACTGTGCACCATCTAAGACGCTTCTACTTTTGGCCTCATATGTTCTCACAAGTTAAATCACACATAACAAACTGTAAGATTTGTAAGGAAGTGAAACCAACCAATCAAGTCCTTAGAGCACCAATGGTTACTTCCGTCAAAACTGATCGTCCGATGCAACGTTTATACGTTGATATTTTAGGCCCTTATCCTCGAACCAAGACTGGCAGTGTGGCGATTCTCATCGTCTTGGATCATCTTACTAAATTTACCTTTTTGTTCCCTCTTAGCAGATTAACTTCCGAGCCAATATGTAAATTTATAGAGTGTTATGTGATTCGAACATTTGGTTGTCCTGAAATAATCGTCTCAGACAACGGAACCCAGTTCACTTCAGTATTTTTCCAAAATTTCCTAGCTAAATATGGCATCAAACAATTGCGTACCGCTCTTTACTCTCCTCAAGCTAATGCTTCAGAGAGAGTGAACCGTAGTATTTTAGCTGGAATAAGGGCTTACTTGAGGGATGATCATACTAAATGGGACACCCACTTAAGCGATATTGCCAGTGCCCTTCGGAGTATGATTCATGCGTCAATAGGCTGCTCTCCATATTATGCCTTGTTTGGTATTAGCATGATCACACATGGATCCACCTATACACTATGGAAGAGCTTGAAGTGTCTAGAGGAATCAAATGAAGAGATGGATCAACAGGATCATTTATCCAAAATAAGAATTTTATTAAAGAGTAAGATCTCAGATGCATACCTGAGGAGTGCTAGCCGTTATAATCTAAGAACTCGGAAACCTCTGTTCAAAGTTGGAGACATTGTCTTCCGTCGCAATTTCATTTTAAGCGATTCCAGTAAAAAGATTTCTGCTAAACTATCTTTAAAGTTTATTGAATCAAAAGTTATTCGACTCGTAGGGAATTCTTTGCTAGAACTCGAAGACGTCAATAGTGGAAAGAAGGGTACTTACCATTCAAAGGATATCAAATATGGTAATTAGAATATTCTTCAGATAACGCATATTTCAAGTGTTTTTCTAATCCGTTGTAAATCTGTGTGATTCCCATCGGAATAGTCCTGTTACACTTGACCTATTGCAGTTGATCCATTCGTTATTAGTCTTACTTGAATACCTAAATTTAAGCAAAGAAAATGAAAGACCTTCGTACATCCTCCGATCATGAAATCTTATTCATTAAAACCTTTTCCTAATCAATTCATATGACCATAAAATCGTAATTTTCCACTGGATATAGCTTAATTACACCTTTTCTTATTATTGTCCACTAAACGATGTGGTAGTAACAGGTAAATATTACTCTAAACTTATACCCAAACACAAACTATTAGAGTTGACGGCATTAAAAGCTCTTTATTAATTAAAATGAATCCAAAGCAAATTATTTTTCATAATTTTTTTTAATTGGTTTAACATAATCGTCACAATATGACATCATTGAATTTTGTTTATTTTATAACAAAATCATATACATAAACAATTACAAAAGCAATGATGAATGAAAAACATAATGGGTTTGGATGATTGATTGAGGTAGGTTATTGAAACAAATAAAAACAAGAAAATAGAATATAGGTCAAATAATGAGTAATGATCATAATTGTATTCCAGTTAATTTTTTTGCGAGATTTTTTTTCTTGATATTTAAAATTTAAATGCTACGCTTTGAAAATTGTATTGCCATCTTCAATGTTAACCGGAGGTTTTCTAATTAAATCGAGAGTAATTTTAATCGAGAGTCCGGTTGACTCTAGAAGTTTCGATTTGGTTAGTAAACTTCCGGTCTGAGAGGGTATAAATTCAGTTTTCTTAGAGTGAAACGCTTTTTTCAATAAAGTCGTTCGGACTTATAACTCGCGCTTGAGTTCCTTTTTTTAAAGATCAAGTGATTAAAATTAATCAATAAAAAAGAAATTTTAGTAACTGGCTAAATTGTGTTGTTGCATATTGTGCAAAAATGTAAAATAAAAAGTTAATTGTAATTATTGTAATTGTTAGCTAGTTAAAAAAATAAATAAAAAATTTTAAAAATTATGAACCAAATTGAAATTGGTTAAATAAAATAATGAGAAAAATTTGTGTGGTCGAATATTGTGCAAGAATGTAATACTAAAAATAAAAAATACTGTATTAGTAACTGGCTAAATTGTGTTGTTGCATATTGTGTAAAAAAATGTAAAATAAAAAGTTAGTTGTAATTATTGTAACTATTAGCCATATAAAATAAGAAAATAAAATAATTATGAACAAAATTGAAATTTGTTAAATAAAATAATGAGAAAAATTTGTGTTGTCGAATATTGTGCAAGAATGTAAAACTAAAAATAAAAAATACTGTAACTATTGTATTTAATTAGTTTAAAACAAAATCAAAAATAATAAACTAAAATTATTAAGTAAATATGAAAATATTTAAAATAAAAGAAAATTTTTCTTGTGATTAAATAACTTTGGGTAAAATTTATTGTGTTAGTAGTATCAAGTTGTATACCCCAAGGCCTTCCAAGACTGTGATCCATGTTGAGTGTTAGTGAATGTTAAGAACAATTAACTAAAGAAATAATAGAATAAAATTTTTTTTAAAAAAGAATAAAACTAAATAAAATATATATGAGGGAAGGTAAAAACTCGAATGAATCCGTACTAACTCTATATAGTCATTTGCAGTTACTAACGGGATTGTTTATCGATATAGTGATTTGATAATTTTGTAATATATTCTGTAACACTGAAATTCATGGATGTTCCTCAATATCATATGAAAATACATAAAATCTACTTGTCATGCTGAATAAATATTTTATGGTTTATTAAACATATCGTTCGATTTAAATTTGGATATTTGATTACACACACTGATGAAGAAGAATTATAAGGCGCTCAGAATTGAACAAAAATTATTTACTTGCTGCTTAACCTTGGAATTTACATATTTTTGTTGTATTTGTAAGGAGAATCGGATCATGAAGTTATCCAACTATGATGAACAGATGACTACCAACGATGTATGAGTGAGTTATTTTAATTAATTTTTCTTTAATATAAGAGCTTAACTACATAATTTTAAAAGGAAATATCATACGTGAAATAAAAATCAAAAAAAAAAAATTTTTAAGAAGAAATGAAACAAATTTGAGTTAGAAATATAAATTAGCACTTAGGATTTTCTTGTTGCTTAATATAATTATTGCTTAATCTTTTTTAGTTAATTTAATCTTTCTAATCACATTTGTGATTAACATGTTATTAAAAAATGAATTTACAGCGATATGTAACCAAATAATATGATATAGACTCTAATTTTTTATGGTGTAGCAAATGATCCCTCTCTTCTTTCTCTCTCTCGATTCTTGGACCTGCAAATAATTTTTTTTTTGGAAAGACGATTCTGGTTTAACATAAAGGTACTCTTAGAAATTTTTCCTTGTACACGGTCAAGATCACAATAAGAACTCTGACACTAGAGCTTTAATCCCGCAAATACTGATTTGAAGTACCACGTGATCATTCTAATATTATATAATTATTTAATCAAGAAACCGTTACATCTTGCGAAAAAAATAATTTTTGTGTAGATTGAACTATAATTCTGAGTGTATCTTCTATTTCAATAGTGCTCAATGCATTTAATTGATTATGAGTTCCTGTTGACAAAGTTTTGTTAGGTTTTAGCCGTCTGCAATAAGACAAAACACGCAAAGCGCGATGAAGGCAGGAGAAATTGGCTAAAAGGTTCTCAACAGAACTGGGTATCGTAGTTGAATAAGATTGAATTGATTTTAATTCGTGATCGGTATCCTGAATGGTGATTGGATTGGCATTAGGCCATAATAAAGGGGACCCCGCCAGCCAGGTTGGACCGTGCCACCATTGATCATGCGGCAGTATTTCTGATGGTGAAATCCCACGAGAAGCAATATCAGCGGGATTGTCATGTGATAATATGTGGTTCCATTGAGCCTCCTTACAGTTCTCTAGAATTTGGGCTACTCGATTAGCAACAAAGGTTTTCCATCGACTTGGGCAGCTTTTAAGCCATGCCAAGACGATGATTGAATCACACCATGCAAAAACATTTGTAATAGATAAGTCTAAATTAGCGAGGACATTTTTTAAAAGCTTGGATAGAAGGAATGTGCCGCACAATTCAAGGCGAGGTATTGTCAGACATGAACTATTTTTTGGAGCCACTTTGGTTTTGGCTATGATTAAATTTACACGAAATATGCCGCTGCCATCCGTCACTCTCAAATAGAGGGCAGCTGCGTAAGCGTTTTCTGATGCATCACATAACCCATGGAGTTCATTTTGATGGTTCGGATGGGAATAAATGTATCTCGGAATTCGTAATTTTTCAATATTCGGAAAATCTTTAACTAATTTACTCCATTCTTGGAGTCTTTCTGGATGTATAGATTCATCCCATTCAGTGCTATCTTTCCATACCTGTTGCATCAATATTTTGGAATTAATTATAATTGGGGCAAGCCAACCGACAGGATCAAATAGCTTCGCTATTTCAGAAAACAGTTGTCGTTTAGTCATGTTGGGCAAGCTACAAACACTGTTTATTTTAAAACAAAAACAGTCTTCTCGACCATTCCAATATATCCCTAGAGTTTTTTGAGTGGAATTTTCATCTAGTGCTAAATTAAACATCATGAAAATGATCTTTTTTCGGAATTCGTTCTAATAGCTTTGGGTGATTTGATGCCCACTTTTTCAATTCAAAACCGCCAGACTTCAACATTAACCTTAGATCATGTTGAGCGGTAAGTGCAGCATCAATAGAATATTCCCCTGATAACACATCGTCCACATAGAAATCATTTTGAACCATCTTTGACGCCAATGGAAATTATTTGTTTTCATCCTTTGCTAACTGCAACAAGGTGCGAATCGCTAAATACGGTGCAGAGGAAACTCCGAACGTAACTGTTGATAACTGGTAATCGCGCACCATTTGCTCACTGGATTCGCGATAAAGAATTCTCTGTAGTTTAGAGTGCTTAGGGCTTATCCATATTTGCCTATACATTTTCTCGATGTCCGCAGTGTAAACATAGGGATATTTGCGCCAACGAACAATGATACAAGTGAGATCCTGTTGCAAACTTGGACCTACAGCCAAAACCTCGTTTAAAGATTTGCCATTCGCAGTTTTGCATGATGCGTCAAAAACTACTGTTAATTTGGTACTTATGCTACTCGGTTTGTGTACGCCATGGTGGGGTAGATAGCAGCTTGTTGCTATGGGCAAGATGCTCTTTATTCCTTTTTCAATACATTCTATTGAACTCGAAATTGTCATATGTTTTTTATCCAAATAATCTTTGATTACTTCGTCGTATGAAATCTTTTGGCTAGGATTCTTTTTAAGTTTATTTTCTAAGTAATGAAAACGTTTTAATGCGATATCTCGAGAGTATGAAAGAAAATTTCGCGAGGATATTTTTCAAGTAGTGGTAACTCCACAACGTATCTACCGTCAGAATTTCGGGTAGTAGTTGCTTCGTAATGCGCTTCACATTTTTTATCCTCGTCGGAGAGTATTTTGGGCACCACGATTTCTTCAACCTCCCAAAACTTTTGTATTTGATGTTCAAGGCTAACATTATTGAAATATGATACGAGGTTGTGAAAAACATTTGGATTATTGCTAGAGGTACCAGATATTATCCATCCAAATACCGAAGATTGAGCTATCAGAGCGTCATGATTTAGTTTCTTAACACCTTCCAGCATAATATGTGGGTAAATATCCGCTCCCAAAACCATTTAAATTCTACCTGGTTTGTGAAATAATTCATCAGCTAGTTCTATACTTTTAAATTGTAATAAATTGTCTATGTTTATGGGTTGTGAGGGTAAGAAACCAGTTAGTTTTTTAAGAACAATCGCGTCGATGTGGATATCATTCGCTGTCCTGGGCCTTATTATTAAGGATGCAAGTTTTTCAGCTTTGGCAGTTTCTACCGTACCCATTCCGGAAATGGTGGCTGATATTGGTTTAGTTGGAATATTTATTCGATGAAGGGTCGATTCCAGAATGAAAGTAGCTTCAGATCCTGGATCGATTAACGCACGCACTGTGTGCTTTGTGTGATTGTGGATGATTTGAATTAAAGCGGTGGCTAAAATAACAGTCTTTTGGTTCAGGGTGAAATTGCATTGTATCACGGTGGTGTTGGCTTTTGTATGAGTTGCTTGTAGAGAACTCTGAGCCGAGTTGGAAGGTTCAACCGATGCATTTTGAATAGATTTTGTGATTTGAGGATTGTTGCTTCTGTGCAGTAATGAATGATGCCATTTGTGACATACATTACAGGAATATCGACTATTGCAATATTTTAAACTATGATTGGTACTCAAACAATTGATACAATAATTTTTAGATTTTACAAATTGAAGCCGTTGATCGACACTTTCAGAAAGAAATTTAGAACATTCTTTTAAGGTTTGATTGTGATCACAATAAGGGCATTTCGTATTTGTTCTGGTATGAAATGAGTGAGAAATTGATGACATGTTTTCGGGCTTAGGTTTCGATAAAGGTTTAGTTTGAATTGGTTTTGGAGCAGTGGTTCTCTCGACTGCTTCCAGCGTTCGAAATCTATCAAGCAAAAATTGTTTTAAGTCACCAAAGGGTGGAATTTTGGTTTTTATTTTTATCGACTGTTCCCAGAGTTGATGGGTTTCCTGTGGTAGCTTTTGCGTTATAATAAAGACTAAAATAGGGTCCCAATTTTCGGTTTTGATTTCCAGATGTTTAAGCCGAGCAAGGAATTTATTCATTTTGTCATAAATGTTTTTTATATCGTTTGCGTTTTCCGACTTAACTACTTTAATACCCAAAAATTGTTTTAGTTCGTTATTTACCAAGACTCTGGAATTGTTAAATCTATCATTTAACATTTCCCATGCACTACTGTAATCACCATCCGAAACAGTATAATCGGACAGTAGTTCAGCTGCGGAACCTACTACTAATGACTTCAAAGTCCATAGTTTTGTTGCATCACTTAATTGTTTGTCATGCACACTGGCTTTGAACAAATCGCGAAAGGTTAACCACGAATCATAATCTCCATGGAATTTTGGGATTTGAACCTTTTAAACTTGAATATCGCTCTGATTTTGGGCCTGGGATGAGTCATGTCGTAATGAATTTGACAGGGTAACCGTGGAGGTTGATTCAGGAGGAAATTTTGTTTCGAAATCAGCCATCATTTGATCGTAGTATTCCAAATAATGATTTTCCAATTGAAGATATGTATTATCTTTAAAATAATCACGGTTAGAAATTTCTTTTTCATTAAGTGCTAATAACTCCAACAATTTTGTATGGAATTGTTGAATTTTCTCCCAATAATTATTTAGGGTTTCTAGCCTTTTGGTAAAGTAAACCTTAGATTTACGTTCCGACCCGTCCTTCTTATAATTTCTGAAGAACTGATCCAATTCTCTTTTAGTTTGATTAAGCACGAGAATTATCGTTTCGTAAGACATTATTTAATACAGAGCACAAAAAGAATATAATATAAGAGGGACTTACCAGTTTAATTAATCCTAGTGTCTCGGAAAATTCTTGATTCTTGTTCTGTTCCGGAGTAGAAGCTGTTGGTATGCTGAAAGTTGACTTCTTTGATCTTAATTTCTTACGATGTTAGTATAGTTGATGTTAATTCGGTTGATTTTTACTTCGATTTGATTGTTAATTTGTTAATTTGGCTGCTGTTGTTCGGCTATATATAGGTATCATTTAAGTTATTACCCAACGACAATTTATAATTGTTATTAATTAAATTATCCGTCGATACTCTTGACGGTATTTACTGTGTTATTGTATTATACAGCTGTAATTTTTTGTGTGGCACTTTTTCACTGTTTATATCACTTGTTATTAAAATTGTTACTTATTATAATAGTAATAATTGTTTTTAAACACTTTCACAGTTGTACTCACGACGGTAATTTCTTGCGTGGTACTGTAGATGTTTGAATATTTAAATATATATCCGGCTCGAAGGACCAATGTGTGCGCACGGGATGGGCACAATAATGTCTTTAATGTTTTATAATAATAACTCACTTTAATTTTATTAATTTTTAACTATATATTATATAACTTCAGGTTTTACAAGTAATAATAATTGACAACAGATAACCTTTTACACAATATTTCTTCTTGTGACTCGACGAGTTGATGGTTTTAATCAGAGTGATTATAATGTTATTTTAATTTGGTTAATTTAGTTTTTTAAGAATCTAAGAGTCAGCAAATTCGTTTTTTTATTTAAATTACATTTTTTTGTTTCATTTAGTTTTTTGTTAATTTAGTAAAAATTTAATAATATTTATTTTTTTTGTTAATTTAGTAAAATTTTAACAATTGCAAATAATTTCATATTATATTTACATTCTACAGGGTGTTTCTAAACAGTGTCTCTTAGAAATCATGACGTGATCGATTTGATTTTCCGTTCTTCCGTCATTTGATTTCCACGTTGCCTTGTGAATTCTCTTGTGAGGGAAGAAAGTGCTGGAAATTACTAGATCATACATCATAGCCAGCTCGGCTGCACGAAAACCGTTATTGTTGCTGGTATGATGCAAGCTGTTAGGGCCGATATGTGTTTTAAGTTCTGCAATCCTACCGATTTGAGCATTAAAGTCACCTACCACGATTTTTATATCGTGCCGCGGGATTTTATTGATGACTTCTTCGAGTTCTAGGAAGAACAGGCCTTTAATATCATCTGCTTTATCTTCAGTAGGTGCATGAACATTGACGATCGTTACATTGAATTTTTGCGTGCGGATTCTCAGTGTGCATAACCGCATATTAATTGGGCAGAAGTCGATAACATGCTGATTCACGCGACGGTGTATAAGAAAGCCAACTCCAAATTCTCCTCCGTTTTGATGACCGCAATAATAAAGAGTGTATCCTTTCGCTGTTTCATGGATTCCACTACCTGGCCATCTTAGTTCTTGTAATGCCACTATATCTAGTGTGTAGCTCTCGACTTGTTTTGTGAGTTTTAGGAGATCTCCTGGTCTTCTAAGGCTTAGCACGTTCCAGGTTCCCATTTTAAAATCGTAGTCCGGGCACAGTTTCCGAGGTCGTTCCAATAATGATTCCGAGATATTCCGAGGCCTGTGTACAGAATTCATGACAATAATTTTTTTACGGAAATGGGGTGTTAGCCCTTCGCCCAACCCAAATTTTCGTGAATGGGTTCGTTCTGCATCTTAAGGTCACCAGAAACAACCTTTTTACACGTTTATATAGCGAGCTGCTTGGTCCAAGTCAGACACCCGCTGCAAGCCGCCCCTAACATGAAGAACAGACGCTTTCTACACATTTATATAGCGAGCCGCTTGATCCAAGACAGACGCCCGCGCCAAGCCGCCCCTGTTGTGCCGTATTTCTCATTACAAATTTTCAATCACTATTTCCTAGAAATACAAACTCTAAATCTTTCTAAAAATCGCAATATTAGTTTCACATACCAATAAATGTAAACACATTTTCAAAACTGAAATTTTCTTTTAATCTCTAGCCGATAGTTTTATAAAGGATAAAACTATTAAATATTATCATTTATCACAATTTTAGTCGTTACTAAGAATTTTCTTTTAATCTCTAGCCGATAGTTTTATAAAGGATAAAACTATTAAATATTATCATTTATCACAATTTTAGTCGTTACTAAGAATTTTCTTTTAATCTCTAGCCGATAGTTTTATAAAGGATAAAACTAATAAATAATTTCAGTTATCACAATTTTAGTTCATACTAAGAATAAGTCTTTTTATCTTTTCCGACAATCCTTTTTCATTTTCACATATCATTTTAAAATATTGAATCAATATGTTTTCCAAAAAAACCTTCTCAAACGAAAAAATTACTATAAAACTTTAAATATTTTTTCACACTCCTTTATCAACAAAAAAAATTTATTTTAGTTTCTTAGAAATTGCATTATTTATTTTGTCCGACAAATCTTTTTCCCAAAATATTAAATTTAATAAAATTATTCCTATTTTGTTTTTGTTGTTTGTTTTAATGTAATAAAAGCATAATTTAGTATATAAGATTTAGTTTTTAAGAAAATAGATCAGTCTTAAATAAGTAGTTTTAATAATATAATTGAAGTCGAATAGTTTTAAGTAAGTTATTCAGTTAAGACAATCAGTCTTTAGTAAGTTTAAGAGAAACTTTAAATTCAGTCAGCCTAACAGTTTTAACAGTCAGTCTTTGAGTTCAAAACAAAACGGTCATAAATCAGTTTAGTGAATAAAAAATATAGTTTAAGAAGGTTTTTAAGGAAGTCAATACAGTTACAGTTTAAGTATATACATAGCTCAAAATATATTCAGTGTTCTGTATAAAAAATTGTCAAATTAATAAGTTTGAAAATAATTGTGAAATTAAAAGGTGAAAACTAAGAAATGAAACTAAAATAATTAATTTTAAAAAATCACAGGTTTGTAATAAATAAAAACAGAAACTAAATAAAGTTTATCAAGTATTATAAATAAAACCAAAACTTAAGTGTTTTATTTAAATTAAATTAACCCCAGATATAACAGTGTTTCTAGTGTTTCAAACTAAGTGTTTTTATTTAAATCAACCTAACCCCAGATATAACAGTGGCGCAGCCGGTAGGATGCTAGAGAATCCTTAGAAAGGATATTTAAAAGCTCTAAATAAAAAATATATGAACTTTATCAGGGGTTTTGAAATTTATAGAAACACAAAGTGCAATAATAAATTTAAAATATAAAAAATTTATAAAAGTGTAATATGGACAAAAAGTGATATAAAAAATATAACAAATGCAAACTGCAAAAACATGCATTAAATCAAAACAAAATTTATAAAAGTGAATTGGACAATAAGTGCTATAAAAAAATAATAACAAAAGCAAAATATAATTTGATTAACGAAAAAGTTTAATGATGTCAACAAACTGCAAACAAAATACAATTTAAGAAATCACAACCGAAGAAAACCAGGATCCAGTCAGCTCATCAAACAAATCAACTTTCACAAAAAGGTACTGTGTTAGCATTAGATTTAATTAATTCTAAACCAAATTTTAATTTAAATATAAAGAAAAATGGCAAATCTCGATATTTTCAAACTAGTAGAAATAATTCCTATCTTTTATGGTGAGCGAACACCAAAATTGTTAGAACAATTGGAAATTTTTGTGTACATATCGAACATTATATATAGTTCACTTTCAGTAGAAAATAAAATATTATTTATGTCGATAATTTACACTCGTTTTCGCGGTGCGGCTTTTGATTTGCTTAATAATTTAGAACAATTTAAAAGTCTCACAGACCTAACAAATTTTCTCTATGATCACTTTTCCCCGATCAAAACCATATCAGATTTGACAAATGACTTACTTAATTGCAGACAACTACCTTTCGAAAATGTACTAAATTATTCAACCCGTTTACAGACACTTTTATTTAAGACCAAAAAATCAATTAAATTAAAATATCCTATTGACAACGAATCTTTTTTATACGAGATCGACGAATATGCAGTTAAAACTTTTAAAATAGGTTTATGTAACCCAACAATCGCATTTAGTATAATAAGTTCTCTAGAAAAAAATCTAGACATATTAATTAAGCAGGCACTAGAAACTGAGTCAATATTAAATTTCGGTAAACAAAATGACACTTCATACTTTATTACAAGTACGATACCTACAAATGATCCATTACTTACAAACAAAACACAACCAGGAAACTATAGTCAAATTCAAAATGATAATTCTCATCCTTCTTTTTCTAACCCCCAACCGCCCCAACAATTCTTAACCACGAAACACACTCAACAAATTTATAATAAAACACAAGACAAATTTATAGTAGAACAGTTGACAAAAGAAAATAATAACTACCAAAATTATATATTTGAACTCCAGAATTTCAATAGATCTAAAAATAATGAAGTAGAACAATACAAATCATTACTAAAAAAGCATCAACAAGACATTACCAATTTAAAAACAGCAAACGAACATTTAATCAATGAATTACATACATCAAACACACATCTAAATCAACTCACTTTCGAACTCAAAGACTTGCACAACAAATACAAATACTTACAGACTGACTCAAACAACAACCTAAACACAGCAATTCTAAAAGTAGTCGAGCAATTACAAGAAAATAAAATACTTTTAAATGAAAATATCAATTTAAGACAACTATTAGAAATTAAACAGGCACTCCATAAAGAACGAACAGATAGAAAATTACACATCACAACTAAAAAACTGAAACATGTTGAAAATAAATTTAAAATTTTGAAAAATAAACTGAAAACGAAAAAATTAAATATATTTAAGAAAAACAAAAATGCGCTTCAATTCCCTTTAGTAGAGTTACCACATGTTCAAACAACCCAGCATTTCACTCCCGTTAAAAATTCAAATAAACAACCTATAAAATGTAAAATGAACGAAGAAAAGATTATAAAAGAAAAACCAAAACCTCTTCATATTTCAAGTAACTCTGATGAAAACTTCAAAATAAATTTAAACAGGACACCAACTAAAACAAAAAATAATTCCACGAAAGAGAACATTATATATTTGCACCCAAGCAAAATCTTAATTTCCTTTATTTACATAATTTTAATTGACATTATAAGTCGATCAGTAATTAATCCATTTCAAATAATGTTCACAATAACGTCAAGGTTAGTAATCAATTCTTTATCTTTTATATTTCTTATTATCCTTTTAACCTTAGAAAATCAAAATCAGTTTCAAAATGCCTCTAATCATAATAAGTCGTCCTTTTATTACACATTAAACAAATTTCAAAACAAACATTCCAGCTTTCAAGCCGACGGTTATGAAAAAACATTTATAGAACAAAAAACTTCACCAGTACGGTTTCCGAATATTTGCATAGCTGACAAATTTCAAAAAAAAATTTTCATTGAGTAGTAGTTCAAAGTAGTTTTTTTTTTACATTTACCTAATTTTCTTTAATTTTTGTTCAGAATTTTTTTTTACCTTAATTTCGTTACGATTAATAAAAGTTCTCATTTAATACATTTAAGTCAAGATGACCAATATCATTCATTATGACGGATAATATCTATTTCACAAAAATTTAAAGCTTCAGTGAAAATAAGTTTTCGAGAAATAAATAATCCAATCATTCAAAATCCAGTTAAACAAACTGAAAGTGCTTATTTGAAAGTAGAGTTACAAATAAACATTTTTTAATGCACAAATAATTTTTTCAAGCCTAACATTAATTACTTTAGACAACCATTTAGATTTAGCTGAACATGACCGAATTTTATCGCATCAATCAAAATCAATAAGAATAAACGAAGCAATTACGTATCTGTCTATTGGTATTATATTAACCATAATAATTTTTATAATAATATGTAATTGGTGTGTTATTAAAAATACAAAACGAAAACTTTTAAAGTCAAGCGTATTGAAAAGTTCCAAATCTGGCACATATTATTCAAAGACTCCAGAAAGCGAAAGATTTAATATATCAAACGCATCAAACCATTCTAACATGCCAAATTCAATCGAAATGAGAGAATTGCCATTTAATTTAGCTTAGATATAAGATTAACATAAAAAAAAAAACAAATAAATAAACAAATAATTAAACTTTTGCAATTAAATAATTTTTCATTTTAATATTTAGGAATTTTTTGAAAACAAATTATATAATTTTAAAACCTTAGGCTAATATAACTTAAAAGTACGATTCAAACAAAAAAAAAAAAACATAAAAAACATAATGCAAGATTTTTAAAACAAACAAACATAACCAATGTTTTTTTTTGATAACTAATTAAAATAACTTACTGATCTCATATAAACAAGTTATTCAACTGTCTATTTTGAAAAAAAAATTATTTGCACAAACAATTTAATCAAAATAAAATATTTAAAAAAAAAAATTTTCTCTATTATTAAAAATTCTTATCTACTTTTTATCTCTCTAAAACAACATTAAACTTAAGAAAACAAAAGCAAAATATAAAAACAACACAAACAAACAAGTCAGTTAAATTTCTCTCCAATTCTTACCATTTTCGATAAATTCAACTCATTTTAAGGGGGGAGGGATGTTGTGCCGTATTTCTCATTACAAATTTTCAATCACTATTTCCTAGAAATACAAACTCTAAATCTTTCTAAAAATCGCAATATTAGTTTCACATACCAATAAATGTAAACTGTAATTTTCTTTTAATCTCTAGCCGATAGTTTTATAAAGGATAAAACTATTAAATATTATCATTTATCACAATTTTAGTCGTTACTAAGAATTTTCTTTTAATCTCTAGCCGATAGTTTTATAAAGGATAAAACTATTAAATATTATCATTTATCACAATTTTAGTCGTTACTAAGAATTTTCTTTTAATCTCTAGCCGATAGTTTTATAAAGGATAAAACTAATAAATAATTTCAGTTATCACAATTTTAGTTCATACTAAGAATAAGTCTTTTTATCTTTTCCGACAATCCTTTTTCATTTTCACATATCATTTTAAAATATTGAATCAATATGTTTTCCAAAAAAACCTTCTCAAACGAAAAAATTACTATAAAACTTTAAATATTTTTTCACACTCCTTTATCAACAAAAAAAATTTATTTTAGTTTCTTAGAAATTGCATTATTTATTTTGTCCGACAAATCTTTTTCCCAAAATATTAAATTTAATAAAATTATTCCTATTTTGTTTTTGTTGTTTGTTTTAATGTAATAAAAGCATAATTTAGTATATAAGATTTAGTTTTTAAGAAAATAGATCAGTCTTAAATAAGTAGTTTTAATAATATAATTGAAGTCGAATAGTTTTAAGTAAGTTATTCAGTTAAGACAATCAGTCTTTAGTAAGTTTAAGAGAAACTTTAAATTCAGTCAGCCTAACAGTTTTAACAGTCAGTCTTTGAGTTCAAAACAAAACGGTCATAAATCAGTTTAGTGAATAAAAAATATAGTTTAAGAAGGTTTTTAAGGAAGTCAATACAGTTACAGTTTAAGTATATACATAGCTCAAAATATATTCAGTGTTCTGTATAAAAAATTGTCAAATTAATAAGTTTGAAAATAATTGTGAAATTAAAAGGTGAAAACTAAGAAATGAAACTAAAATAATTAATTTTAAAAAATCACAGGTTTGTAATAAATAAAAACAGAAACTAAATAAAGTTTATCAAGTATTATAAATAAAACCAAAACTTAAGTGTTTTATTTAAATTAAATTAACCCCAGATATAACAGTGTTTCTAGTGTTTCAAACTAAGTGTTTTTATTTAAATCAACCTAACCCCAGATATAACACCCCTAACATGAAGAACAGATGCTTGAGTTGCATTGGTTTTATGGCGCCAATGACTCGCCATGGTGCAGAATCATTACGTATAAGCAGTATTTACTCTGCCCCTCTCAACTACACCAACCTAATTCTGTTAGCGTTACCCAGGTAGCACGGCGTGAAAGTAGAATTTCGGATATTCGCTACCCATGAATCGTCCAATGAATCTAAATCGGATACTGAAAGCGAATACGATTATAACGTGAGTACCGTAAAATATAGCGATGGCAAAAAAGTGTGTTCAATCAAGAAAGATAAATGGACTGAAATTTTAATGATCGGCGACAGTAAGTTAAAAGTTGAGTTGCACACGGGTGCCGAATGTAATGTCATACCGCGTAAAATAGCATCCGAATTAAAATTAAAAGTGAAAAGTACGGTGACTAAGCGATTATCGACATACAGTAACGATATGGTCATAGTACTCGGTGAAGCAAGAGTGCTATGCAAAGCACCACACAAGTCTGCTAAAGTAATTTTTAAAGTCATCGACGACGATTATAAACCAATTCTGGGCCGTGATTCTTGTGAAGAGCTTGGATTAATCAAGCGCGTTCAAAAGGTAAATGAACAATTGGGTTGTTGTAACAATTACGAATATGATATAGATTTTATCGACGACCCGAAATTCAAAATCCTTCGGCCACGTCGCATTCCAGCCGCCATCAAAGAAAAGGTAAAAGCAGAATTGGACAAAATGGTAAAAATAAATGTTTTAGTGCCAGTGTCTGAACCAAGTCCAGCAGTAAGTCCATTGCTAGTGGTTGAAAAAGGTGACAAATTGCGCATATGCATGGATCCGGTAGAATTAAATGAAAACATAGAACGTCGACATTATCCGTTGAATACGGCAGAGGAAATCGCTGCAAAATTTGGCAAGTCTAGATTTTTTTCAAAACTGGATTGCCAACGTGGTTTTTGGCAAATAAAAGTTTCTGAAATAACGTCAAAATATTTGGTTAATGGTACGCCATGGGGACGATATCGATATTTGCGCATGCCATCTGGTATTAGTTCAGCACCAGAAATTTTCTCGCAAATAACGAACAATACATTGGAAGGTATTGGTAACTGTAAGGTGGACATGGATGATATTTTCCTGTTTGCGGAGACAAAAGAAAAGTTAGAGGCTATCACATACAAAGTAAAGTAACGTTTAAAAGAAGCTGGGTTTACACTAAATCACAGTAAATGTGAATTCAATAAGACCAGAGTCGAATTTCTTGGTCATATATTTACATCCAATGGTTGCGAGATTGATCTAGATAAGGTATCTACTGTTCATCGTCTTAACACTCCAACAAATGTCAAAGAATTGCAAAGAATGCTTGGTACAGTAACATACCTCGCAAAGTTTATTCCAAATTTTTCAGATTTGACTGAACCATTGAGAAGACTGATACTTAAAGATACTGCATGGGTATGGGACATTGACCAACAAATGGCATTTGAAAAGCTCAAAAAAGGTCATCACAACAACACCGGTACTTGGCTACTACGATGTAAATGAATGTGCTAAAATTTCGTGTGATGCAAGCTCCATAGCACTTGGCGCTTGCTTGTTACAAAATGGCAAACCAATAGCATACGCCAGCCGGGCCTTGACCAGTGCTGAGAAAAATTATCCGCCCATTGGTAGAAAAGTAGCCGCTATCAGATTCGCATGTAAAAAATTCCATCATTACGTGTATAGTAAAAAATTGGAAATCGAAACTGATCACAAACCATTAGAAACGATATTCAAAAAACCGATTTCACAAGCACCAATGCGGCTACAACAAGTTCTTTTTGATGTGTTACAGTATTCGCCAAGTGTTCAATACAAAAAGGGTGTTGACTTAAAGGTGGCCGACACGCTCAGTCGTGATTGTAAATCTGAACCGAATGAAAAGTTGATGGAAAGCGAGGAATACAAAATCAATATGATTTTTGCTATGTCAGATGTGACATAAGATCATTTTGTAAAATTGACCAGTGAAGATTTGGAACTAAAATTGCTCCGAGCAGTTGTCGAAAGTGGATGGCCAGAGGATGACAAGAAATTGCCTGAGGCTGTAAAACAATATGCCAATTTTAAAGAAAAACTTTGGTATGATGGACAACTACTTTACAAGACAAATAAAATTATAGTTCCGAAAGTTGAACGGCAAAAAATATTAGTCGATGTGCATAAAGGTCACCCAGGTGTATCTAAATCGTTGGCACGAGCACGAGGTAGTTTATATTGGCCAGGTCAAACCAAAGATGTGAAAGAATTCGTTGAAAAATGCTCAACGTGCCAACGCACACAGAAATCAAAAACAAAAGAGCCATTACTACAGAAAGTGTTGCCAGACTATCCGTTTCAGCTGGTATCCACTGATTTATTTACATTCAAAGTCAAAGAATACATCGTCATCGCAGACCATTATTCTGGTTTTATGGATTTTCACCAACTAAATTCAACGACATCAGCATGAGTAATTCTGCAATTAAAAAAATGGTTTACAATTCATGGAATACCAGAAACAATTGAATCAGATGGTGGCCCACAATATTCTTCGAAAGCATTCAAGGATTTTGCGTTGCGCTGGCAATTTAACCATCGTATTTCATCACCGTATTATGCTCGCTCAAATGGTTTTGCTGAAGGAAATGTCCAAACAGCAAAAAACTTACTTCGCAAATGTTGGCACGATAATTCGGACATTTATGAAGCATTGTTATTGTTGCGAAACACATCACGCAACGATATTCTAGGATCACAATGCCAACTCTTATTTAGTCGCCGCACCAGAACGTTTATTCCAGTCAATCAAGAGGACTTAAAACCAAAAGTTATCAGTGGTGTTCCAAAAGAACTTGCAAAGTTACGTTTTCAACAAAAAATTTATTCTGATCGTGTTTCTTCACCATTCAAGCAACTAGAATTGTATGAAAAAGTCCGTTTACAAAAAGGACATCGCGATTGGATTTCGGCGAAAGTAGTTGAAAAACACCAAATCCACGTTCAGTTATTGTTGAAACCACCACTGGCAAGCGGTACAGACGAAACACAATACATCTTCAACGTACTTCGGTTAACATACAAGATGAACCCGAATTTGACATCAATGAAGGAGGCAATGAAAATCAAAATATTTCAGTCTCACCAAATTCAACATCAACGGAAGTACCAAACGAGCCAGAAATTGCTGTTAATATGACACTACCACCGAAGAAGAAACCCAGCAGGCCGCCGGATTCCAAATCCAAACCGACAAAAAAAGTTCTAGTTTTAGTTACTTGAAAATTTCATTAAAATTTGTTTTTTCCATTAATTAGTTAATTTGCAATCAAATAATTACATTTTCAAATTAGAATTAGAATTCAAATCAATTAATTACATTTTCAAATTAGAAGTTTTTATATTTCATTAAATTTTTGAAATTTCGCCACAAATTAATTTAAAATTATACTCGATAGTTCTAATAATTAAGTCTCATATCTGGCTAAAAAGTTATAAATAAAATATTAATAATAATTTTTCTAAAAAAGGCGGGATGTCATAATGTACATACACCCTAATCCTATATTTTATATGTCATAGTTGACACATGCATATCTCCATATTCAGCAGTCAATATATACACTTCAAACTATACACAAGTTTTTCATATATACCCAAATTACAGCTCTCGATAAATATACGTAATCGTAAGTATATTACAACTGAGAAGAAGTTTATCAGTTTAACAGTTTGGTACAGAGCCAAAAAGACCAGTCAGTTCCTTCCTAAAGACAGCTAGGGAAAGGTTAAATTTTTTCGAAGGCATAAGATCATTGAAAAGCATAATGACTCGAACGACAAACGATTTTTCCCAGAGAACACAGCTAATCCGAGGAAGTTACAAGTTTGATTGCCTTCTAGAGTGACCAACTGAAAACCATCTTAGAAGAAGGAGACTGAAACTTTATGACTCTATAGAGATGACACAGAAGACGAATTTTGATGTGATCAAGAAAAGAGGTCCCAAGCAGTTGGAAAACAAAAGGAGAGATGTGATCATGGGATCTCAAGTTTTAGACAAACCTGACTGAATATGATTAAAGGCTCTTCTAAGTATAGAAATGGTTTCATCTGTGCATCCCGAGAACACAAGTTACTTTCGAATATGTAAAGGCAGAAAACTATTTAGACAACGGAAACGCCTGACGATATCAAAAATTTTTCCAGCTAAAACATTGACTTGAGGCTTCCAGAATAGATTTTCATCAAAAATAATCCCTAAATTTTTAGCATTACTAGTAAAGGGAATAGCATTCCCATCTAGTCTAAGATACATTGTATAAGAAGAGACAACTGGAGTTGAATTAAAATGCATTGCCTGTGATTTCGCTGGATTTAACACCAAGCGGTTTGCACGAGCCCATTCTGAGATGGATTCGAGGTCATGATTCACCTCCTCTATACAGCTATTTAGACTTGACATCTGAACTGACATCTTTGATCTGAACATCATTTGCAAAGAGATGAACAGTAACAGATGAGCAAGACAAAGCAATGTCGTTGATAAAAAGCGAGAAAAGCAGGGGACTTAAAATCGACCCCTGAGGAACACCCTTTGTGATAGGAAGCAGATCGGAAAACTTACCATCAGAGAAGGCACACGTTTTCAGTGTTAGATATGAGTAGATTAGGTCACAAGCAGAAGACGATAGCAAGAACTGAGACTTGAGTTTGAATTCTATTCAAAACAGTGTAATTTTGTATAGATTTTGATATTTTCAAAAGGCTGTATCTTGGACCCCGGGGCTCCGGTACAACTCGTTTTGGTTTTATTTGCTTCAGTGAGTAATTCTTTATCAAATAAAAAAATTCTAGGCGCCCAAGTAAAAGTAATATCCCCGTTTTTACTGTAAAGTATGCTACAGACCTACAATCATTTTGTCAATCAATCGAAAACGAAAATAAACAAAATAAAATTTAGGGTAATTTTACCCTAAATTTTATTTCGTTTTCGATTGATTGACAAAATGATTGTAGGTCTGTAGCATACTTAAGGTTAGTCTAAATTACTTGTTCAAAATATGGTGAAAAATATGAATATCAGACTAGTTTTCAAATTGATTTTTTTAAGTGAAAATTAATCAAAATTAAAAATTTTAATACTACATATACATAAATTCAGTAAATTATTTGTGATATACATCACCCCGATGGAAAATCTCCCATCAAGAATAATATAAGAACTGAATCTAAAAAATTATGGTGCAAATTATGAAACTTTTTGCAATCCATACAATTTTAGAGCGATCTAGTTTCGAACCAATGAGCAAATTTTTAAACTTTAAAAAAGTTTATCATTCTCATCAGGGCTAGCCGACTAGATAAACTCTACCAAAAAATGTCAACGCTAATGCATATAAACCAAAAATTGGGTTACAACTCTAGCGAAGTGTAAAAACAAAAAATTTACATAAACATACATTTAATAAATTCAGGTTTAGTCAATTAATTTCTGTGGTGATCACTGTTTTGTTATACTCTAGACATTCTAGTATTGAATAACAAAATTGTATCTGTGAGAAGAAGATGACTAGTCTTCACTTGTGTCTATTGACACATGATCAACAATTAATTCAGTAAATTATTTGTGACATAACATCACCCCGATGGAAAATCTCCCATCAAGAATAATATAAGAACTGAATCTAAAAAATTATGGTGCAAATTATGAAACTTTTTGCAATCCATACAATTTTAGAGCGATCTAGTTTCGAACCAATGAGAAAATTTTTAAACTTTAAAAAAGTTTATCATTCTCATCAGGGCTAGCCGACTAGATAAACTCTACCAAAAAATGTCAACGCTAATGCATATAAACCAAAAATTGGGTTACAACTCTAGCGAAGTGTAAAAACAAAAAATTTACATAAACATACATTTAATAAATTCTTCTCACAGATACAATTTTGTTATTCAATACTAGAATGTCTAGAGTATAACAAAACAGTGATCACCAGAGAAATTAATTGACTAAACCTGAATTTATTAAATGTATGTTTATGTAAATTTTTTGTTTTTACACTTCGCTAGAGTTGTAACCCAATTTTTGGTTTATATGCATTAGCGTTGACATTTTTTGGTAGAGTTTATCTAGTCGGCTAGCCCTGATGAGAATGATAAACTTTTTTAAAGTTTAAAAATTTTCTCATTGGTTCGAAACTAGATCGCTCTAAAATTGTATGGATTGCAAAAAGTTTCATAATTTGCACCATAATTTTTTAGATTCAGTTCTTATACATATACATAAGTTTCATAATAGTTCAAAGATTAATGTTTTATCAATTGTGGAGTTATTACGTGCTTTTCAAAAGCATTTTCATTTTTTGTTTGATCATAATTTTCCAAAATTCAAAAAACATGTGTGGCGAACATTTAGATTAAAAATGTTTAAAATTTTAATAGTAGCAAGCAATGTTTTTATCGCTTAAAAAATTTATAAAAATCAAAAAAGTTTTTTGTAGAGTTCTTGTTTTTCTTTTTTTTTTAATAAAGTTTATTTTTCCAAATTTCAATAAATATTTAAAAAATTCTCTTATTATGTTTTTGTCTTTTAAAAAATGTTAAATTATTACTTGAAATAAAAATTATTTAAAAATAGTATATTTATGAATATTTCATTATGTTATAACGGGAAATATGAAAATTAGTGTGATGAAAGCGAAGAAGGATTTGAATTTTCAAAACTAGATGTTAATAGTGCACGAACAATAATAATCCAATCATACATTGAAAAACAAATAAGCTGTATATTACAATTTCTCTTTATGAATCCAAATAAAAAATGGCAGTGGCGAAGCGTCGGTATAGACACACTAGACAGTGTCTACCCAAACATAATATAAAAATGAAACTTTATTTACATATTGTTCGCATAATGTCGACTTAATACTATTTTGTCAAACGTTCAAAGAAAATCATTAAGTTTTAATTAAGAATTAGAACAAAAACAATTCAGCTATGTTCCTGAAACTTTAATACAAACGTTTCCTAGTTTCATGTAGAAACAAACAAAAATGTTTTTCTCACAGTAGACGTTTCAAATTATGACTACCGTAATAAGCATAGCCACAACAACAAATTTTCAACTTTTGTTCCTTCTTGGATAGACAGTCTTGTTTATGTCTTTTTCTGTTTATATATTTTGTTTCCAAATTTTTTGAGAAACATATTGTAATAAACTTCGTCCAGAATGGGTTAATTTTATTTACTCATTCATGAATTGAAAGTTAACTCCTTTTTCAATCTTTTACTTGTATTGCAAATTGTATTGCATAAATTAATGTAAATTAAATTTGTTATACAAATGTTTACATTAATGAATTAAAAGGAGTTACCTAATACATTTTGCATAAATTAAATTTGAGTTCGCTAATACAAATGCAAGTTTGAATGAAAACAGGTGTGGCCTATTTCAGATGTACGGACTACGTAGTATTGATTTCTAGTGGATTATAGAAGTTTCGATTTATTTATTTTTCGATATAAATAAGCAAACAAAAATATCAGATAGTCAGTTTTACTTTTGCAATTAAAAGTGTTTATAAATATTCGCAAGTTTAAGGAATAATCGGTGGTATCTGAGCCTGGGTACTAATAGAGAAAGAATCTGAACTTAGTGGAATAGTAAATACAGATTTTACCATTCCGAATATTATTGATTCAAATTGTGGAAAAGCGGTGAAGTTTAGTGTACATAAATTGGAGACCCTGGAATTTATTGTAAGGAAAAACGGAAGCTGCTGTAATTTGATGACAAATAAAGTTTGAGATTCTGTTAACTAAAGATCTGTCTTTTACTGTCGTGTTTGTTCAATAATCTAAAAGAACCAACGAAGAGTCGTTACAGTGGTGTCAGAAGTGGGATTATTGAAACAATGGTCAAGACAGTAAATATTAGTGATCTCAGCCAGACCCAGCTGAAGGATGAGTTGAAGAAAAGGAATGCTCCAATCCACGGAACGAAGGCAGAACTTGCATTTCGGCTGCGTAAAGTTTTAGAAGAAGCAGGCCAAAGCACAGAGGTCATAGAGGTAGAGCCGGAGGAAGCTCCTGTCCAGAATGCCCCAGCAATTGATCCGATGATGATGTTGATGAAAGAAATGATGGCACAGCAACAACAACAATTTGCTGATATGATGGCCAAACAAGGAAACAATCTGATGGCCCGACAAGAGAAACTGGCAGCAGAACAAAAAGTAGAGCAACAACAACAACTTGCTGATATGATGGCTCGACAAGAGAAACAGGCAGCAGAACAAAAAGTAGAGCAGCGACAACAATTTGCTGATATGATGGCAAAGCAAGAAAGTCTACGTGAAGTAATCGAGTCACGTATATCCAGTGCAGAGGGTAAAATCAACAACATGGAAAGGGAGCTGCGGACAGTTACCGAAGAACATGAAGAGAAATTACGCAATCTTTCGAGTGAATTCCGTCAAGAAATAGCACAATTGAAGTCAGGTAACATGAGCAATCCATCAATTACTTCAGCCCCAGCTAGAGTGAAAACACCCGCATTTGATGGATCTACATCGTATCAGATATTTAAGATGCAATTTGAGATAGCAACAACTGGGGTTGATCACCAGCAAAAAGCAAACGCGCTTATATTGGCATTGAAGGGACCTGCTGCTGAAATTTTGCTGACACTATCAGCGACAGAGCGTGATTACAGCAAGATAATGGAGGCCTTAGAAGTAAGATATGGGGAAAGTCATATGCAAGCTCTCCATCGCATGCAGCTCAAGACACGAAAACAAGGAGTCAGTGAAACTTTGCAAGAATTAGAGGCTGACATTGTCAGACTGGTTAATCTGTCATACCCGAACTATAACGCTGAACATCGAGATGAGCTGGCAGCTGATACATTTATCAATGCTCTTCGAGATATACAAATGAGAAATCATCTGTATCTAAGCGGGAAGAAATTACCTGCGGAAGTCTTAGCATTGGCCCTGCAAATGGAAGCCGGAAAAAGAGCGCATGGCTCAGATAGTGTACGTCAGATGGAAGTTGCTGAGGAACCACTGAAAGCAGCGCTGGATGAAGTGATCATGCGTGTCAAAAGTTTGGAAGATAAGCCTGAACGAAATCAACGAAGAAGATCTAGTAGAGTAAGATGCTGGAATTGTGGGCAGTTAGGGCATATCAGACGGGAATGCAAAACACGAGTAGCAGCAAAAGAAGGAGTAGTTCCAGTCCAGACGATGAACCTCTCAAACAAGCAAGTGGATGTCAAAAAGGAGGAAGATTGCCGTGTTGAACATCGTAAGAAAAGGATACAAAGGGAATGCAAAACACTAATAGCTGCAAAAGAAGGAGTAGTTCCAGTCCGGTTGATGAATCTTTCAAACAAGCAAGTGGATGTCAAAAAGGCAGGAGATTTCCACGTTGAACACCGTAAGAAAGGGATACATTGTAACGCTGACGATCTTTCAAGAAAACCCTGTATGGAGGAGCGCAAGTCATGTAGCAGGACTGAGAGGAAGGAGGCAATGAAAGTTAATCAAATTAAGTTCCAAACTCCTGACGATTGGTGTACCGAGGCAATGAAAAGAGAGCAACAAAAGGATCCAGCTGTGGCTCCAATATTGAATTGGAAAACTGAGGGAAGGCGACCGGAGTGGAAAGAGGTCGCACCTTTAAGTACGGAGGTGAAATGCTACTGGGCGCAATGGGACTCACTATTTATGGACAACGGGATACTTAAAAGAAAATGGGAGTCCGCTGATGGAAAGAAAGTGTTAGAACAACTGGTGTTGCCATCAAGTCGAGTGGAAGAGGTACTAGGAAAGCTGCATGGAAGTATTTCGGGAGGACACCTGGGAGTCAATAAAACCCTGGCAAAGGTTAGGGAGAGGTTTTATTGGGTAAGGTATCGAACCGACGTAGAGCAATGGTGTCGGCGATGTGATACTTGTGCGGCGAGCAAAGGACCAAAGACTAGAACTCGAGGAGAGATGCAACAGTACAATGTGGGTGCCCCAATGGAGAGAATTGCTATAGACATCGCGGGGCCATTTCCGGAAACGACAAAAGGTAACAAATACATCATGGTGGTCATTGATTACTTTACAAAATGGCCGGAAGCCTATGCAATACCGAACCAGGAAGCAGTTACGGTCGCGGAAACGTTAGTCAATGAATGGATTTGCAGATATGGAACACCGCTCGAGTTGCATACGGACCAGGGAAGGAATTTCGAATCTCAATTGATGGAAGAGCTGTGCAGAACACTCGACATTAGAAAAACACGAACTACACCTATGAACCCGCAGTCGGATGGCATGGTAGAACGATTCAACCGAACCATGGAAGAACATTTGTCAAAGGTAGTAGAAGCCAACCAAAGAAATTGGGACAAGGATCTTCCGTTATTCTTGATGGCCTATCGTAGCGCAGTGCACGATACGACAAGTGAAACGCCAGCGAATATCATGTTCGGAAGAGAACTACATCTTCCTAGTGACATCGAGTTCGGCATCCCTGGAGGTCTGGTATCCACGAAAACAGATTATGTGGGACAACTAAGGGAGAAGATGAATAAAATCTATCAGCAGGTTCGAGACCACATTAAGATTGCCAGTGACAAAATGAAAACCAGGTACGACATAAATGCAAATAGTGGCGGTTTTCAAGAAGGAGAATTGGTATGGCTATACAACCCCAGAAGAACTAAGGGAAGATCACCCAAGCTGCAGCCAGATTGGGAAGGCCCATATAAAATAATCAAACGAATTAATGATGTTATCTACCGCATACAAAAGGGACCCCGTACCAAGATGAAAGTGATACATCTGCAAAGGTTGGCACCGTACCAAGGTAACAGCACCAATGCGATCTCTGATATTGTTCGGGACGAACAAAACTAAATGGAGGGCAATGTAATAAACTTCGTCCAGAATGGGTTAATTTTATTTACTCATTCATGAATTGAAAGTTAACTCCTTTTTCAATCTTTTACTTGTATTGCAAATTGTATTGCATAAATTAATGTAAATTAAATTTGTTATACAAATGTTTACATTAATGAATTAAAAGGAGTTACCTAATACATTTTGCATAAATTAAATTTGAGTTCGCTAATACAAATGCAAGTTTGAATGAAAACAGGTGTGGCCTATTTCAGATGTACGGACTACGTAGTATTGATTTCTAGTGGATTATAGAAGTTTCGATTTATTTATTTTTCGATATAAATAAGCAAACAAAAATATCAGATAGTCAGTTTTACTTTTGCAATTAAAAGTGTTTATAAATATTCGCAAGTTTAAGGAATAATCGGTGGTATCTGAGCCTGGGTACTAATAGAGAAAGAATCTGAACTTAGTGGAATAGTAAATACAGATTTTACCATTCCGAATATTATTGATTCAAATTGTGGAAAAGCGGTGAAGTTTAGTGTACATAAATTGGAGACCCTGGAATTTATTGTAAGGAAAAACGGAAGCTGCTGTAATTTGATGACAAATAAAGTTTGAGATTCTGTTAACTAAAGATCTGTCTTTTACTGTCGTGTTTGTTCAATAATCTAAAAGAACCAACGAAGAGTCGTTACAATATTATGGGAAACATTTTTGACAAAAATTGTAATTATTAGTTAGATGTTTTTTGAGCAATTTTTTGTGTGATTCCAGATTCGATTCCACTACTTCTGAATAACAGGAACAGTTGGAAAATAAATTTGAATCCTTGATTTTGGATTAATTTTTGGAATATTTTTAGAATTTTGAAAAAATTTCAATATTTGATTTTGTTATAAATTTTGCAATGAGTAAATAAAAATTAAGCAAATGCTTTTACTAGCATTTTAGAATATTTTTGAACAAAATGTGTAAATAAAATTTTAAGTATTAGCTTTTGCTTGAGTACTAAAATTTATTTCAGCATTTGCTACTTGATTGGAACTTCCCTAGCAGGTTCTTAAATTTTTGTGAATAAAACCTAGAATGTACTTAATTTTTCAAGAACATTCTGAACATTTTTTAAGTATGATCTGAAGCATCTTAAATTACACATAACCTAAGAAAGTTTGCAGAATTTATCAGAATACGTAAAAGAAAATTATATTGTGAAAGACGGGCAAATAGTGTTAACGACTACACAAAGTTTCACCGATTTACCGAGGCGAATGTTGAAAAATTATCCAAGCTGTTTTTGAACACAAGCGTTGAAACCAGAAGTGGAGCATTAACATCAAAACAAGGAATGGAAATATTTTTGAGGTACATGGCAGATCCTGGATTTCACATTGGTGTAGAAGAGGATAGTGGGGTACACCGGACAAAATAATGATGAAGATCGAGAAGTTTATTAAGTTCCCAAGAACAGCAGAGGACATAAGGGTCGCAAAATCCGAATAGAATGCTAAATTCAATTTTCCGGGTCTTATTGGAGCTATAAACTGTACATATTCCCAAGCGATTCCCAAGTCAAAATATCATGGTGATCAGTACGTCAATAGAAAGGGTTTCACGAGTCTAAATGTACCTGCAATGCAAAAGAAATCTTCACAAGTATTGACACTAAATGGCCGGGTTCATAACACGATAGCTGGGTTCTAAAAACCTCACCTTTGCAAGTTTGTCTTGCAACAGGTGAACCATCTTACATTATTCTTGGTGACTCTGGGTATGGAATACGGCCTCGGTTAATGACCCCATTTAAAAACCCAAAACTAATACAGAAAAGTGTTACAATACGATACATGCGAAAAATCGGCTTATAATAGAGAGATGTTTTGGGCAAGTGAAGCGAAGATTCCCCATCCTTAAATTTGGTGTCCTCGAACGTCATTAGAAAAAGTACCAAAACCAATAATGATTGTCTTTGCACTACATAACATAGCAAAAGATTTGCAACAACAAAAACAAACAAAAACTTCAAAATTCAACTTTAGTTGTCACATAAAAGCAAATACTAGTAGATTATTCTAGGTAATTAGAATATACTTTATTTGTTTACTATATTTTACATATGAGGCGAAAGCCCATAATAATGTACAGGAGAACTAAGACTCATAAAGAAAAATATAATTCAATCATATTTCAAGTAAGTATATATTAAGTATAACTTCTTTAGTATTAAAAAGTCAGCACAAAGCTAACCACTGGCAAATTCCTATGCTGGATAATATTGGATGGAGGCTGGAGGCATATAACATAGAAACTTAGTAGCATAATTCAGTAAGATTTAGAGGAATTCAGCAATAAGGCCATGGCCCACAAGATTGCACAGGAAACATGATAAACAACAAGCCTCAGCTTAAACCAATAGACAAGGCAGAAAGTCCAGAAAGGAATCAGTAAATAGGCCTCATTCAACGAAACGCAAAATGGATAAGATATCAAGAGAAGATAGTTCTATAATATACATCGCTCAGGTAGGTTTAAATAAAAAATAAAATTTGAATTAGGAAGAGCAAGAAGATATAAAGGAGGGAGAGGAAAAGGACAGGGACAAAGGGCAGGAGTAGGAGAGGAGTTTGGATCAGGAAGTCCCAGTAGAAACAAACAAATCAGATTGAAGGCATGCAAAAGGTCAACAACAGTGCACCATATCACAACATAATCGAACAATATCCACTATAAAGTTAAACAGTCGCAAGGATCAGTGAGTTTAAGTGGTCGATCAGCCGCCTAGTAAAAAGAAAGGGGGATAGGCTAAACCTCTTTAAGGACTGCGGCAGTGAATTAAAAAGCTTGATGACCCATACAGAGTATGACTTCGCCCAAAGATCGGAACTCTTCCTTGGTACCTGTAGTGAAGAGCTTCTTCGCGGCATAGTAGCGAAGTGGCATAGCAGGTCGCGTACCTGGATGAGGTTTATATAGCCCCAAGCCAGCATCAGCCAATGGGATCGAGAAATGATTCCTGCTGCTCCAGTACAAATAACAGTGTTGTACGCGAATCTAGAGATCAATTGAACGGATAAGAAAAATATAACAAGTGAACTTGAATAGACTCTGGCGCCCCCTTATGCGAAAGAACCACGATCAACACGTCCAACCCCACTACTCTCATACATTCACGCACTTCCGCTCTTCATACACCAACATGCACCCACATATACCCAGACACACATACGATGACCGCTTAGTCCTATAAGGGGTTAATACGATTATTGCTAACATTAGGTTGGTCATTATTAATATTATTATTAGCTTCATTCAAATTTAAGCAATTGTTTCTAATTAAAAATTGTATTCAATTTTTCAAAAATATTGAAAAAGGTAGATATTTGGAGAGGAAAAAAGTAACATTATGAATAATGTAACGGTTGTTACTGTTAGAAAGCGGTACAGGATTATTTATATTAGATGAAAATATGTTAGCAGTAGTAGAATACAAAATAATAGCACTTTTGTAGGGATCTGAGCGATCATTCGATATAATTGTATCACTTAGATGCACAAGTGTAACATTAATTGGTGTATTTACCGTTTCAGTTGGAAGTTTCAGCCACTTTGGACTATTTAGGCTTAATTATACTAATAAATTTTCGACATATTCTTATTGTTGAAGTGGTATATGGTTCCGGTGCATCTTCATTATCATTACAAATGCCATCAGGAGCCTTGTAGCGGAAACAACTGTCAGTAACTCAGAGCACCGATTAAATGTCACCATTGGATATCATTCCCCGTTCGTTTCTTTTACAGGTGCCATCAGGTCATTGTTAATAGTTGACCAAATCCCATGATACAATGCACTAATGAAAATTTTACATAAAAAAGAAAGAAAACATGCAATGGTGAAGTGTCAACTCCTACCATGCCAAGCTACAACCTGTAAATTTATTTTTCGAAAAGAAATAATAATCTAGGCTCCAATTATAGATTCATTCACCCACAGAATATCCCATACATACACACACATGTACACGCATTCACGCACCCATTCATACATACCTGCACACCCTCACATATCTACATATATTTAAAAAAAATGACTCACCCCATGGTTTTCCAGTCCCCACTCCCGTCGTTTAGTTCAGTCGCTCATCCTTAACCAGCTCCCAAATCGGTAAATTCCGGTTTCAGAACCTCAATATTGTTGCCCTGAAATTGGTTCAATCCCCTTGTAAATGTAGCAGGCGGTAAGAAATCTGAAAGGAATTATAACTTATCTCCCCCGACTTGTTCCCTGGTGCATGAGTTAACCCAGATTATCTCAACCAGTAATTTTATAACTTTGATTTGTATATTTATAATTGATAGCAACACAGAGTTGTAAGTAAACTTTTTGTTAAACTTATTACGAACAAATTATCACCGTCCAAAAGAAAACACAAAAACTAAATTGGTAACTTAATTATCCAGAATTTCAATAATTTTTCTTTGTTGTAATTACAACTACAATTATCACAGTTCATAAGAAACAACCAACAGCTAAATTTATAAATTTATTCTAATAACGAAGTGCACTATTTATAGGTTATGATTATACTTTACAATTTTCACAGTTCATAAGAAACAAACAACAGCTAAATTTGTAAATTTATACTAATAACAAAGTACACTATGTATAGGTTATGATTACACTTTACAACTATCACATTTCATAAAACTAGTATCACAGATTTCTTTATACACAATCAGTACAACGAGATACTACCATCAATATTTACCATCATAGTGCAGTTTAATCCAAATTATTGTTTCTTTGGTGGTTTTTTCTGGATTATGATTCAACTTAAATTGGTTTATTTTTCAAAACAAACATGCGACGTCTCTACGTCAAAATCCAAACTCAAAAACAGCTGTCTACTTTTTAGACACTGAATCGAAAAATCTTCTGTAGACAAAAAGCGGAATTATGATTGATTCATATGAAATGTTGTTTTTGGATTTTCTTAACACAGCACAAAACATGTAAAAAAAATTTTTTGTTTGTTTTGAGATTTTAAATTTGCAACGCCCAATTGCAATAAAAAAACCATGCGGCTAACTGCACTATAGTAAGAGCCATAAAATAGCCATACGAGATTTTTCCTTTTTATTTGTGTAATTTAACTAACACGGTACTAAAAAAAATTGTTTTTCTAAATTACAAAAAAAAATCTGATATTTACGAATAGAAATGAAAAACAATTAAGAGATAAGAGCAAAATAAGAGTTTACATGCATAGTAAAATCTTTTGTTGTTTTTTAAATTTAACTAACACGTCACAACATATAAATTTTTACTATATTTGCACTATCAAATTGAAACTAATTAAAAAAAATGATCTAATTGCACTAGTTAATTATAAATTGCAGACTAATTAAAATTTCACTACTTAAATGTATGCAAATAAACGTGAAGTCAAAAAACTTCATAATTTTGATCTTCACGAAATGAAATTACAAAAAGGCAACAAGCAATAAGAGAGTGCAGCTATCTATCGCGTTCTATTTATAGTCAGCTAACGCCGTTTTTTATTTATTCAACAATAGCGAATCGATAAGGTAGTTTCTTGGGAAATTTTATGTTTGTTTTATCGTTAGTTATTGTACCCACTAAAGAGTATGGGCTGCTAGTTTGTAATAGAAATTGGAAAAGATTGTAAAATAAAACATTGTTTACGAAACGATTGTACGAATCATACATGTAAATAGCGCGATTATGGATCAATGACATTACAACTGCTTTCTGACAATTTTATAGCGATTAACGATTACAAATTAAATACAGGAAATCACATTGGAAAATATTACACAACTGTTTTAATTACAATAATTCTTTTTTAACGGAAACCATAGCAGATGATGATTATGGATTGAGTATGCGAAACTATGTGTACAGGACAAAATGAAAACGACTAGGAAAATCTCTGCTAAGGCAAAACCGGTGTATGCGGGACAGTGGTTCGAATTACAATTATGGAGCCTGAATTACCCGTCATAACATACTACAAAATTGTGCTGCCGTCTAGAGCTTCCCATCACAAACCATCTCAGTAGGTATGAAGGAGACTGAAACTTGACGAGGCGATAGAAATGAAAGGAGTCGCACACTGGCATGATCTGCGAAGGAAGTCCCAAGAAGATCGTGGCCAAAAGGGGATACATGATCCCTAGGCTTTAAATTATACACAAATTTAGTGGCATAATTGAAGGCTCTCCGCAGTACCATGAAGGTATCATTCGTAGAACCAGAGACAACCTCAAGACCATAGTCAACAAGGGATAGTATTAGTGACAGTACTAGCTACTTCCTTATATGGAAGGGCAAGTAACAACTCACACTACGTAGCCTCCTTAGAACACCAATAACTTGACCGGCCAGTCAAACTAAAATAGAATGTGAATTGAAAAAAATATCCGCTATATCGGAAAAGAAAATCGAAGGACAACTTTGAGGCAGCAGTCTCTTGCTCTGGTCTTAAGCTCTCGGCCTGGGTCGTGGTTTGCCTCGTTGTGCCTTTGATGTAATGGGACTGCTTTTAGAAATTAATTGAAATGGGAACACGATATTATTAATATGATAAGAGGCAGCCATTTAAAATCCCAAACAACGCGGTATATGGAAGTTAGTAAGGAATCCCAGAGAATTGGCACATCTCACTCACACCATTTATAAAAAAAAACTAACACATATTTATCTATTCATTTGGCCAACAAAAACAAAACCCGAAACAAACATACTTAATTATACTGAATTTTTATAACTTAAAAATACTCATAACAATAATAATAATAATAATAATGCAGAATGTTACCTTTTAATAACCTCCGTTTCTCGATCCAGGCTGATTGATACTCTTAAAGTGCAGCTAATCTAATATTCCCTCGGACAAGATGGAATGAAACACTACGTATATTCTCAATAACTATTTTTACTTCGGTCTGAAAGACCTAAGTATTACATTCATGAGCTCAAAGTGAAATTCTTACCCCCACTTTTTTTGACATTTCTCGACGTTTTAGGACCTCCTGATTCTAAAAAAGCAAAAAAAAAAAAATGTATGTCTGTCTGTCGGCCGGCCGGCCGTCACAACCGACGAAATCTAGAAAACCGCTGGACGGATTTGAAAAATTTTTTTTTCTAAAAATAGGTTTACTTAATAGGAAGAGCCGAAAGGACGATGTGTTCGATAACTGTACCGGAAGTGTGTCAAAAAAATCGAAAAGGTGTCAAAACAAGGAAATTTGCATATTTTTTGCTTAAAAAACGTTCATTTTAAGTGATTACGAGTAGGAACATTAAATTTGGAGAAATCTTGATAGTCGGGATTGGTATGTGAGACCAAAATCTAGATTATTGCATTATAAGTTTGTCAAAAAAACGTTGTCAAGTGTGTCAAAAGAAAGATTTTTATTTATTTTTTTACCTAATTTTTTGGAAAAAAAATAAAATTAATTGTTTGTTTGAAATGAAGTTTTATTATTATTATTGAGAATTATGGCATTATAAGTTTGTCAAAAAAATGTTGTCAAGTGTGTCAAAAGAAAAATTTTTATTTATTTTTTTACCCAATTTTTTGGAAAACAAGAAAATTGTTGGTTTGAAATGAAATTTTATTATTATTATTGAGAATTATGGCATCATAAAAGTTTATCAGAAAAATGTTGTCAAGTGTGTCAAAAGATTTTTAATTAGTTTTTTACCCAATTTTTTGGAAAAAAATAAAATTGTTTCTTTGAAATGAAATTTTATTATTATTATTGAGAATTATGGCATTATAAGTTTGTCAAAACATGTTGTCAAGTGTGTCAAAAGAACGGTTTTTATTTATTTTTTACCCAATTTTTTACAAAAAAATAAAATTAATGATTTGTGACATGATATTTTATTATTAATATAGAGAATTATGGCATTATAAGTTTGTCAAAAAATAATGTCAAGTGTGTCAAAAAATGATTTCATTTATTTTTTTAGCCAATTTTTTGGAAGAAAATGTAGCTGTTTTTATGACGTAAATGTAATTTAAAATGAAATTGGACATGGAAATTTTTGAATTTGTTTAGTCTTTGAAATATTTTTGGAATTTTGAAAAAGTTAGTATTTTTGATTTTGTAATAATTTTTACAATATTTTTAGAATTTGGGCAAAAGTTTTAATTTTTGATTTTGTAAGAATTTTTGGAATATTTTTAGAATTTTGGAAAATTTTTAATTTTTGATATTATGATAATTTTTGGAATTTTGAAAAAATTTTCAATTTTTGATTTTGTAATAATTTTTGCAATATATTTAGAATGTTGGAAAAAGTTTGAATTTTTAAGAATTTTTGAAATATTATTGGAATTTAGAAAAAATTTAAATATTTGATATTATTCTAATTTTTGGAATATTTTTGGAATTTTAAAAAAGTTTGGTTTTATTTAATTTAACAATATTTTTGGAATTTTGATTATAATTTTCCGGCAACGTATTGATGTTTCGTGTTAGTTTTGTAATAAATTTTTAAACAGAGATAAAAAATACTAGTACTTTAACAAAGAGTTTTGTATGATATACATCGCTGCCCAAAACTAAAAACCATGTCCTCATAAAAGTTTTTTGCCGAAAACTATATCAAAATCCTTAACCCAGACCGAAGTCTTGATATTTTTTCATTTATTTTCACCAAATTTTATTAGTAATTTCACAAAATTATTTCTCATTGGTTTTAAATTAGGTTTTCTTAATGTTTATAATTAATTACTTCGGTCTGAAAGACCTAAGTATTACATTCATGAGCTCAAAGTGAAATTCTTACCCCCACTTTTTTTGACATTTCTCGACGTTTTAGGACCTCCTGATTCTAAAAAAGCAAAAAAAAAAAAATGTATGTCTGTCTGTCGGCCGGCCGGCCGGCCGTCACAACCGACGAAATCTAGAAAACCGCTGGACGGATTTGAAAAATTTTTTTTTCTAAAAATAGGTTTACTTAATAGGAAGAGCCGAAAGGACGATGTGTTCGATAACTGTACCGGAAGTGTGTCAAAAAAATCGAAAAGGTGTCAAAACAAGGAAATTTGCATATTTTTTGCTTAAAAAACGTTCATTTTAAGTGATTACGAGTAGGAACATTAAATTTGGAGAAATCTTGATGGTCGGGATTGGTATGTGAGACCAAAATCTAGATTATTGCATTATAAGTTTGTCAAAAAAATGTTGTCAAGTGTATCAAAAGAAAGATTTTTATTTATTTTTTTACCTAATTTTTTGGAAAAAAAATAAAATTAATTGTTTGTTTGAAATGAAGTTTTATTATTATTATTGAGAATTATGGCATTATAAGTTTGTCAAAAAAATGTTGTCAAGTGTGTCAAAAGAAAGATTTTTATTTATTTTTTTACCCAATTTTTTGGAAAACAAGAAAATTGTTGGTTTGAAATGAAATTTTATTATTATTATTGAGAATTATGGCATCATAAGTTTATCAGAAAAATGTTGTCAAGTGTGTCAAAAGATTTTTAATTAGTTTTTTACCCAATTTTTTGGAAAAAAATAAAATTGTTTCTTTGAAATGAAATTTTATTATTATTATTGAGAATTATGGCATTATAAGTTTGTCAAAACATGTTGTCAAGTGTGTCAAAAGAACGGTTTTTATTTATTTTTTACCCAATTTTTTACAAAAAAATAAAATTAATGATTTGTGACATGATATTTTATTATTATTATAGAGAATTATGGCATTATAAGTTTGTCAAAAAATAATGTCAAGTGTGTCAAAAAATGATTTCATTTATTTTTTTAGCCAATTTTTTGGAAGAAAATGTAGCTGTTTTTATGACGTAAATGTAATTTAAAATGAAATTGGACATGGAAATTTTTGAATTTGTTATATTTTTGGAAATATTTTTGGAATTTTGAAAAAGTTTGTATTTTTGATTTTGTAATAATTTTTACAATATTTTTAGAATTTCGGCAAAAGTTTTAATTTTTGATTTTGTAAGAATTTTTGGAATATTTTTAGAATTTTGGAAAATTTTTAATTTTTGATATTATGATAATTTTTGGAATTTTGAAAAAATTTTCAATTTTTGATTTTGTAATAATTTTTGCAATACATTTAGAATGTTGGACAAAGTTTGAATTTTTAAGAATTTTTGAAATATTATTGGAATTTAGAAAAAATTTAAATAATTGATATTATTCTAATTTTTGGAATATTTTTGGAATTTTGAAAAAGTTTGGTTTTATTTAATTTAACAATATTTTTGGAATTTTGATTATAATTTTCCGGCAACGTATTGATGTTTCGTGTTAGTTTTGTAATAAATTTTTAAACAGAGATAAAAAATACTAGTACTTTAACAAAGAGTTTTGTTTGATATACATCGCTGCCCAAAACTAAAAACCATGTCCTCATAAAAGTTTTTTGCCGAAAACTATATCAAAATCCTTAACCCAGACCGAAGTCTTGATATCTCAGAGCTGTGAGATTTCAGCCCCTCCATATTTATATTTTGTTTTTATCATAAGTGATTTGTGAGAGTTATATAAATACAACTCTGTTATCTTTACATATAGACCAGGGTCGATAATTTTTGAAAACAAAAAAAATAATAGTAGGATGAAACCCATTAGAAAAGGAGGAGAATATTATAAAAATGAAAGGAAAAATAATTTACGGGCGATCTGAGGTCGGGAAGGGGAAGGGGTGAGTTTTTAAGGGTAAAAAACGGTTTATCTCGATTTCCGGCAAAACTAAAAGTCCTATGGAAAAAATTTATATGGCAAAGTTGTAGGTAATAAAAAGATCTAAAACTTTTGAACAAACACTTTTTTCACATAACCTCAAAATTTATGTGAAAAATTCAAAAAACCAAGTTTTTGGTTTTTTATTTTTATCTTTTACAAAAAAATTTTTTTTTTCACGAAATTTGGTGAAAACTTACCTTTTTATGTCCCAAATACGCTGTAATTTATTTGATTGGAAATTTTTATTTGTTCACCTTATTTTGAATTAATATCGAAAAAGCACCCTAATTTTCAATCGAAAATTCACCCGTCAAAATATCAGCTTTTTTCAAAAAGTTGGTATGCTTTCTGTTCGTTGAAATCTCTACTTTTCGATGGTGAAAAAAAAATATATTACTATAGTAAATCTTCTCAGAAAATGCAAAAAATGAATTGAATTTTCGATTGAAAATTAGGGTGCTTTTTCGATATTAATTCAAAATAAGGTGAAAAAATAAATATTTCAAATCAAATAAATTACAGCGTATTTGGGACATAAAAAGGTAAGTTTTCACCAAATTTCGTGAAAAAAAAAAATTGTTTTGTAAAAGATAAAAATGAAAAACCAAAAACTATGGTTTTTTGAATCGAAAATTCAATTCATTTTTTGCATTTTCTGAGAAGATTTACTATAGTAATATATTTTTTTTTCACCATCGGAAAGTAGAGATTTCAACGAACAGAAAGCATACCAACTTTTTGAAAAAAGCTGATATTTTGACGGGTGAATTTTCGATTGAAAATTAGGGTGCTTTTTCGATATTAATTCAAAATAAGGTGAACAAATAAAAATTTCCAATCAAATAAATTACAGCGTATTTGGGACATAAAAAGGTAAGTTTTCACCAAATTTCGTGAAAAAAAAAATTTTTTTGTAAAAGATAAAAATAAAAAACCAAAAACTTGGTTTTTTGAATTTTTCACATAAATTTTGAGGTTATGTGAAAAAAGTGTTTGTTCAAAAGTTTTAGATCTTTTTATTACCTACAACTTTGCCATATAAATTTTTTCCATAGGACTTTTAGTTTTGCCGGAAATCGAGATAAACCGTTTTTTACCCTTAAAAACTCACCCCTTCCCCTTCCCGACCTCAGATCGCCCGTAAATTATTTTTCCTTTCATTTTTATAATATTCTCCTCCTTTTCTAATGGGTTTCATCCTACTATTATTTTTTTTTACTTTTTATTATTTTTAAAGGCTTCTACCCTGGTCTAATATTTATTGTTTGTTGTTGTTTATTTAAACACTTTATACCTTAACACAAAGGTGTCAACATAATTTGTATTGAGGCTACTACGAAACATTTTTAATAATAAAATATATTTTAATAACCAAAACTTCGTTTATATTTCGCAAACTAATTTTTACGTATCAAAAATGAGATAAATCTTTTATCTCTCTGACCAAATTTGATTGATATTTCGATTTGAAATTTCGACTATAAATATAGTGTTATTACTTATTAGTTACACAAAACTGTTCAGTTCACAAATAATAACAAAGATAAACAAGTTCTTAAGTAAAATTTAAAAAAAATCATCACAATTCCCACAAAACCGTTTACCAAAAAAAATAAATCCACAAACAAAGCAAAGTAAAAATTTCACCAAACAAACTGCAAAAGAACTCAAAAAAACGGAATTTTAAGTGGACATACGTCCACTTCAAAATCCCAAACCAGACTCCTCGATTGAAATTTTTCACCCGTCTGTCTAATTAATGAAGAAAATCATGTGACGATTATCTAGCCAATCATAACCATCACATCAGGCTGGGTATCACATATCATTTAAAAAATGTACTTACATGTATTATCAAACGCTAGCAAAAAATGCTGTTTTACAGTAAATGTAATTATAACCATTAATTTCGCAAAATTAAAGTTAATGAATTATAATACATGAACCAGTTTGTCAAGGTTTTCTCCATTTCTCGTAATATGGTGATATTAAAGAAATTAAAGAAAACTTGATAAAGCATTCTTGCCCTCGCTTGATCTTACAAGCAGCAAATCCAATAAATGAAATATTTGGGATATTGTAGAAAAGAATTTGGATTTAGAAATTTAGAATAATTTAAATTTAGGAAATTGTTCCGAATTAAGTTTAAGGTGATTAATTATTGGAAAGGTTCAAATTTCAATCTGTTGTGACTTGTGACGAAGAAAAAGATAGGGATTTCTTTTTCGCCGCCACACAGGGCAGGAATTGTAGAGCAATGCTTGCGACTTAGCAGGATTCAACGAAATCCGATTTTCAAGAGCCCACACCAGAATAGACTTGAGATCACTATTAATTTCTTCAATACAGCCATGTAAATTCAACCGGGTTTAGCATGAAGAAGTTGAACATCATCAGCATAAAGATGAACCATAGCAGTGGCGTAGCGACATTAGGGTTTAATCGGGTTTAAACCCTCCCTCCCCCCATTGAAATTTTAAAGTTTCTGTAATCTAGAAGAATTGCTCTAGTATTCTAATATTAAGATTTTTTTCCCTGGTATCTTACGAATGAATTGAACAGTTGCTTTCTTTTCGTTCCACAGAACCCCAACCCCCACTATGTTGTCATAGTGATAACACACATACTCACTAGCACACATACTCAAAAAGTTGGCTGCCAGCTGCATGCCACGATGCGTACTATAAGTGGTCCTATCAGATCCACCCCTTTTCCTTGGTCCCTGTGTTAAACAATATCGCTCCACCTGCACTCAGACGCTCGCATGCGTGAACATAAAAAGGTAACCAACAACATCACGTTACCCTTGCACGAATATTACGGTGACCACACTCGTTGTCGATTAAAGTCAAGAAAGCCTTCACATAAAACTGCCAGCAACCTGCTGGCAACTAATTTTAATATCTTGGATGCCTGGGACACCTCCTGGCATCATTACAACACAACTGGCCTTTCTATTACTAACCCGACTTCTATCCAACCTGGTTTCGATCTGCCACGTCATACTTGGACTACACTAAACCGAATAAGAACGAATCATGGACGTTGTGCTGATTTTTTCTATAAGTGGGGCATTTCAGAGTCCCCTGAGTGTAACTGCGGCGCTCCACAACAAACCATAAAACACATTGCAGCTTTGTGTCCAATTCCACGGTACAATGGCGACATCTCAGACATCCATTTGGCAACTCCCGATGCAGTAGCATAGCATGGATGTAAACATCTAATGTTCAAATGTACTGCCCAATGTTCAAATATTTTACTCTTTACTTTTTTACTAAAAGAAGCGCAATCAAATCGATTGTAAGTTCATTTAATGTGTATCCATGTTTTGGTTTAGGTAGATTTCATAGAAGAGTCTACCTATTTTAAGTTTAATTTTTAATGTGTCACAAAAAAAACCATACGCTAAATTAAAAAAAATAGTGATACAATAATTTGGAAAAAATAACAAATATTATGTCAAAGGTAACTTGTTCCACATATTTTTATTTCAAAATTTATGCAAATTTATAATTTTAATTTAGAATAAACATTTTTTTTTTTTAAATATTTTGCTTGCGGCGAATAAAAAATAGTATATGATGAAGGACGTAAGCTATTTTGGACTTAATGTGAATGCAAATCTCGGCTAGCGTCTCGATTTGCAAACTCCACATACGTCCAAAATCTTTAGCTTTACGTCCTAGCATCATAATGTACTATTCTGGCGTCTTTTAGTTATGCCCACTGGTCTACTATTTTGTTTACTATTCTTTCTTTATGAGTACATCTGTAGCCCTATCCCTGTACATCGTGAAATAGGAATTGAGAAATAAATTACAGCAATTTTTTCATAACTAGTATTCCGTGCCGCGGAAAATAACAATTTCGTATTAGAAAATTTCCTTTTTTTACTACTTGCATGAGAAATTTCAATTATTTACTCAAAAACCCAAGACAAAAGTTATTTTTCTCAGCTATGGTTACTAATAATTATTCCCCACACCTAATAATAAGTATTTTAGCACCTTCGTAAATAATGAAAATATAATTTTTGTTCGTTTGTTAACTGAGTTCATCTTTGAATTTTTTTAGTTTCTTCCTAAAATAATAATAATAAATTAAAAAATAATAAGCATTTTGATTTTATTTTAATAATAATAAATAATGAATGAATGCAAAAACTTCTTTGGAACTACAGGTTAGTTTATTTGAAATTTTAATTCATGTTAAACAGAATTCTGTTGAAATTTAGTTTAGTTGTGAGTTGTAGACTAAAAAAATTCTAAATTTGGCTCAACAATATTGAATAGATTTTCAATTTCATGTCAAAAATAAATAAAAGCGGTATTTTTTAATGCAAAGCATATGTGATTTTTATATAGTTTTAAGAAAATTCATTGAAAATAAATTTCTAACTAAGCAGCCCAGAATAATAAATATCCAATACGCAATCCAATGATATGATAAACGATGTTTCACCAAATCAAAATTTTTATTTATTCACCATTTGCTTATTAATTGACATTTTATTTTGTGAATAATTAAGAGTTTTAGTGCATTTTTTATATCAAGTAGTAAAAAAAATAGTATATAAATCTCGTTTAAGAAAATTTTCTCCATTTCGGTGCTTAATTCGCTCGAAACTTCGTTTCTCGCGAATTAATATCCACCTCAATGTAGAAAATTTACTTTATCACCTCGGTATATAATGTACTATTATTTCATTTATTGCACTTTTTTCTCAATTCCTAATTCCCAGGGAAATCCAGAAATAGACGTACTGGTATTCTTTTTATTTTAAATTACTTATTTGAACTCCAAACATTTATTGCTCAGTGTTAATTTCAATTTGAAGAGAGAATAGACTAAGCTCCCGCAACGGCCAGACCTTCGTTGTTTTATAAAAGCTGAATGTTTCTCTGCGCATACCCCCTACTGAGGTAGGAACGATTAGCGACATATGAAGTTTGGATCATGGTGGCTTTGGCAGGGAGCAGGTAACAAAGGGGCCTTCAAAGTTTCGTGAAAGTATAAAAGGTAATTTTTTTATATATTCATATTCTTCGGTGTAGTATTAGAAGTCACGTCACCCATTGCCAGACACTTACTATCGTGGTAACCCCCTGCCAGACACCCTTAAACATTATCACTTTGTTAAAGTTTAAGGGTGTCTAGCTGGGGGTTATCACGATAGTAAGTGTCTGGCAATGGGTGACGTGACTTCTAATACTATCCCGAAGAATATATAAAAAATTACCTTTTATACTTTCACGAAACTTTGGAGGCCCCTTCGTTACCTGCTCCCTGCCAAAGCCACCATGATCCAAACTTCATATGTCGCTAATCGTTCCTACCTTAGTAGGGGGTATGCGCAGAAAAACTTTCAGCTTTTATAAAATAACGAAGGTCTGGCCGTCGCGGGCTCTCGGTCTGGAAGTTGTGTTCTTGCGTCTTTAAATTTTACAAATAGATTTAGATTATTTATACATAGTTTACAAGGTAAGAAAACTTTTTCTTTAAAATTAATTATTTAATGTAAAATAATTTAAGATAGTTAAAAATAATCATTAATCTATTTTTTAAAAAATCATTAATTAAAAAAATTAAAATTAAGGAAACATTAAAATAAAGTGTATATTATTGTAATGAATTATTAATAAAACTAATTAATTTGGTTTATTGGGTTAAACTATTAAGTCTTATACAATAATCCTTGACCCCCAACCCCCCCCACCCCCCCCCCCCCCCCCTCCCGCAATGGAAAATTCTGGCTACGCCACTGAACCATAGAGAAGCAACAGGATTTAGCAATATCGTTTATAAACATTGAAAACAACAAGGGTCCCAAGATGGAACCCTGCGGAACACCCTTAGCAATAGGAAGCGCATCAGAGATCACATCCAGAGAGCAAACAGCCTGGTACCGCCCTGTTAAGCATGAATACATCAGATTATAAGCACTGGACGAGAAAAAGAACTGAGTTTTGAGCTTAGCCACCAGAAGAGAGTGATCCATCGAGTCGAAGGCCTTGCTGAAGTCAAGGAGCAAAAGGAGAGACACCATCTTCTTGTTAGTGTTAAGTCTTAAGTGTGTCTTAGTGCTAAGTCTTATTTGGTCAGAGACATCCAACAATGTCGAAGTTGTACTATGCCGCTTCCTAAAGCCAGATTGCCTACTATACAATAAATTAATATTTTAATTAAATTTTATTACCACCAATAATGGTTTTACAAACATATAAATTAAAAATAATTTATTTCAACACTATGCATTTCGATATGTTCACATATCATTATCAAGTGTATACTAAATAAAGAAAAATGAAAAAACATCAAAACTTTTAACAAAAAAGGAAAACTAGATTTAACAATAAATGAAAAGCAAAAAGAAAGAAAAACAATATCTAAAATTTAAGTTATTAAATTAAATAAAGATGAATGAATTGGTTCCGCTTCAATATTCATTAAAATATTTTTATATTTGTTTATGAAAGAACTTTTCCATCCATCTAACTCCTTATTGTTGTTAATTTGTTTTAAAATCTTCAAATCAATATTAGAGTGGCCTGTTTCGATGACATGATGAGCCACTGCAGAACTATTTGGTCTGTTGTATTTAATATGAGCTATGTGTTCTTTGAATCTTATATCAATAGCTCTTTTCGTTTGACCTACGTAAATTTTATTACATTCATTACATAAGATTTGGTAAATGCCAGATTTTTAATATCAATTAATTTGTCTTTTGGGTTGCCGAGTAAATTACTTAATTTATTTTGATTCGAGTAAACCAAATCTAAATCATATTTTTTAAAAATTGTTTTTATTTTATTACTTAATTTCCCTGCATATTTGAATGATGAAAATCGAAAAGAATTATTAATTTTGCTTTTATTTTGCCGGTAAAGTGTAGTTAAACTATGCAATTTCAATTTTTTTGAATGTTTATTAATTAAATTGTTTATTATATCAGGATTAATGCCATTGACATAAGTTAAATTCTTTATATACTGTTTTTCATTTTCAAAATTATTAATAGAAAGTGGAATTCTACACATTCTATATACCATACTGTGATAAACACACATTTTTGTAGAATCAGATGTAAATGAATCATTTGTAATATATCGCATGGTGTTTGTTAGTTTTCTGTAAATATCAAAATTAAGACAATGGTTGTCTCTTATGACAAGAACATCCAGAAATGGTAATTGATTATTATTTTCTAATTCTATGGTAAATTTGATTGAATCTGCTTGTTCATTTAACGTTGAAAGTATGGTGTTTACTTCATTAGATTTTACAATTGCGAAAATGTCATCAACATAACGGAACCATATTCTAGGCAGCATGTTATTGTTTAATAGTTTTGTTTCTAAATTACCCATAAATATATTTGCGACAAAACAAGAGAGAGGATTACCCATACTCGTTCCGTCTGTGGATTTATAAAAATTATTTTGAAACTGAGAATATGAATTCTCCATACAAAAACGTGTAGCTTGCGAATATATTTCCACTTTAACATCTGATATACTAGAATTTAATAGCCAATCGTCTATATAAGATAAAGTATCATTTATCGGCACGTTTGGATATAAAGAAATAGACCTTTTTCCCGAAAAAAACTTGACATTTGTGATCAGCTGATTTGGATTTCGAAAACTTTAAAAAATTGTTATTTCTTGCAAATCAAGATTGTTTTGCGTTGTCTTTAAGTTGTGTTTTACTATATTTGCATTATTTTTATTTTTGCAGTAAATTTTAATACATAATTACTGATTTCTAATTATCATTTGACAGATTCCATGCAGCAATCCATGCAGCAATACAACGATTTGAAGTTTAAAGAAAAAACTCTATAACATCAAACGATAACATTACTTCATCATCTAATTTTTTTTACATTTTTTAATTTATCAACAAATTCAAATGAGTTTTTAACGGCTAAATTTGGAGGTGTTTGTAATTTTTTAAATTCGTTGACTAACCATTTTGAAATTTCATACATTGGACTTTGAATTGTTGACACTATTGGACGCATTTTATCACCTGTGGTGGTATGATTGAATAAAAATCCGACTCGGAAATATTATATCTATTCGGAAATTTAAAATGGCTTATGATTGAAAGTATTTTTCGAAAAATTCTGTCGGGAAAAATTTTCGAATCCATTTTGCTTGTCGGAAATTTATATTTGACGTTTTGTTGTAAATTATATTAAGTTATACGTTATGTTTTTTTATATATCATTTTTGCATTTGTTTAATAAACATTTTACAACGGAGAAGCTATCTATAATCATAAAAAAAATTAAACTCGCCATTTAAACTATATATTCTATCCATTGAATAAATATCTAAGGAAAAGTAACTAGACTTTTTGAGTGAAGCATCTAATTTGTAGTATTGGTGCGTTTGATGGTGTTTGTATTTAATCGTAGGGTGGTACTGTGTATAATTTGTATATAGTTACACAAACATAACTTAGGTGGCAGCATGAACTGTTCTTTGAAGTAAGTAGATTTTATTCAAAATTTTATTTATTTCTCGTTTAAACTAATCGTTATTTTAGGAAAAATTTGTCTTAAAATGTTTTTTACCCGTTTCCTTCTCAAATAAAAGATAATCAATAAGTTATATATTTTGATGATTTTATTTTAATAATTTTTTTCTCGACATTTTTAAACATTAAATACATAAAAGCAAAATTGTGATCCATCATCTTCAGCAATAGTATCACACTAACAACAGTCTAACATCATTACCAGCAATACAAATGAACACATCTTTACGAATACAGATTTGTAAAGCTGTCCTCTTTCTAAGCAAATATTTTTATTTAACTACAAAACTTCTATGAAGTATGAACTAACTTCTATAAAAAACTTATCTAAAATCTCTATCGTATTCTGTTTTTTCTAACAGTTGCCATTTTTTGAATATAACGAAATTGGCATAGGTTGAAAATACACTTTATAAAAGAAGACTGTTCCTAAATATTGACGAAATTAGCTTGTACTGTCTATTGGTTTAAAAATTCGATTTTTAATTTTTTTCAACAAAAAATTAAAAAAAAAATGCTTCATTTGTGTACGTACACGTAGCGACACTTCCTTATATATTTATTCAATGCTACGTGTACGTACACAAATAATCGGTGAAGCATTTTTTTTTTTAATTTTTTGTTAAGTTTGCCAATCTGTCAATGTCATTTCATTTGTTTACGTCGTATTTCAAAACAAACTCAAGAGTTTTTTTCTTTATTTTGTTCTTAAAGTATTGAATTGTAATTCAGTTTTATACAAATTAGTATTTAAACTGTTTTTTTTACAACAATTAATTGTTTTTATACAGTTATTTATTCATAAAAATGGCGTACTGCATCAAAACATGTAAAAAATTGTCAACATTCCAAAGCATTTTGCTGCTAAAATTACAATTATCAGATAAGGATATTTTGATACAAAATGTTAAAAAAACATTTTAGTATATATTTTTAATATATTTACAATAAGTTTGTGTCACAAAATTAATTATTTTCTAATTTAATTCTTAACTTAATTTCTCAAATGTAAGTTTGCCAAAATGTCAAAACAATTTTGTTAGACACGCCTATTCACAGGGATTGTATAAAGTTATTGTTTGTTATGAAAAATGTGTGTAAAAATATAAATTTGAATATGATTTTGACTGTGGTTCAATCCATGCTATTCAGTACCAAAATTCTAAATTGTACTAAAACTGTCAAATTGGCAATTTCATCGTTCCAATTCAAATATATTCTAAATTGACAGTTAAACATTGTTTTGTTTGTTTTTTCATTTAATGTTAAAAACTGGGATTATATATGGTCTGTCCGACGAGGAGATTTCAATATGAAAAATCGAGTTGCTATATTATATGATTATATAAGGCATAAAAATTTAGAATTAAATGGCGGAAATAGTCAACTAAATTTTTGAGTATTTCAATTTAGAATTTTAGTACTAATTAGCATGGATTGGAACACAGTCTTAAAGTTTAAACGGATTTGATCTAAAATTTTTAATAGTGAAATATATTGTTCAAACATATGTAACCATAAGGATTTTCAATTTATCTACGATGTTTATATATTTATTATTAGTTTATTAGTCGAAGTATGGTTATAAATATAAATTAAAATCGAATTTTTAAACCAATAGACAGTACAAGCTAATTCCGTCAATATTTAGGAACAGTCTTCTTTTAAAGTGTATTTTCAACCTATGCCAATTTCGTTATATTCAAAAAATGGCAACTGATAGAAAAAACAGAATACGATAGAGATTTTAGATAAGTTTTTTATAGAAGTTAGTTCATACTTCATAGAAGTTTTGTAGTTAAATAAAAATATTTGCTTAGAGAGAGGACAGCTTTACAAATCTGTATTCGTAAAGATGTGTTCATTTGTATTGCTGGTAATGATGTTAGACTGTTGTTAGTGTGATACTATTGCTGAAGATGATGGATCACAATTTTGCTTTTATGTATTTAATGTTTAAAAATATCGAGAAAAAAATTATTAAAATAAAATCAACAAAATATATAACTTATTGATTATCTTTTATTTAAGTAGGAAACGGGTAAAAAACATTTTAAGACAATTTTTTCCTAAAATAACGATTAGTTTAAACGAGAAATAAATAAAATTTTGAATAAAATCTACTTACTTCAAAGAACAGTTCATGCTGCCACCTAAGTTATGTTTGTGTAACTATATACAAATTATACACAGTACCACCCTACGATTAAATACAAACACCATCAAACGCACCAATACTACAAATTAGATGCTTCACTCAAAAAGTCTAGTTACTTTTCCTTAGATATTTATTCAATGACACGTAGCGACACTTCCTTATATATTTATTCAATGATTCTATCAATATCAATCAACACAAAACAAATGATAAATACGAATATTAAAAGGTTTTGACATTTTTAAATTCTTTACTAAATGGGTGCGTTTATATGAGAATCAAAAATATTACGAAACATTTCAATCATACGTCGGAAAAAATTTGTCGTAGTATTTTCGATTCGTATAAAAATTTCCGATCAAATTCAATCATACCACCACTGGTTTATGACTTTTCTTTAATCCATATAATTTTGGTAATGATGGATTTGTTATTGTTAATTTAAATTTTGGAATGGTAAAAACTTCCGAAATTTTATTTATAATAATTTTTGCAGATTTTATTAACTTAGGTAATGGATTTTTATTATATATAAACCATTTTCACCATTGTTATAAACCATTTTCTTGAATAGTTTTATTCATACTCTCAAAATAATCTATTTTATTAATAATTACTAATGAATTACCTTTGTCGGCTTTAGTATAAAATACTGGCTTTTCTTTAAGAGATTTAATAATTTTATAATCAGTGAATGGTTTATTTAATAGCTTACCATTGTTTATGTGATCTATCAATACTGGAATAATTTCATTTCGAATGGAATTTTTTGTGAAATCATCTTCATATTTTATAGATGTTTCAATATTAACTAATGCTGTATTTAAATCAATAACTTTTGGAATAGGTGTGAAATTTAATCCTTTATTAAGTAAAAGCATTTCGTCCGTAGAAAAAGTTTCACTTGAAAGGTTTTTAATATAATCTGTAACTTAATATAATCTGTAATTGATTATTCTTATGTTTTGATGTTTTCTTTCTAATAATTTGTTAAACTTATTGTTCAAATTTTTTATTTTTTTGTTAATAACTTTAGCTATTATTATGTTAGTTCTCTCAAGATAATCTAACCAATCACTAAACTAAAAAGTGTCTTCATCACGAATTATTCCATAAAATACAGGTTCATTCAATGTTTTGGTAATCTCTAAATGGGAATATAGAATAGTATATAGAATGTGTAGAATTCCACTTTCGATTAATAATTTTGAAAATGAAAAACAATATATAAAGAATTTAGCTTATGTCAATGGCATTAATCCTGATATAATAAACAATTTAATTAATAAACATTAAAAAAAATTGAAATTGCATAGTTTAACTACATTTTACCGGCAAAATTAAAGCAAAATTAATAATTCTTTTCGATTTTCATCATTCAAATATGCAGGGAAATTAAGTAATAAATTAAAAACAATTTTCAAAACAACAATCAAAAATATGATATAGATTTGGCTTACTCGAATCAAAATAAATTAAGTAATTTACTAGGCAACCCAAAAGACAAATTAATTGATATTAAAAAATCTGGCATTTACCAAATCTTATGTAATGAATGTGATAAAATTTACGTAGGTCAAACGAAAAGAGCTATTTATATAAGATTCAAAGAACACATAGCTCATATTAAATACAACAGACCAAATAGTTCTGCAGTGGCTCATCATGTCATCGAAACAGGCCACTCTAATATTGATTTGAAGATTTTAAAACAAATTAACAACAATAAGGAGTTAGATGGATGGAAAAGTTCTTTCATAAACAAATATAAAAATATTTTAATGAATATTGAAGCGGAACCAATTCATTCATCTTTATTTAATTTAATAACTTAAATTTTAGATATTGTTTTTCTTTCTTTTTGCTTTTCATTTATTGTTAAATCTAGTTTTCCTTTTTTGTTAAAAGTTTTGATGTTTTTTCATTTTTCTTTATTTAGTATACACTTGATAATGATATGTGAACATATCGAAATGCATAGTGTTGAAATAAATTATTTTTAATTTATATGTTTGTAATACCATTATTGGTGGTAATGAAATTTAATTAAAATATTAATTTAATTTAGGTAGTACGGTTTTTGTTCAAAATAAATTATTATAATTTACAATACAATAGGTTAGACTTAGGAATATGATCAGAGATTTGTACATATATGAGCTGCTCAAAAACTTTGGATAAGACTGGCAAAACACTAATAGGACGAAAATCAGTGGTGGTATGATTGAATAAAAATCCGAGTCGGAAATATCATAACTATTCGGAAATTTAAAATGGTATATTATTGACAATTCAACTCTCTAAAAAAAGTTTCAATAAGGTCCAATCAAAACGCTTTATTTACTATTTTTTAGCAAATCAAAACGATTTGTTTCGATTATTTTTTTCTGGTAGGAAGGAACAGCGAATATTTTCCGCCTACTTAATATATTAATTTAAAACCAAAATGCACATTCAAAATTATGTGAAAATGCAATTTGCAAGTAGTAAAAATGTCCGTTTTCATTCATAAATGATTGCATGTTTATGTTTATTTTTCAAAAATAAATTACAAATTTATAACATTTATGCGCCTACTAAGATGAAATAATATTTAATTTTGTTTGACAACAAAGGAATATGTTGTATGAAATAATGTTACTATTTCTGTTCGTTAAATTGTCTGCTAAATACAACTCGTCATCAAATTATTAGTCGATTATTTTTCAACATTACCACTCATGCCATTTGAGGTCAAAAATTTCCCTCGTGCGCTACGCGCACTCGGGACCTCAAATGACATTCGTAATAATGATTATGAAAAATAATCGACTATTATTTGACGACTCGTTATATTATATATGAAAGTATTTTTCGAACATTTCTGTCGGAAAAATTTTCGAATCCATTTTGCTTGTCGGAAATTTATATTTGACGTTTTGTTGTAAATTATATTAAGTTATATGTTATGTTTTTTTATATATCATTTTTACATTTGTTTAATAAACATTTTACAACGGAAAAGCTATCCATAATCATAAAAAAAACTAAACTCGCCATTTAGACTGTGTTCCAATCCATGCTATTTAGTACTAAAAATTCTAAATTGAAATAGTCAAATATTTAGTTGACTATTTCCGCCATTTAATTCTAAATTTTTAAAAAATATTTATTTCTTGATACATTTTAAGTATATTGCAGAATTGCTTAAATTGTCATTGTTTAACTTTTCACATAGGTTCAATTTCAAGTTTATTATGATAAACAACATAAATAGTCTTCGGCAAGACTGTTTCATTTGTAATTTTTTGTGATTTTACATGCCTTATAATCATATCAATATATTTATATATAGCAACTCAATATTTTATATTGAAATCTCCTCGCCGAACTGACCGTACATAATTCTAGTTTTTAACATTAAATGAAAAAACGAACAAAATAATGTTTAACTGTCAATTTAGAATATGTTTGAATTGGAACGATGAAATTGCGAATTTGACAGTTTTAGTACAATTTAGAATTTTTGGTACTCAATAGCATAGATTGGAACACAGTCTTAAACTATATATTCTATCAAAATCAACACAAAACAAATGATAAATACGAATATTAAAAGGTTTTGACATTTTTAAATTCTGTACTAAATGGGTGCGTTTATATGAGAATCGAAAATATTACGAAACATTTCAATCATACGTCGGAAAAATTTTTCGTAGTATTTTCGATTCGTATAAAAATTTCCGATCAAATTCAATCATACCATACCAGTACTATTTTTTGGGGAATCGGAAGAACCTTGGCCAGCTTCCAGGCCACTGGAAAACGACCCGCCATAATAGAATAGTTAATAATGTGCCAGACATGCTGAACTCGAGAGGGAAATATTAATTTTAAAAATTTAAGGGTCATATTATCAAGACCAGCAGCATTGGAGCCAATCATGGAGAAAGCCGCCTCCAATTCCTCATGATACTGGCTGAAACAAAAATGAACATTCAAACTCAGGGAGACCAATATCAGACCTGACAAGAGGAGGAAATTGATTGGGGCTGACAAATGACTTATTAATCTGATTTAGATCTGCCTCACTAAGGGACTCAGAGTCCTCTTGGGACTTGATCAGGCCAATATTCCTGATCTTTCTCCACAAATCATTCATCGAGTCTGCTGGACTAAAAAATTTAGTTCCCAGATAGCTTTTCGCCCTGCGTACCATTGATCTAAAACGATTTCGGTATGAACAGAAAGAATCCCAGTTATACTGGGAGCCATCATGGAGATAAGCTGCATATGCAAATTCACGCAGGGCTTTAATATTACGCATTTCTGATGTGAGGACGATAGATGTCGCTTTCCGTCCACCTACAGAGGCAATTGGAACAAACCTGCCAAAGAGCGATAGCAGCAGCCAAATTCTGTAATTGTCAAGCGGTGAAGTGATAAGTTTTTTAATGAAAAGAAACGCAGACATTTTTATCACTTCACCGCTTCACAGTTACAGAATTTGGCTGCAGAACTTTATTCAGGTAGTCCAGCTTTAAATCAATATCATGTCAGGCCCCTCACTGAGACTATTACAGATTGCCAGAGAAGAAGTGGACAGCAGGTTCGTATTGAAGCCACCAACAACAGTAACAACCGGGTATCTAGTACTAAACTCAGCAAGAACTTCCTCTATAACATTAATACCACCAGAGGGCAGATAGGTGACAGCAACAAGCATAGACAGACCACCCACAATAACCTGAACCAAGAGCATCTCAGCTTCTGAGGTCAGAAAAGAGTGGATAGCTTTGGATTTAAATTTACGGCTGACATACAGGGCCACACCACCACCACCACGTCTAATCGGTCTATCTAGTCTGTGAATACGATAATCAATAGCAACGGCAGCTTTGGATGTATATTGTTTAAGCCATGTTTCAGACGCTGCAACCAGGTCGAGGTGACTACGCTTTTCTATGTGTCTAACTTCATCAAGCTTGGATGAGTTGAGTCTGTAATTCAAACTTTGAGCGTTAAAATGGCCAATGTTAAACTGGTCACCAAGACGACTCATGATGCTAGTAATAGTGACATGTGCACCCGTTGACCAATCGATAGGACTATCTGGCATAAAAACAAATGAGGGAAGAAAACATGGGACAACAGGGATGGGAGAGGGAAGAGGGTAATGAGGAAATAAAGGGGATTGGTTTAACAAAAATAAAAATCATTAAGGATCAAATAAGAGATCAAACAGACGCACAGTGCAGGATGCAGGAAAATCAAAATAACAAAAACAGGATCAGAACCTGAAAACCATCATTCCGAGATGGGAAACTGGGACTGCAAAGAGTGGAGGTCATCTGTATTAAACGGTACTTCACTCCTAGGTACAATGCGAACCGATGCCATCCCCACTCAAAAGCTGACAATCAGCATTTTCTTCTTAATAGTACGGTCTGTAAAGGGGAAATCAACAGCAATTAATTATAATGAAAACTACATTTTTAAATCGAAAATTTTCTTTTATAACATGTTATTTATACCCTCAGGATCATTCGTCGGTCATAAAAAGTTGGTGGTCGACCTCCCTTATTTTACTACCCCTTAATATGCCTTTTATCAAAATAAAATATTTTTGTCGATTTATAAATTTTTAAATAATACGATTTTTAGCCTGAAAATAGGTTTACGTTTTTTTGGTCGCTGATTACGAATCCGACGTCAGTTTTCCAAAATAATAACGTGAAATGCGGAAAATCGAGAAAATTTTACCGAATTTTCAATTTTAGAGTATTATTTCGAGTTGCATATCATGTTCAATGTTTTTAAGTACGCTAGCAACGAATTTTCACTCTGAAAGTAAAAATCTTTAAAAAGTATTGGAAAACTGTGAAAATTATTTGGAAAATTTGGAAAATTATGATTGCAAAACCATGCAATATATCGTTTTAGTGTTTTTTTGGTCTCTGATCTCAAATTTAATATCTATAATGAAGAAAATTTTCTATTTTCCCGGAAAATGGCAAAAAAAATTTTCCGATTAAAAAATTTAAATTTTTTATTTAAAATTTAAATGTTGTATAGATAAATGTATAAACTTTTAATGCGAGTTTACTGCGCTTCAGTAGGTGCAGGTAATTTTGTCGTGTTTTTTTGGTCACTGACCTCAAATTTGATATTTATATTTAAGAAAAATTTTCTATTTCCTCGGAAGATAGTAGATAGATACTCCTGCAAGTAATATTATTTGGTTTTAAGCTGTAAATTAATATTACTTCGGTCTGAAAGACCTAAGTATTACATTTATGAGCTCAAAGTGAAATTCTTGCCCCCACTTTTTTTGACATTTCTCGACGTTTAAGGACCTCCTGCCTGATTCTAAAAAAAATGTCTGTCTGTCTGGCCGGCCGGCCGTCATTATGTACGCTGCAGGGAAAACCGCTGGAGGGATTTCAAAAATTTTTTTTCTAAAAATAGGTATACACAAGGGACAGGTCTAAAAGGACGCTGTATTCGATAACTGTACCGGAAGTGTGTCAAAAAAATCATCATGTGTGTCAAAAATAGCAAATTTTCATATTTTTGGCTTAAAAACGTTCATTTTAAGTGATTACGAGTAGGAACATTAAATTTGGAGAAATCTTGATGGTAGGGATTGGTATGTGAGATCAAAAGCTAGATTATTGCATTATAAGTTTGTCAAAAAAATGTTGTCAAGTGTGTCAAAAGAAAGATTTTTATTTATTTTTTTACCTAATTTTTTGGAAAAAAAATAAAATTATTTGTTTGTTGGAAACGAATTTTATTGTTATTATTGAGAATTATGGCATTATAAGTTTGTCAACAAAATGTTGTCAAGTGTATCAAAAGAAAGATTTTTATTTATTTTTTACCCAACTTTTTGGAAAAAAATAAAATTGTTTGTTTGAAATGAAATTTTGTATTATTATTGAGAATTATGGCATTATAAGTTTGTCAAAAAATTGTTGTCAAGTGTGTCAAAAATTGATTTCATTTATTATTTAGCCAATTTTTGGAAAAAAAATGTAGTTGTTTTTATGACGTAAATCTAATTGAAAATGAAATTGGACACGGAAATTTTTGAATTTGTTATAGTTTTTGAAATATTTTTGGAATTTTGAAAAAGTTTGTATTTTTGATTTTGTAATAATTTTTGCAATATTTTTAGAATTTCGGGAAAAGTTTTAATTTTTGATTTTGTAAGAATTTTTGGAATATTTTTAGAATTTTGGAAAATTTTTAATTTTTGATTTTATTATAATTTTTGAAATTTTGAAAAAAATTTCAATTTTTGATTTTGTAATAGTTTTTGCAATACTTTTAGAATTTTGGAAAAAGTTTGAATTTTTAAGAATTTTTGGATTATTATTGGAATTTAGAAAAAGTTTAAATATTTGATTTCATTTTAATTTTTGGAATATTTTTGGAATTTTGAAAAAGGTTTCAATTTTTGATTTTGTTATAATTTTTGCAATATTTTTAGAATTTTGAAAAAAAATAGAATTTTTGAATTTTATATATATATTTAGAATTTTGAAAAAGTTTCATTTTTTGATTTTGTAAGAATTTTTGGAATATTTTTAGAATTTTGAAAAATTTAAAATTTTTGATTTTATTATAATTTTTGGAATTTTGACACGGAAATTTTTGTGTTTGTTATAGTTTTTGAAATGTTTTTGGAATTTTGAAAAAGTTTGTATTTCTGATCTTGTAATAATTTTTGCAATATTTTTAGAATTTCGGGAAAAGTTTTAATTTTTGATTTTGTAATAATTTTTGCAATATTTTTAGAATTTTGGAAAAGTTTGAATTTCTAAGAATTTTTGGAATATTATCGGAATTTAGAAAAAGTTTAAATATTTGATTTCATTCTAATTTTTGGAATATTTTTGGAATTTTGAAAAAGTTTGATTTTATTTAATTTAAAAATATTTTTGGAATTTTGATTATAATTTTCCGGCAACGTATTGATGTTAAATATTCAACCGAGTGATGCACCTCGTGATGAAGAATGTGTCATAACCACCGATGATCAGGAAAATCGTGCAAATGACACAGGAAAATGAATCGGATGATGAAGATTTTTAAAATAATATTGCTTATATTTTAATATAATTTTTGGCTTCTGAAAACTTCTGAAAACTTCTTTTGGCGCACCACACACAGATTTTTCTGTAGGTAGTAAGTTATGCTGATCCGTCAGCATTTCCATCATTTATCAATTTATCAATCTATCATTTCTTAACGTTTAAAATTGCGTTGTGGATATCGTGCTCGACTGATGTGCTGTAGGTAGTGAGTTCAACTTCTGGTTGTGGTACATATTTTTTTATTGTTTTTTTCTAATTTTTATTAAATACCATTAAAATGTACTCAATATTGTTGTTAAACCATTAAAATTAAACCAATAAAATTATTTTTTTTTTATTTATGAATTCATAAAAAATAATAAAATTTCTTTATACGAATTTTGAAAAATTGATCTATAACGCAGTTTTTTAAAGTTATATTGATACTGTCTTTTGCAATTTGCATTCGAGTCATCATGCTAAATAAATATTGAATATATATAAAATTGAAAGTATGTCTGTTTGTCCTTTATGCATTAATACATTAATCATCATGAAAATTTATGAAGTTGTTGTGTAAGCTTAATTTTTGCTTTTTACTTAACTATCGTTTTAAACAGTAGTTTGCTTTGATCAATGTTTTTTTTTGAACATAATTTTTTTATGAAATTAAAAATAACGTAAGATAGTATAACCTGAAGGCTGAAACAATTACATTTGTATATCAAAATTATATGTATTGGAATTTTATCATCTTCACTAAATATATTGTCGGTTTGGAATTGTATGTAATACATGTTTCTAAAATTAGGTGAAGACTTAATACTTGTAACTTGATACTTGATAAAATCGATTATATCGATTTAAAGCTCACAATTACGAGATGAAAATCGCATAAATTCTATACAAAGAAGCATAGCTTATGTATGATTAAACATGGATGGCAATCATGATAACTAAAATTATTAAAAATGGTAGCACTTAGCCGATAGTTATTTGCAAACGACAACAATGCGCATTAATACCAATGAATTTGCTTAGCTTCCGCAGAAAGATTTGTAAAATTTAAACTTGTTGATCTATGGGTGTGGCAACCACGCGTACTTTAGTCCCTGCTATTGGCATATGAGTGCTATTTTGACAATTATTTGGTTTACATTGTGAGGTTAGTGTGTGTAGTGAGCGGTTTATCGTTCCGACTTGTTTCTCATTTATTCTACTAATACGATATCAATTGATTGCGATTGCCAATGAAGTTTTCACTTCTGCCGTGCGATCTTAAGCACACTCTCTGTTTTTTTTTATATTTATTTATTAAATAAAGTATTATTTTTATTTTTATAAAAAATTTTCAAAATTTAAAATTTATTACTTTCAAAAACTTACAATAAAAAAAATTATAAATTTCATTTTTTTTCTTAATTAAAATTATTCAATATTTATAACAAAAAATTTTTATTATAATTTGATAACTCACATCATTGAAAAAAAAAGTTAAAAACAATAAAAAAATATTAATTTACAGCTTAAAACCAAATAATATTACTTGCAGGAGTTTTTCATAATTTTCCGACTAAATAAATTTTTTTTATTATTTTAAATATCAAATTTGACATTAAAGTCACCAAAAAAATTAAAACATGTATTATTTAATTGTACTTAAATTTTTTAAATTTTTTATCAGAAATTCGTTTTGCTATTTTCCGAGAAAATAGAAAATTTTTCTTAAATATAAATATCAAATTTGAGGTCAGTGACCAAAAAAAACACACCTGCACCTACTGAAGCGCAGTAAACTCGCATCTAAAATTTATGCATTCATCTATACAACATTTAAATTTTAAATAAAAAATTTAAATTTTTTAATCGGAAAATTTTTTTTGCCATTTTCCGGGTAAATAGACATTTTCTTCATTATAGATATTAAATTTGAGATCAGAGACCAAAAAAACACTAAAACGATATATTGCATGGTTTTGCAATCATAATTTTTCAAATTTTCCAAATAATTTTCACAGTTTTCCAATACTTTTTAAAGATTTTTACTTTCAGAGTGAAAATTCGTTGCCAGCGTACTTAAAAACATTGAAAATGATATGCAACTCGCAATAATACTCTAAAATTGGAAATTCGGTAAACTTTTCTCGATTTTCCGCTTTCCACGTTATTATTTTGGAAAACTGACGTCGGATTCGTAATCAGCGACCAAAAAAACGTAAAGGAACCTATTTTCAGGTCGTATTATTTAAAAAATTATAAATCGACAAAAATATTTTATTTTGATAAAAGGCATATTAAGGGGTAGTAAAATAAGGGAGGTCGACCACCAACTTTTTATGACCGACGAATGATCCTGAGGGTATAAATAACATGTTATAAAAGAAAATTTTCGATTTAAAAATGTAGTTTTCATTATAATTAATTCTCCCCTTTACAGACTGTACTAATAATGATAACTTAAACAATAACTCCCAAAGATAAAGGAGAATTGCAAATAGAAAATCTAGAAACGGAAGAAAACACGGAGGCGCACAAAAGAAAAATAATAATGACGCACACGAACATTAATAATAAAAACCTCCAAACAGATACGTTAGCGGACAAGAATAAAGCTATTAGTAAATACGTTCCGGGAGATTTAGGCCCGTATGTATTGATAGCCGAAAAAAACAACATAAGTGATTTATCATTCGCTAAAAATTTTAAGGAAAAAACTTTGGCGTCATACTTAAAATCGAACAGCTCAACAATAATAGAATCAGAATTATTACTAGAGACATCAACACAGCAAATAAAATTATTAAGGATAAGGAGTTAAAAGAAATATTGAATATCAATATCCACATACCGAAAACCACAATTGAATCGATAGGCATAATATATAGGATCCCCCTAGACATGGATATCGATTCCATCAAGGAGGATTTAATCGAAAGGTATAAAATAATAGATATCGACCGAATACACAGATGGAATAGAGAAACTCATAAGCCAGAATAAAAGGACTACACGCAAAGTCAACACAAGAGAGACACCCACTCTTATCCGTTCCATTCACATACCTTACAATATTAACTTACACAAACAAGCTATATTACAATATTCACTTGAACAACAGATTGGATGGTTATGTTGGAGTTGGTTTTTTAATAAACAAACAATTAATTATAGGGAAAATAATCTCAGAAAAAAAACACTTGCCTGTCGAATACAAAGAAGTTAATATTACAGACAAATTTAATAACAATCTCAAAATTATAGAAATATATATTCCACCGAACATACCTATGTCAACGATAACAGACAAGTTAGGAAAATTATTAGATGAACTCAACAATATCGATAATTTAATATTAATGGGAGATTTTAACGCCAGGCATAGCTTATGGGATGATCACTGCAAGTACAATAAAAAAGGTGAACAAATGGCCAATTTATTTTTAAATTCCAACCTCAACATATTAAACAACGGTGACGGCACGAGAAGGGGCAACAACGGCATGATCTCAGCCATTGACATTATCCTAAGCACATCAGACATAGCTCTCAAAACATCATGGCATTGTGACACGACTTTAGTTGGCAATTCAGACCACTTCCCCGTTCTGATAAATGTTAATAACCACATCACAGAATCCTCCACAAAAAAAACTATTTTAAATTTTAAAAATTGCATAAAAGAGTGCGCTGCATTCAACCCTAAACACTCGTTCGATTTCCAGGATTATGAGGAAGAAATTATCAAAATAATCAACTCAAACTCAATTAACATTAAAGTCAACAACAAATATGTACCTAAAACCTGGTGGACTGAAAAAATTAGACGTCTCTGGATCATTAAAAAAAGTAAATTAAAAATTTTCAACAAAGATAAAAATAACCTCAGTTATAAAATCGAACTCAATAAAGCTACAGCCGTCCTGAAAAGGGAAATTAAATATAAAAAAAAATTAAGTTTTAATAGTTATTTGGCAGAAATCAACCCAGGGAACAGCCTCAAGGAAATTTGGAAAAAGATCAATGCAATCAGGGAGCCGTTTTCTAACAAGCAAAATTTATTTAAAATCAACTCAAACGCATCCAAATTTTTGACCAACAATATCAAGGAAAGTGTAACAGAGAATAAAGATAAAATTTCATTCCCCAATATGCATCCACTTCTAGATGAATTTGAAATTGAGGAAATTAGGGAAATAATCCACAAAAATGGAAACACTCTTCCGGGTATAAGTAAAATATCATTTAAACTCCTCAAAGAGCTACCCAAAAATCATATAGTAATTATCAAAGATCACCTCAACAATCTATGGTACAACCAAATATATCCTGATGAGTGGAAAAATATAAAAATAAACCCTATACCTAAACCAGGTAGAGATCCCAATTTGGTAGACAACTATAGACCCATTCAACTACTCAACGTATTTCACAAAATTTTAAATAAACTAATTAAGAGCATAATAGAAACAGTACTTGAAAGCAAGAACATCATACCGGAAAGCTCTTACGGTTTCAGAACTAATAGATCCACGAAAGATGTCATAATTAAATTCTTAGGGATTGGATAATCATTCAAATTAATTTGCTTTGAATAAAAAAAAACAAAAAAACAGTTAATAATAATAATTGATATAAAACTGGCAACAGTTAATAATAATAATTGATATAAAACTGGCAACAGTTAATAATAATAATTGATATAAAACTAGCAACAATGCAAACTCTATGATGCTAATAAAATAATAAAACAAAGAAAAAATTGAGTTAAACGAAGATAAAACGAAATTATAAAATGTTGCTGAAAAAACTAATTTTGTAATAGCAACTTGTGCGCTGCTATACATAATAAATGATATTAATAAAATTATTTTATTAAAATTAAATATTGTTTTTCATTATTATAAAACAAAAAGTGTATTTTATTTACAGTCCACTAAAAATATTATAAAAATAATACTTCCCAGTAAGTGAAGTGAAATTAAAAACAATTTAAGGAACCAGCATTGTTCATGGTCCTATTAGAACCGGATTATAGTGAATTTTATTTAAAACTAACTGAAAATAAATTGAAAAAGTGAATTTTGTATTAAAAAAGTGAAAATTGTATTAGAAAACTAATTAAAATACAAGTTTATATATTAATTCGTAAATTTTTAACAATGGCGTCGTAAGATCGCATCACATTGTAAAAACTTTTAAATCCCAGTTAGAAGTGTTATTGATAAACACTCGATAATGCAACATCTATATATCGATAACGTGTTATGTACATCATGATGAAATATCATCGATAATTTTTGTTCAAAACTGTGGCACCACATTATCGATGAAAACTGTCAATAACATACAAGCTAGCTATTATCGATAACGCAATCAATTATCTGTTACCAATGTCGTTGTCAATAACTGTTATTGAAAAGGTTATTGAATTGAAACCATTATTTGGTTTCAATACAAAATATAAATAAAAATCGGGGTGGTTTTAATTTCATATTAATTTTATTTTCATATATTTTATTTTAAAAAACGGTTACTTATTTACATTTAAACTTATATTGAATTTATATTTTAAAAAATCAACAATTACATATTTTTATGAAATGGAAATATGTATATATAAATTTAATTTTAGGTTATAGATTAGTAGGCACTATATAATATAAATATTAAAAAATTATGCACATATTTCTTATATATAAAAAATATTAACATATGACTGTTAAGATTTTTGTTTTATCTAACAATATTAATTTTATAATACACCTTAATTTTATAATATAATAATTATCACATCATTTATATAAATCACAATTCACAACACAGTCATCACTTTTGAAATTTGACAAAATGTCTGACTTTTGCTTACAAAAGTGAGACAGCGCACCCAGATAACAATTTATAGTTTTTCTTTGTTCTGCTGGTCGATAACAACATCAATAACGGTTGTTATCGGTATTGGATTTTTAACTGGGATATCACCGTTTGAAGCGTGTTTACAAAATTATTTAAATTATAACACATTGAAGCAAGGACACAATTTCGAAAAATTAAAATTCGTTTTAGTACCGCAAGGAGTTATTAAATTCAGAAAAACAACAAGTGTGTCTTAAATAATGATAATACAGTTTTAGAATAGACAATTTCATTAGCATGGACACAAAATAAAAGAAATTTTTGGTGAGAGGTTATTCAAATTATTATAATAACTAGGAGGGCCCGGCGTGCTTCGCTACGCTTATAAATAAAGTTTTTGCGTAGACATTTTGTTGACGTAGAAGCAATGATTTCAAAAAGTGGTAATGAGAAATGCTAGCATATAATTTTTAATTTTTCTTTTTAAATATATGAATGAAAAATAATCAGAACTCTAGCTGATCAGTTCGGATATATGAAAAATTAGCGATCAAATAAGTTAGTGATCAAATAAGCTTACTTGAAAACTTATTTGATCGCTAATTTTTCATATATCCGAACTGATCAGCTAGAGTTTTGATTATTTTTTATTCATATATTTAAAAAGAAAAATTAAAAATTATATGCTAGCATTTCTCATTACCACTTTTTGAAATCATTGCTTCTACGTCAACAAAATGTCTACGCAAAAACTTTATTTATAAGCGTAGCGAAGCACGCCGGGCCCTCCTAGTTTCAATTATTCAGTTATTTTTCTTTTTACTTGCAAAAATATACTTAAGTCGGATGAAATTTGTGGCACCTATTCACAAAACATTGACACCAATACCAAAACTACGTGAAAAAGCCTCAAAAATTCAACCGCGCATAACTCCGATTCAGAGTACACAAAAATAAAAGCAGAAATAGCTGTTTTCCTTTCGTCAATACCAACAAAATATCAAAATTTCAGATTTTTTAAAAATCAAAAATTTATAAATCAACAAAAAATGTACGTTTTCAAAATAATAGCCCTCCTATAATAAGAAAACAAAGAAAAATATTACGCAAATATCTTTATATCAATAAACAAAATAATCGAAATAATATCGAAAACCGTCCTTGTTCAAAGACAAAAGACGACTGAAATGAATGGTTTAAAAAAGAAAGCACATTACGCATATAATCTCTTTTATTCCGACGACTCGAAAACCGTCCTTTGTTCAAAGACAAAAGACGACTGAAATGAATGAGAAAAAAAAGTTTCGTTTTTGTTGTTCGTTGTTCGCTAATATATAAAAAAGAAAATATAAAAAAATAAAATAAATTTTTAATTTCGTTTTTATATGTATGTAAACTTATAATGCATATGTATATAAAAAGTTTTCCGTATATAATAACTTTTTTATTTATGATCCGATTTGTGTGAATCCGAATCCGAATATAGGTTACACTAATATCAGTTAGCTGTGAAAATTTGAAATGAATCCATCTGCGAATAAAAAAGCCTTAGGCTCCACAAAGGTTTGATCTAGCGTATTAATATATAAGAAGATATAAAAAAAAATATTATTTTTAATTAAAAAATATATTTATTTAAAATAAATATTTGTTTGAATTTAAATTTTAAATTTTTTGTTGTATTGTTAAAGCGATATATTTTATTTATATTTCAAATAAATTTAAGCATATTATAATACATTTTATTTGTAAATAACTCAAGTATTCTTGATTTTAATTAATTCCCTTCTGGAAATTAAATATAAAACAAAATGGCAAACAAATCTGGAAGAAGCAGTCGCAAAACTGAATCAGTTGTTGATATTGAAGAAGAAAGAAGACATAATGTGAACAATATCGAAATATTGTACTATAGGTTGGAAACCATTGAAGAGTCAGTTGCAGATGCACAAACCATTGTTGAGCTAGATAGTTTTGTAGAAGACTTGAATATTTTGAAAAACAAGTTTGATGTCGCTGTAAGTTTTTTTCTAAAACATGACAAAAACATAGCTAGTACTGTGAAGGATTCAGTCAAATCTTTTGACAAACTTTATAGTAAGGTTAAATGTCAAGTTATTAATTATATTAATAATCACGAGAACCATTTACAAAGCGCAAATTTCAAAATACCAAAAAATGAGTCTGACAATAAATTAAACAATTTGAACACCAACGAAGATCGGTTGAATTTAAAAATAAAGCTGCCAGAAATTAAAATCCCGATCTTTGATGGAACTCCAACTCATTGGATCACATTTCGTGACACTTTTCACGCCATAGTTCATCGTGATCCAAACATCGATGAAATTGTCAAGCTTACTATTCTTTTAGAGAAATTAAAGGGCACCGCACGAGCGGCAATCGGGACAATAACATTATCATCAGCTGGTTATTGTAAGGCATGGACTGAGCTTTTAAACCGTTTTGACAATGAAAGAGTTGTTGTTGACTTTCATATAGCTAAACTTTTCAATTTACCGTTTGTGCAAAAAGATAGTTCTAGTGAACTTAGGAAATTACTTGATGAAGTGATTGCAATTGTATTTCTTCCCTTGAAGCTTGCAAACAAGAAATAAAAGGAATTGGTGAGCTATTTTGTATATATATAGTTTTGAAAAAGTTGGACATAACACTGCGAAAAGAATGGGAAAGTGAACAAAATAGTAATACTATGCCTAAATGGACATGTTTTTTAGAATTTCTGCAAAAAAATGTAGAGTTCTAGAAACTGTGGAGATTAGTAAAAAACCACTTTTGTTATCTACAAACACACAACCTTCTATAAATAAAGGGAACCTTCATATAGAGATGGCAATTATTCGACATTTTTACTATCCGGTTTTCGAATAGTAAATTTTCTAAAAAACCGGTTTTAACCGGTTAGCCGGTTAAAAAACTAAAACAAAAATTGGTTTGTAATTCACAAATAAATTTCTTTAAATAAGTGTTTCTACACCAATCATAACACTTCAATTAAAACATACCAGAACAAATATAAAATAAGGCAAATAAATATCAGTATTAGACAGTTTAAATCTTTATCTATTTAAATTTTAAACATTAAACTAAATTTTATTATAATTTAATTCGATTAATTTTAGAAATAAAATTCCTTGTTATAGTATTTTGCAATTGAGTTTTTATAATTAATAAATTAACTATTTAGCTATATTTAATTTATATGCTCCGATCTGATTTCGATTGTGACTAGGGATTGCAATCCCGAGATCATAAATCCCGGGTTCCATACATATTTTTATGATCCAAAAATTCTGAGATTAATGAGTTAACGAGTTAAAATCACTCGTAAGACCACCCCTAAAGGTGGTGCTGACGGATGAACTTTATTCAGTAAACAGTAGCGCTATAAATTTTAGATACGGTATATTCTTGATGATGGAACGCTATTGTTTGCTCGAAGTTATAAGTTTTCGTATAATTTTATATGCGAGTTTTAGTTTTTAGAAAACCCGTACGTCACATGATCAATTAATATGTCACTAGCACTATGCTTATTGGAATTTTAGTTTTGTTGCTGCATATTTTTTAAAGAATTTTTGCAATTTTTCAGCCGTAGTTATTTTTTATTCTCTGCATTCTATCATGAAATATTGAAATATTGGCATTGAAATCTTTTTTTAATTATTTGTGATTCTCCATACACATTAAATCCCGTGTTTTAATATTCAAAATGCTCTCATTTCCGGGATTCATAGAACGCCACTGGACTGGATTGAAATCCCAAATTCCTACATCATCCTCAGCAGCCTAGAAAAACCTTTCTTTTTAAGTTCCTGAGGCTGATGTCACAATCGAAATTGAATCAGGCATATAAAAAAACTCAAATACTATAACAAGTGGCGTTTTTGTTAATTCATTCGGAATATTCTGAAATCTCATTTACAATTATTTGTTATACCTTTTTTCTTTTCCTGCAGGAAATAATATGTTATTTTAAGAAAATCAACCTATTTAATGATTTCGATTTTAATTTAGAACATATCTTAGTTGCGAAATTAGATATGACTGAGAACGCTGGCCTATATAAAGACCGAGATTGTTGTCCGATTCAAGTGAATTCAAATATTCCTTGTTTACAGTTTAACTACTGTTAGAAAACATTTAATTAATTAATGCAATTGTTAATGCAATTGTTGTGATTTTGTTCGAATATTCGAAATATTGATTTGAGTGTATATATAGACGTGATTAATGGTTTTACTACCAAATTAAATTACATAACCTGATCTTACAGAAAAATAATTGCTTTTTTAAATTTTATTATTTATGAAACTATTACATAATTGATTATCCGGTTAACCGAGCTCATTACCCGGTTATTCGAATAGTTAAATTTGGCCAAAATTACCTGGTTAACCGGTTAACAGAAAACCGGTTTGCCATCCCTACCTTCATAGGATGATAAGTTATTCTAATAAGTCACAACGAAAAATTAATTCTGATAGTTCGAATTTTATGTCTTCTGGCCATCAAAAGTCTGATGCGCCTATGAAACCGTCTTATAAATCAAACTTTAATAAAAATTGCATAATTTGTAAAGGAAATCATTTTTCAATACTAAATTGTCCCCAATTCTCAAAAGAAGATACGGTAGCTCGATATGAAAAAGTAAAGCAACTCGGTCTTTGTATTAACTGTTTTAAATCGGGTCATTCGTCGCGTTCTTGTCACGCAGATGGCTGTGGATTTTGTGATTCAAAACACAATACTTTGTTACATCACAATAAGACGGAAAAAGACTCTAATGAGTCTAACACTGAGCAAATAAATGTTTCACCTCCAGTTAATAGTGGTTCCATTTTACCTAGTACTTCTGCAACATTTTGTTTGCAAAATAGTTCATTTTGCCATATTATACTTTCAACCGCAGTTATTTTAATTCAAGATAAATTCAATAAGTACCACCAATGTAGAGTTCTTCTAGATTCTGCGAGTCACTCTAATTTTATTACTAGAGCCTTTACTGACACTTTTCCGTTTGTAAAACAATCGATTCCACATTTAAATATCTCAAGTTTGAATAATAATCAAACTTCAATTAATGAGAAGATAACGGCAAAAATAAAATCTAGTTACAGAAATTTTGAGACTAATATAGATCTCCTTATAGTTCCCACTATTGCGAACAATATTCCGTCCCAAGGCTTTAAAGTATCACAATGGTCAATACCAAATAAAATAAAATTGGCTGACCCTTACTTCAACACATCTGCACCAATCGATGCGTTACTTGGCGCAGAATTATTTTTTGATATCATTAACTCAAATAAAGTACAACTAAGAAACAATTTGCCTGTGTTTCAAGAATCTGCATTGGGTTGGATTATTGGTGGAAAATACGTAGAAAAAGATAATCATAATTTCGCAACTCTTTCAGAAATTGATCCCATTAGTGAAATTAATAATAACTTAAAATTAATGTGGGCATTAGAAAATATACCAACAAAACTATATTTATCAGAAGAACAGCAATACTGCGAAAACCATTTCTCTGAAACCCACTATAGAAATGAGAGTGGTAGGTATACAGTGTTCTTGCCAATAAGCCAAAAATGTAATACTTTAGGTGAGTCACTACAGATGGCCACAAAAAGATATCATTTATTGAAAAGAAGATTAAATAAGGATAGCACATTAAATTCCCATTATGTGAATTTTATGCAAGAGTATTTGACACTTGGTCATATGAAGGAAGTTGAAAATAATAAAACAGTTGAAATGAATTATTATTTACCACGCCATGCTGTTTTTAAACCTTCAAGCTCAACAACAAAATGTAGAGTTGTTTTTTACGGTAGCGCAAAAACCTCTAACAAACTATCGCTAAATGATATACTTCTAGTTGGTCCAACGGTGCAACAAGATATATTTGATATTGTTTTGCGTTTTCGTAAATATATGGTAGTATTGACAGCTGATATTTCGAAAATGTATCGACAGATTAATGTCGATGCATCTCAAACACATTTACAACTAATATTGTGGCGTGACGATCCATCAAAATCATTAAAAACTTATGAGCTGACAACCGTAACATATGGAACTGCGTCCGCACCGTATTTAGCAACGCGAGTTTTAGCCCAACTAGCTAATGACCAAAACAAACGTTTTCCTATTGCTTCTAAAATTGCTAAAAGTGATTTTTATATTGATGATGTGCTTACGGGAGCAAATAGCATAGATGAAGCCAAAGTCATTAAATCTCAATTGATAGAATTGTTAAGATGCGGAGGATTTGAATTGCATAAATGGACCTGCAATTGTATGGAAATATTACAAGATATACCAAATAACATCAAAGATAATGTTAATGATGAAGCGACAGTTGATAAAGCAATCAAGGCTTTAGGTTTATTTTGGTTGCCCAATCGTGATTTATTCTCTTTTATACCACAGCCGTTTAGCAATGATGAACCGTTAACTAAACGGTCCGTAATTTCCAATATTGCAAAGCTATTTGATCCACTTGGACTGTTATCTCCTACAATCATTATATCAAAAATGATAATTCAGTCATTATGGAAGGCTAATTTAGATTGGGATACAATTATCCCCGATGAGGAGGCTAAGAAATTGATAGAATTCAGACCTAATCTTGGTTCAATTACCAATATCAAATTAAAGAGATGTGTTATTAACAGTCCAGTTGCAAAATTGGAGTTACACGGTTTCGCTGACGCATCACAACTAGCATATGGCGCTTGTGTTTATTTAAAAACCACTGACGAAGATTATAATATAGAAGTTAATTTATTGTGTAGTAAGTCGCGTGTAGCTCCATTAAAGTGTGCAACGTTTCCACGCCTTGAACTATGTGCGGCTTTACTTTTGTCCCGTTTAATTAATAAAGCCATTGATGCTTTAATGATAGAAAAAATAGAACGAATAGTTTTATATTCAGATTCAATGATCTCGTTAGCATGGATTAAAACCCCTCCATATCTTCTTAAAACATTCGTCGCAAATAGAGTGAGTGAGATCCAAGAAATGACAACTAAATGTTTATGGACTCATGTCAAGTCAGCAGACAATCCAGTTGATTTCATTTCAAGAGGAGTTATGCCTCACGAAATAGAATATCTTACCATATGGTGGCACGGACCCAAACTTTTACACAACAGCACTGAAACTGCTCCTATTGCTGTACTAAATATCAATGAATTTAATCCTGAAGAAACAGAACTGAAAGCTTTAAATGTAACATTACATACAAGCACACAATTAGAACCGAGATTTAAAATAGAAAAGTACAGCAAATTAAATAAAGTACTGCAAATTGTAGCTTATATTACTAGATTTTACAATCGATTTAAATATAAAATGCATTCTGTATCTAAAGAATTATCTCTAGACGAAATTTCAGCCGCACTGCTCAGGTTGATAAAATTAGTACAAGAGCAAGCATTCGCTCAAGAACTAACTCTTTTAAAAAATAAAAAAATGTTAAACTCAAGCAGTAAAATATTGACTTTATCTCCATTCCTTGATGACGATAATATTTTACGTGTAGGTGGTCGTTTGAATAATTCAAAACTGGAACAAGATGTTAAACATCAAATTTTGCTTCCAGCAAGTAATCATTTAACAAAATTAATTTTTAAAGCCGAGCATGAACGACATCTTCATATAGGTCCTCAGACATTATTATCATATGTAAGACAAAAATACTGGCCTTTAAAGGGTAAAAATTGTGCAAAGCAAATTGTTAGAAATTGTGTTACATGTTTTCGTGCAAATCCTAAAGTTGAAAGACAATTAATGGGTAACTTACCTACTGAGAGAGTTACACCCAGTCGCCCTTTCACTACTACAGGTATCGACTTATGCGGGCCATTCATGATTAAAAATAAAAGACAACGAAATTCGTCAGCTTACAAATGCTACGCAGCATTATTCATATGCTTTGTAAGCAAGGCGGTTCATATAGAAATCATATCACACCTTACTTCATCATCATTCTTAGCATGCCTAAAACGATTTAGTAATCGCAGAGGAAGACCACATACTATATGGTCTGACAATGCTACGATCTTTGTTGGTTGTAAAAATGAATTGAAGGAATTGTATGAAATGTTCTGGGATCAAACAAAATTTCATCCTATTGGGGAATATTGCGCTCTTGAGAAAATTAACTGGAAATTCACCAAGGTCTCCAAATTTTGGAGGATTATGGGAATCCTCAATAAAGAGTCTGAAATTGCATCTCAAAAAGGTTACAACGAACCAAACTTTATCTTATGAAGAATTAAACACATTATTAATTCAAATTGAAGGTTGAATTAGTTAGACTTCTTGGAGTGGATATTCAAAATAACCTGAAATGGAATAAACATGTGTTCAACCTCGCTAAATCTGCAATGCAAAAATTAGGATTCTTGAGTCGATGTAAAAAGTATTTCAATCCCGAGCAAATTTTGCTAATCTTCAAGTCCTTTATTCGTCCATGTATGGAGTACTGCTGTCATGTTTGGGGAGGTGCTTGTCAGTCAACAATAAATTGTTTAGACTCTGTACAGAGAAAAGCAATACGGTTGATTGGTAATACCGAACTAACGGACCAGCTTGATTCACTCCAGCACAGAAGAAATGTGGCTGAATTGTCAATATACTATAAATATAACTTTAGCGAATTCTCCTCTAAGGAAATTCAAAATATTCTTCCATCGTGTGCGCAGTATAATCGACAAACAAGAGCTGCCGAGTTATCCCATCCATTTGTTGTACAAATACCTCGTTGTAGAACTGTGTCCTTCCAAAACGACTATTTCAATAGAGTGGCCAAATTATGGAACTCATTGCCCTCCTCTGTATTTCCCGATGAATTTTCTCCTCAGGCATTTAAAGAAAATGTCCATTATCATTTTAAAAAATTAGTATAGTTATCCCTATATCCCCATTCCTTCCATTCCTTTATAGTTGACATGGTATCTTCGGATATTCAAAGAGTCTAAATAATGAATATTTCATATTTAGTGTGCTAAACATGTCTAAATAATTAATAAAAAAAAAAAAAATAATGAATTCAAGGCCATTGACCAATATGTCAACGGATCCTTCTGATCCCGAACCACTTACGCCGGGTCATTTTTTAGTTGGTAGTCCAATTACAGCTATTGTAGAACCATCATACTGTGATGAAGTACCTAATACCTTAAATGTTTAGAAAAGAGTAAGTCAAATGACTCAACATTTTTGGAAACGATTTTCTACAGAGTATTTGCATACATTGCAACAACGATATCGTTGGAAACACAGTACTCCAAATCTAAAGATCGACGATGTGGTGTTGGTGATTGACGACAATATGCACACGACTCAATGGTTAATCGGTCGAATTGTTGAAACAATTCCAGGTAATGATGGTAAGGTAAGAGTTGTCCAAGTTAAAACAAAATTTGGTATTTTTAAGCGCGCCATTTCAAAGATTTGTAAGCTTCCAATTTATGAAGATTAAAATAAAAAATTTTATGTATATAAATTCTAGATAAATTCTGAAAATTTTAACTTAATAAAAAATAAAGATTTATTTTGATTAATAAACAATTTCAATAATAGTTTTAAGTTATTTTTGTAACTGAATTTTATAAATTTAAGCTAATATTTTTAAGAATTATTATAAAAATTTTAAGTTACCGTAATTATATTTAAAAAAAAATTTTTTTGAATTATGTATGTTTATGAAACCTTTTATAATTAAAACGTGGTTTCATTGGGGCCGGAATGGATAATCATTCAAATTAATTTGCTTTGAATAAAAAAAAACAAAAAAACAGTTAATAATAATAATTGATATAAAACTGGCAACAGTTAATAATAATAATTGATATAAAACTAGCAACAATGCAAACTCTATGATGCTAATAAAATAATAAAACAAAGAAAAAATTGAGTTAAACGAAGATAAAACGAAATTATAAAATGTTAGTCAAAAAACTAATTTTGTAATAGCAACTTGTGCGCTGCTATACATAATAAATGATATTAATAAAATTATTTTATTAAAATTAAATATTGTTTTTCATTATTATAAAACATAAAGTGTATTTTATTTACAGTCCACTAAAAATATTATAAAAATAATACTTCCCAGTAAGTGAAGTGAAATTAAAAACAATTTAAGGAACCAGCATTGTTCAGGGATCATAGAAAACAATCAGAAGAAAGGCCTAATTTCCACAATTATAGCTGCTGATGTTCAAAGAGCTTTTGATAATGTTGATGTAAACATTCTCACGCAAATTTTAATAAATCTAAATATTCCTGAAGAAATTATAAATTGGTTATACCAATCACTAATCAACAGAAACACGATACTAGAATGCAAATCAGGCAATATTAGTGCCATAACTAGTATAGGCCTACCTCAAGGGGATCCGTTAAGCCCATTGTTGTTTAATGTTTATACTCACCAAATACATTCAATATCCAATATCTGAAAACGATGATCACAGAATATTGCAATATGCAGATGATTTTATACTAATTGCAGCTGCCAAAGACAAACATGAACTAGAAGTATGTGCTAATTCTCTGACAGATAAGTTTATTAAATCTATTAAGATCTCAACCTAAATATAAACATCAATAAAATTTCTTATATGAATATAAACATCAACTCCAGAAAAAAATTAAAACCTATTATCAGCATCAAGCATCAAGGAATTGGGCTTAGGGAAGTAACAGAAATAAAAATGTTGGGATTCACTATAGACAATAAATTAAAGCTCAATTCTCATAACAAGATTCTAAACGAACTTTGCAACAACAGTATCAGTAACAACAGTTTTGAAGATTTTGGGAAGGAAAAAGGGAGGGGTTCACCCAGCTACACTAATAAACATACATAACGCCATCATTCAGAGCCGTATCAATTATAGTGACATATTAATTAATAACAATTTTCATCAAAAAATCATGCAAATAACCATTAATAAAAGCTTAAGAATATGCCTAGGCAGAGGCGTAGCTAGGGGGGGGGGGGGGGGGGGGCGGTCCGCCCCGGGTGTCACCCGTTTTGGGGTGACACCCGAACGTAAAAAACTTAAACAAACCATCACAATGTTTTCAACGATAAATCACTTCGAAACCGTTTTGGGGTGACACCCGAACGTAAACAACTTAAACAAACCATCACAATGTTTTCAATGATAAATCACGATGAAACCGTTTTGGGGTGACACCCGAACGTAAAAAATATAAACAAACCATCACAATGTTTTCAACGATAAATCACTTCGAAACCGTTTTGGGGTGACACCCGAACGTAAAAAACTTAAACAAACCATCACAATGTTTTCAATGATAAATCACTTCGAAACCGTTTTGGGGTGACACCCGAACGTAAAAAACTTAAACAAACCATCACAATGTTTTCAACGATAAATCACTTCGAAACCGTTTTGGGGTGACACCCGAACGTAAAAAACATAAACAAACCATCACAATGTTTTCAACGATAAATCACTTCGAAACCGTTTTGGGGTGACACCCGAACGTAAACAACTTAAACAAACCATCACAATGTTTTCAATGATAAATCACTTCGAAACCGTTTTGGGGTGACACCCGAACGTAAAAAACTTAAACAAATCATCACAATGTTTTCAACGATAAATCACTTCGAAACCGTTTCGGGGTGACACCCGAACGTAAACAACTTAAACAAACCATCACAATGTTTTCAACGATAAATCACTTCGAAACCGTTTTGGGGTGACACCCGAACGTAAAAAACTTAAACAAACCATCACATGTTTTCAACGATAAATCACTTCGAAACCGTTTTGGGGTGACACCCGAACGTAAAAAACTTAAACAAACCATCACATGTTTTCAACGATAAATCACATAGAAACCATTTTAACCAGGTTATCCATATAATTTTTATTTATAAATTGTGATAACTTATAAATGTGTCCTATAAATGTGTTATTGGTTCAAAAATAATCTATTCTACTTTTTAAAATTTTTGAGTTATTACGTGAAATAAAATTTTAACAATATTAATCGAATCAACATGTTGAGCATTGAATCCCATCACCACAACTACTCAATAGCTTTGAATATTCCTATAGATACCATATTGACCGTTTTTTGCGATATATTATTTAGTATGCAAGCATGATTATTTAATGACCAGGTCTGGAAACACATATGCTGAATAATGTATAGGAAAAGTGGTTTACGTCGATAATGTGGCACCCTTTGTCGATAGGATGGCACCCTTGAGTTACAATGTCTCTATTCCAAAATTATTTCTAAAATATCCGCTTAACCTTACTACCTAATATATGTTTTACATTTCAAACAAATTAATTGCAAACACCTAAGGAAACTAACAAACAATCAAATTACCGTGTTTGTAAATGATCTCAAAATAATTTTTTTTCCTTTATCTTGAAACTCAAAGAATAAATTGAAATAGATCGTTTTTCAATGGACACAAAAATAATTACTGTAGAATAAAATGGCAGTTATGCAATTACTGCAGTTTTGCAAATTTTTGTAGGTTGATGCATACTCATACTGTTTGTTTTCAGTTTTATATATTTATATATTTGAATTAAATGAAAGTTTATCATTTAAAATTACATTTTGATGGGTTTTAAATCCCTTGGAAATTTCAAACTCATCAAGTGATTCTTTTAAAGATCCTTGGCTACATAAATGTAAAGCCTTCAAATTTTTTTTAAAAGTGGTGTAGCTATTGTTATTAACTATGTAAATGGTTTGCAAAAATAAACTTTAAATTTTGTTTATTTTTCTTCTTAGGCAGGTATTCCTTAAATCAGTCTTTAAAACATTTTCCGGTTTTCCCGATGTAAAATTTTTCACAAAAATCACATTCAATTTTGTAAATTATTGAGCATGATTCTAATTGGATATTTAATTTTGGTTTCAATTCTTTATATAAAATATCTTTTAGGATTTCATACTTATATTTTTTTAAATAGTTCCTTATAATATTAGGTTATGATTTGTATATTCCATTTTATCAAATATTATTTAATATAAGTTGTTACAAGGAAATTTAAATAAATTAATTTTCTTGGCGGTGTATTTAGTCGTTAACACAGTGTACTTATTATGAACTATGTACCTATTATGTATCCTACAAATATATTTAGAATTAATGCTTTGCTGATACCTATACTATAATTAAAAATATTTTTTTAGATTTCGTTTAGCAAATATCCCAAAAAAAAATATGCCACGAGGAGTTCATACTTTTTAAAGAAAAAGTTGGTTCCAGCAGAGAAAGACGAAATCTATAAATATGTCAAAAGAAACTGATTATCACGTTGATGCAACGAATGTTTCAGAGAATATTGGCTCATTTTCGGAAAGTAACAGCAACAATACAGAATTAATAATGATAACCTATGATGACGAATTAGAAAGGAATAATGAAAATGACAGTGATAATGCCGCTAATGCTTCTACTATCGAAGACAGTATTTGCATGGGTGAATCACTTCAGGACTTAAGAGATGTTGTAATTGGGCCCTGATACGGAGCCACGTTTGTAATTGATTCACTTCGTGAATCGTATTGGACTTTTATCACTTTGTTTCTGTTCAATATACTGTTAAAACTATACAAATCACAAGCACATCTGATATTCCATCGTTTTTATAGTAGGAAAAAAATAAAAGTTAAAGCAAAGGAGATCACTCCCGCCATCCGGATTGTCCCTACACGGATCTTAAATTTTGGAAATCTCTTATTATTCTTCAATTAGCCTATCATTCTAAAAACTAAGTTGAACCACACAAAAAAACTAAATTTCAATACTAATATAAAATTAGAAAAAATACCTTATTTTAAACTGTTGATTCTGTTTCCACCAGTTGCAATACCACGCTCCAAAGTTGTTGAATTTTGATCTGGATAAGCAGAGATATTATTTCGGATACCAAGTGAACTTCTTTAAGCCAATATTTGCTTAATTCCTGATTTGAAATATTAGAATATCCATTTGAAACTACGGCACCACTACTATTGTTGTTATTATTATTCAAAACATTGACATCTTTTTGATAATCCAAATTTGTATTATATATTGGAAAAAACATCTGGTGTCGCATGATGAAACATTTTCATCAATGTTAACTTCTTATAAAGTGGACAATTACAAGTCACAACTGGCCATAATAAATCTTTTTATTGTATTCTTATTAATGTTTACAACCATAATAACAATAATAATTTCATTTCAGATTATAAATTTGACTTATATTTTTAGTATTTGATGTTTTTATTATTACACATCACATTAATTAGCAATTAATTTAAAAGAGCCAACACATATATTAACACCTTAATGAATCTACTGAATTTTTTCTAAAATCAACTCTGAAAATATTTGTTTGAAGCACAAATATGGAATGACCTCTCAAAATTGGAAAAATGTGATTTTTGCTTTTTTACATCTCATGATGTCAAAACAAATCGGGTAATATTGAAAATTCAGCAAAGATTAATAACGACAACGACATCTGTTCGTTAGAATTGGAAATAAAATTGAGTACGTTCGTTTGCTTTTTATAGTTTATTCAAAATTCAACTAGGAGTTAAGTTTTAGAAAATTTTAAAATTGTTATTAATGTAAAAATGAACGGAAACTAATGAAATACATTTCTATTGAATTGAAAACAAAGAGGAATTTGGTTTTATTATTGTTTTGCGATTATTGCGATCGTTACACCATGAATTCAAGGTAAAAATCAAGATTTCTACTCTTGAAATCACAAAAAACGTCGCCATCCCCTCCATGACAGAAAACCACCGAACTACTTCCACTTATTAAACTGTATCTGGGATCGAGATACCCACAGTCACTGGCGTCAAGACCGATGACCGGTTCCAACACTCATGAAGTCCTTAAGAACTTCACTGAGTATTGAGACCGACCATCCATCCGAACGTCAGCACCATGGACACCCCGATACAACCAGTAAGTATGACCTGAAGATGTGAACCCCAGAGACGACAATCAGCCAGAGGAACAACCCTACCTAACGAAAAGACATCATTCCCTGATGTCTTTCGCGTGATGTACTCCAAGATTCTTACCGCTCATATCTATGCACTCATAAAGTACATTTCCAATCTTAGTCTTAATCATTGCAGGTAAGAACTTTGGAGCCAATTTTGCCGAGAATTTTTTGGTAGCGTCACTCAAATGATGTTGCCGTACAAACACACGTTGTTGTGGTTGAAAAGTCCGTAGTTTAGATCGCAGGTTGTACTGATGTTGCGATTTTTTGAAGGCTGCTTTTAAATTTTGTTGAACCCGGTTCCTAAGCAGAGTCAAATGATCAGTGCGTTCCATTTCCTCACCAGCATCTTCACCAAGCTTGTGTAGTGATCTCAACAAATGGTGAGTATTCCCATCCGATATTGGATGTTGACCAAATAATAAATAGTACGGTGAGTACTTGGTAGCAGAATGTACTGCAGCCCGCAGTGCATATGCGATTTCACCAATTTGTGAATCCCACTTGGTGTGTTGACCTTTAATGAACGCTCGAATTGCTGCTAAAACTGACCTATTGACCCGCTCTGACGCGTTACTTTGAGGACTATAAACACCGGTCCTAATGTGTTTAATGCCGAAATCTGACAAAAGATTTTGAAAGTTCCTACTAGTGAACTGTTTGCCATTGTCACTGTGCAGAAACTCTGGTACCCCATTTGTAAGAAACACTTCATTCCTTAGAAAAGCATTCACCTTCGGTGAAGTTGCGTTTCTAAGTGGTTTCAGTAGTACAAACTTCGTAGCATGATCCAGAACTATCAATAACACCGTATTCCCAAGTGTAGAACGAGGATACGGTCCCAAAAAATCTATATAGACTCTCTGCCATGGACGTGCTGTTTCGAATTGATATTGCATCGGAGGACGCAATATCTGATTCGTGGCTTTTGTTTGTTTACACGTGTCGCAGGACACAACATAGTTGTGTACCTGTGACGCCATGCCCGGCCAATAATAAAGACGTCGAAGTAATTCTAAAGTCTTTTTAACACCCCCATGAGCAGCAGTACTATCATCATGATGTTTCTGAATCATGTTGGAAGTCATCGGTTTTGGTACCCAGAGTTTCCACACAGGAACATCGTTAGGTATTGCATCAGGTCTTGGCTCAATACGTATGTATAGCTTATCATCCACGACTTTAACAGATGGAAAGTCCTTGGGTGATGATTGAACTTTAGCTATCATATCCGTATATTCGTTGTGCCGATAACCTTCATTGTCGATTTTAATGTCGTTAATATGATGTGTTAATGCTTCCGTCAATTCCTCGTGAGTATCGTCATAAAGACGAGATAGAGCATCAGGGACTATATTTTGGGTACCTTTTTGGTGGACAATGGTAAAATCCATATGTTGGAGTTTTAGGCTCCACCTAGCCAGACGGCCACTCAAGTCCTTCTGTGACATAAGCCACTTCAGACTTGAGTGATCAGTCACAATTGTAAATCGGTGACCTTCAACATAGCCCCTGAATTTCTTCACACTCAGAATTGCCGCAAGACATTCAAGCTCAGAAACAGAATAGTTTCGTTGAGCTTTATTAAGTTTTTTCGACATGAAGGCTAACGGACACTCTTGTCCGTCTTCGTCGATCTGATACAGTACACTACCTATCCCTGTCAGACTCGCATCGCATCTAATAAAGAACTCTTTATTATAATCAGGGTTTACTAATACCGGTGCTGTAGTCAGCAATCGTTTTAAATTTTCGAAAGCAGCTTGCGCTTCTAATGTCCATTTCAATTTACCAGAACTTTTCTTTAATAAATCCGTAATCGGTGATACCACGCTTGCATAATTTGGTATGAAACGTTGGTACCAACCAGCCATTCCCAATAGTCTACGTATTTGTTTTACTGTAGATGGAGCTGGATACTCTGCTACAGCTCTTACCTTGTCAGGGTCTGTTCGAAGACCATCTTCACCAACCAAAAATCCCAAGTATTTCACCTCTCTCAGAACAAATTTACTTTTCTTGAGGTTTATTGTTAACCCAGCCGCTCTTAACAATGAAGAGACTTTGGACAGCAATTCCATATGTTCCTGGAACGTGGAAGAGACTACCAATAGATCATCTAAATAAACAAAGACATTTTCGTGATATTGATGTGGTATCACTTTGTGCATTAGCCGACACATTGTCTGGGGAGCATTGCACAATCCAAAGGGCATAACCCGGAATTGATACAATGGACGACCAGGCACTGTGAAGGCTGTCTTGTCTCTAGATGCTTCTGCCAGAGGAATCTGCCAGAAAGCATCTTTGAGATCAATACTTGAAATGTACTTTGTGCTATTTAGACGACCTAGTAAGCCATCAATCAAGGGAAGTGGGTAAGCGTCCTTTTTCGTTAGTGAATTGACACGACGGCTATCAATACATAATCTGTTTTTACCAGATTCTTTTTGTACCAAAACCACTGGCGAGCACCACGAACTGTTAGACTCTTCGATCACGCCCATTTGAAGCATTCGGTCAAGTTCGGCATAAACCTTTAGTTGAACAGCCGGCGATGTGGGATAGTGCCTCTGTTTAACAGGTGCACTATCACCAACATCGATGACATGTTCAACCAAAGAAGTCTTTCCGAGCCCAGACACTTCAAATGACGGGAAAGAATCCTTGATCATATCCAGTTCATGTTGCTGGTCAGTGGTGAGGTTATGTGTATTAAAATTTTGTAGCTCTGTGCGAGTCAGTTCACTAACAAAAGAAGGAACAATACCGAATTTCTCCCAGAAATCTATGCCCAGGTAGAGCTCTTCTCGTAATCCAGGGACTATATGGAACCGCATTGGTTTAGTGGAGCCATTCACGGTTATTGGAATTTCGATGTAACCCAAAATTTTTGTTGCAGTACCATCTGCCGTACGAATACACGAAGTGTACTTACGGTAAGTTGTACCTGCTGATTCCAATAATTCCAAGGAATTTCTTCCAAGTATTGTGATTGACGCTCCACTATCCAATAGACCTGAAATATGTTTGTCCAAAATTCTTATTGTCAATCGCGGCCGAGGATCCTTTGTTTCTGAAAGGATAGATGAAATACAAGCTTTACGAAATAATTTTCTCATCCTCCAATATCTAATGTTACGTTCAAGACGTCTAAAATATGTTCGATGTAATGATGGGAAATTAAATGTACTAGGTGATTTTATTCTGGTTTCCTGAGTGGTGATCGATCGTCCTGCGTTGCTACATCTCTCGTCGTTTTCTTCGGGCTCATTGGATGTTGAACCGAGGGTACCATCCCCGAAGCATGTACTCTCGGACGGTAGTTTACCGACGGGTGACAATATGAACAATTTGCATATATAACGTCCGGCTTGTTACATTTCCAGCAGTGCAATTTTATCCGATTCTTAGAGCAATCAGGAGCTCGGTGACCGTTTACTCCACATCTGAAACACACTATTGGTTGTCTAGACATTGATGGACCAGGTTGACTGTTATCTGATGTTATGCCAGGTCGCTGAAATATCCGTCTCTGTTGTGAATCCACCGCATCAATATATCCATGTTGTTCTGGTTCAGCATCCACCTCATAATCATCCATCTGTTGTACCTCGCTAATTCTTAAATTTGATGTTCTGGTTGGAACTGGTGTGGACCACAAACGTTCAAACTTCTGACATAAAGTCCGAAGTTCATCAATAGAATGTATTGTTGCTGCAAGTGTAGCATTTTTGAGCTCCACACTCAGTCCCTCCCGAGCAATCTCTAGCATTTCACGGTCAGCAAATGGACGTGCTAAGCGACGGTTTAACGAACCAATCTCCACTAGATATTCGTATACGCTCTCCTTTGACTTTTGTTTGCGGTTCAGAAGAACGCGCAAGATCGCCTTATCATCAGTGAGCGTACCGAAGGTTTGTAGGAGTCCCTCCCTTAGCACTGGATAGGTCACCACCTCATATTCATGAGTTAAGTTCAAATAGTATCTGTCGGCAGCCCCCCTTGAGATACCGTGGAACGATAGACCTAAGGTCGTCCCAATTCACACGGTCCCTCCTGGCAGCCGCCTCAACTCTGTGAACGAACTCATGAACATCAGGAGAGTGACCATCTCCTGTGAAGGTTGGAACCCAATTTGAGTCATAACGACTCAAATTGTTCCCACGAACCCCTCGGTACTCCACTGGTGCTAACGCTGGAGCCGCGTCACGCCATACCTGAGGAGGTTGGTTGTATGGTGGTGGTGCTGTTAGTGGAGCTTGTGGATAATTTAATGATTGTTGTTGTACCAATTCTGGATTGTTGTGTATGTGTTCAGCTTGGAAAGATGGACCCAATAGTGGTATTGCAAGGTCCTCTGCTCTCAAACCTGATTGCTGAAAATAAGCCGGTGGTAATTGATCTGACCGTCTCTGTTGTTGATGGTTTGGACGATTCAGACTATTTATTGTCTCAGTAATTGGCTGCACTGGGATCGGTGTGGATCTCTCACCTGGTTGAAAAGCAGGTGAAGCAGATGGAGCAGATGATACTCCTGGTTTATTCTGTATAATTGGACGTGTTGACAGTGATCCTATTATATCCCAAGCACGTGACAATTGCGAGATAGCGTAGGTGCGGGCTTCTTGCAAGTCATTGCGAGGATCCAACCTATTCATCCTACCTGTATAATGCAACACTCGATTCGCCAAACCATCTAAGAAGGTCTGATTAACCGGTGGTTGAAGTCGACGTACCTGATCTAAAACAACTTGTGCTGCCTGCACCACCGTTTGAGACTCAGCTACCAAGTCTCTCGCATGAGATACCATTACTGGAACTGCACCATGATCTACGTGGTTTCGCAGTTCCTCTGCCCAATTGACCCCTCTAAAATCCACACCCCGAACCAGACATTCGATCTGCAGTTCACTGGATTCCAAACCATAGAACGGATGGTCCACGCCAATGTGACTTGACATTTTGATGGTAAAATTTATAAAATCCCGAATTCACAAAAAAAAACGTCAACACCAATAATAAAACCAATTCCAACTAGAAAAAAGGTGGAGTTAATTCGCCCGGAAAAATTCGTCCGATGGAAGTTGTAAAACGCAAAGAAATGAAAAAAAACAACGAACGCCCCAATTCAAAAAAACACAAAAACCTTTTTGTAAAAACACCCTTTGTAAAGGAACAAAAAGGAAAGACCACCGTCGTACCCAATCTTTGCTGAATCTTTTACAAAAGTTCCTAAAATATTGTATGTGTAAAAATATAATTTATTTATTTAATTTCAGATATACTGAAATATATATATATACCTAAAATTAGTTATTGACGATAGCACCCCTAAGAATATTTATTTATTTTTAAAAGAAAATTGAAAAATAAAAATATTTAGAAGAATGTTTATTTATTGGATGCACCGTCCTAACTTTGAAATATTGATTTATTTTTTTTAAAAAAAATAAAAAATATTTATTTATATCTTGATGTATTGTGTAATTAAAAAAAAATTATTTATTTAGTTACCAATTTAAATTACGAAAAAATTATTTATTTACCTAAAATTATTTTAATTAACGAAAATTTAATTTATTTAATAAAAATTTTATTTATTTAATTTTTGAAAAATTTGTTTGATTTATTTTATTTTTATTTAATATCATAAGAGATTCCCAAAATCAAGATTCGTCTGGAGACAATTTAAAAAGTAAGTATGGCTACAATATCCATATTGTTTAAATCTAAAATATCGCGTTCGCGAGCCCACTCCAACCATGCATGTGAGAACTGACTAGAAAAGCCCCTAACGACCAGATTCTACAGAACAGTTTCTCCCCAACCTAATAAAACAATCACAACTGTCACGATTAGACACTAGGTCCATTTCTACTGACCCAGTTGTGCTTGTTTAACCTACAAATAAATTACAACTAAACCTAATGCGAAAGTTGAAGAACGCTCCCGAGCACCAGACTTCAAATCCTAAACTCTATGAAAAATTGTTTTATTGTAAAAGCTAAGTGGAAAAGTGGAAAAGTTTTTGAATTTGTTTGAGGTGAAGCCTCTGATCCTGAAAGCAAAAGTATAATTGGTTCTTCTCTTCATTACACCGAAGAAGCCTCTGAGCAAAGAATGGTATTACTGGTTTGCACCTAAGTACAAACACAGCAACACCACTCCTCGTCCCTGAGAACTTCCTCGCCGAATGAAGAGAAGAAACCAATGTTCTTCGATCGCATAACCCCGATGGCCATAGGCGATCTAAGAACGACATCAATGTTAAAGAGTGAAGCTCTATGGATGGCTTTTTAGGCCTACCGCTGAGAAAGATATTAATTATAACCTTATACAATACCATATATATATATAAAAACACCAATAATTGGTTTTCCAAAAGAAATTCAAAAAAAAAAATTAATCACCAATAAAAAATTGAAAATACAAAAAATATATCCTGCACACACCCATATCATGTTCAATGAGCGAATTCAACGAACCATTGTACTTGTATTTGTATACAATAACCTATTTACACCTATGTACAACCCTGTACATTGACAGTACCAAAAAATATTTACAAAATATGTACAATGTCATTCCAAAATATGTACACGATTATATACAAAAATATGTACAATGAAAATATGTACAATATTATTCCAAAAAAGATATATGAACTATATACAAAAGAAAATTATTTACAAAAATATTTACAAATATGTACAATATGTACAAAAACAAATTCAAATGACAGCACAAAAAAAACAATCTCCAAAAAAAATTGCTGTCCCAAAACGGTTTTTTTTCAAACAAGCAAGAAAAATTAATTTTAATTAATTATACAATGAGGAACAGGGGCCTCCTGTGGACCAGACCACTCCTCTACCTGTCGCATGGTCGGTGAGATGGGAACCACCTCAACCAGCTCCTCTATTTGAGTACTCTTGGTCGAGGAAGCTCCCAGCTCCACGACCAAGCGACTCTCCTTCTCCTTCTTCCTCCTCTCCTTTCTCTTCAGGTGTGAGCTCCTGTTTTTCTTGACCCGTCTCCTCTCACGCCAGCCCACATTCACTTCCTCAGTCACTTCATCCATCTCATCCGCTTCCTCATTCACCCCATTCAACTCCTCATTCACTATTTCACGAATCAGATCATCCAATAACTTATCATACCGTTCTCCATAAATATCATCCATAATTTCCAAATATATCCCATTTTTCACCTCATTCAAAACCACATTTATTATTTCATCCACCACATTCCTCGCCTCAACCATTCTCTCCTTTCTCTCCACATGCTCTCTCTCTTCCACCTCATTCATCCATGGCTCAAACCCCCCTGGCCGACACCTCCTTCTCAACCCCTGACCTCTCATGTACATATTATAAAATTCAATTAAAAATTTTAATAATAAAATATTTCCCCTGTATATATATAATCTATATATACACAAAAAAGGTATACATATAAAAAAACCACGCTGGTTCTCCCAACAAAAAATATTATCAACAAAAAAAAATATTCTTTTCAACCAAAACAAAACTAAACTGGTTTTTCCAGAAAATTTTGACCACACAAACCAAAACTGGTTTTCAGAAATCGCGCTAAGAATATATAATTAAAATTGCGCCAAAAATATGACTCATAACTAACCGTTATATCGAAAAAAATTAACCGTAATCTCGGTTATCATTAACAAAAGCCAGGTCCCTGTTTCGGCGCCACGTTTGTAATTGGGCCCTGATACGGAGCCACGTTTGTAATTGATTCACTTCGTGAATCGTATTGGACTTTTATCACTTTGTTTCTGTTCAATATACTGTTAAAACTATACAAATCACAAGCACATCTGATATTCCATCGTTTTTATAGTAGGAAAAAAATAAAAGTTAAAGCAAAGGAGATCACTGCCATCCGGATTGTCCCTACACGGATCTTAAATTTTGGAAATCTCTTATTATTCTTCAATTAGCCTATCATTCTAAAAACTAAGTTGAACCACACAAAAAAACTAAATTTCAATACTAATATAAAATTAGAAAAAATACCTTATTTTAAACTGTTGATTCTGTTTCCACCAGTTGCAATACCACGCTCCAAAGTTGTTGAATTTTGATCTGGATAAGCAGAGATATTATTTCGGATACCAAGTGAACTTCTTTAAGCCAATATTTGCTTAATTCCTGATTTGAAATATTAGAATATCCATTTGAAACTACGGCACCACTACTATTGTTGTTATTATTATTCAAAACATTGACATCTTTTTGATAATCCAAATTTGTATTATATATTGGAAAAAACATCTGGTGTCGCATGATGAAACATTTTCATCAATGTTAACTTCTTATAAAGTGGACAATTACAAGTCACAACTGGCCATAATAAATCTTTTTATTGTATTCTTATTAATGTTTACAACCATAATAACAATAATAATTTCATTTCAGATTATAAATTTGACTTATATTTTTAGTATTTGATGTTTTTATTATTACACATCACATTAATTAGCAATTAATTTAAAAGAGCCAACACATATATTAACACCTTAATGAATCTACTGAATTTTTTCTAAAATCAACTCTGAAAATATTTGTTTGAAGCACAAATATGGAATGACCTCTCAAAATTGGAAAAATGTGATTTTTGCTTTTTTACATCTCATGATGTCAAAACAAATCGGGTAATATTGAAAATTCAGCAAAGATTAATAACGACAACGACATCTGTTCGTTAGAATTGGAAATAAAATTGAGTACGTTCGTTTGCTTTTTATAGTATATTCAAAATTCAACTAGCAGTTAAGTTTTAGAAAATTTTAAAATTATTATTAATGTAAAAATGAACGGAAACTAATGAAATACATTTCTATTGAATTGAAAACAAAGAGGAATTTGGTTTTATTATTGTTTTGCGATTATTGCGATCGTTACAATGTATCACATTGGAATATACTCGTCTCTGGTAATGTTCGCATTGAAATCATAAAAAAAGAAAGTGAACATTTTCAAAATAGAGAAGGGTCGTTTGTTACTGTATCTAGACACGGGTTAGACATAAAAGGTGATGTTCGCCATCTTTCTAAAGAATGGTTTTATAAAATGAGGAATAATGGTGAAAAAATTCTACGGCCATGGATTGTTTATTCTCCTGTAAATAATAACTTGCGTCCTGTATTGCTTCTGTTGTCGTGTATTTGCTGTCACCAATAATAATAATACAAAATCAACATTTACTACTGGATATCAGAAGCGGTGGAAACTAAATCCCAAAGTGGCCGAGCATGAAACTTCAAATGAACATCTGGAGAATTTTGAAAAGTGGAAAACTTTGGAAATGAGGTTAAAAATTCATAAAACGATACGAGACGCAGCCTTGCAATTAATATATAATAAAAAACAGAAGTAGAAACATCTTTTATCAAGATTATTGGATATAACTTTGTTTTTATCTAAACAAAACCCAGCATTTCATGGACATGATGAAGGACAAAGTTCTTCAAATAAAGGCAATTTCTTAGAACTAACCAAACGATTGTCAAAGTATGGTGTAGTGTTAAAAGAACACATTTTGAATTTGGAGCATGGTAAATCACCAAAAGTATCATATTTGTCACCAGATATACAAAATGAGTTCATAAATGTTTTAGCGATCCACGTAAAGTTTAAGCTTGTCAACGAAATTAAATCGGTTAAATATTTTGGAATTATGTTTAATAGCACACCTGACATTTCACATATTGATCAAATGTCAGAAGTGATTCGTTATGTGAAAATTGATGGTAGTAAAGTGGAAATCAAGGAAGTATTCCTTGGATTTTTTCCTTTACGTGGAAAAAAGCCGCTGATTTAAGCGATGAAATTCTTACACTGAAAAAAAAATTGAAGTAATGATAACCTCATCTCGAAGATGGCAGTTTATTATTCATGCAAAGAAAAGATATTTACAAACAATTTCACCGTGATTGGGACAACTACTCAGTACTCAGTAACATTTTCCTGATAACAGAATGAGGTGTAATTAAAATATAAAGTGCTATCCAATATAACAGTAGTTGAATAAAGTTAATAACTATTTCCATGAAAACATATTTCTTTGGCCTTATATCATGAATTTTTCATTTTAAAATTTAAGTATTTGAGATTAATTGAACTATATTTTATTTTCACATAAATATTTCATGTGATTGTCTCAACTGCATCGGCTTATCATTGTACGGTTGTTGAATCAATCTCGTATTTCGATTCGCCATATCTGCCCGCACGGTGAAGTTGAGACAACTGCATTTCGATTGGAAATAGGACATGTTTTTTTCAGTGTAAAATCTTGAAAATGATGGTATAGATGTTATGAATTGTCGCTCCCAAAGGTTATGATAATGCAGCTGTTATGAGTAGTATACATGGAGAAGTGCAAGCTATTATTAAAGCAAAAAATAACAAAGCAATTTTTGTGGGCTGCAAAGATCATTCAATTAATTTATACGGCCAACACTCGTCAGTGGAAGCCATTTTTACATGTTTTTCTGCTTCGACTAGCCGCTGGGAAGTACTTGCTAAACACAACAAAGCAACTGTTAAAATACTCTTAACAGCGCATTGGAGTGCTCATTATGCTGCAGTAAAAGTATTGGCCGAAAACTTTGATGGGATTGTGGCTGAAATTGAGAAGTTAAGTGATCAACAAGAAAATGTAGACACTAGAGGCGCTGCACAGAACCTTATCAATGCAGCATGTGATTTTTCGTTTCTTTGCTATCTTTTGTTTTGGAATGATATTCTAAGAGAAATAATATCTGTGCTCAGATTGGATTGCAAAGCACGGGCTTGAATATTGATCAATTAGCTACAAAAATAGAGTCAATTCATAACGAAGTCTTATTGTAGAAGAGGCAATAGATCTTGCTGCGAAAAAATCGGAGGACTATGACATTCCAATGGAAAGCCGAATTCGTCATAAAAACGCAAAAAACGAACGGGTGGTGAGTTTGCACCTGATGTTGGACTGACACTGAGAGCTCAACTTAAAAAGGACATGTTGAAATGCCTTGACCGATTCAGTGTTGAACTCCGAACTAGACTGAAGTCAGTTCAAGATTTAGCTTCATTGTTCGAGGTTGTGCAGACAAACACTTAGCTTTTGGCGAACAGTGAAGAGTTAAAATTATCGGCATCAAAATTTACTGGTTTTTATGATGCGGTATTGGCAACAGAACTCCTCATAGAGATACAAAGGGTGAGGAGGCATTTAAAAGCGGCCAATGTTACAGTTTCTAACTGGGTGTACCTAGACTTTTTGAAATTCATCGTAGAATGGGATTTTTTAGAATTTCTTCCGAATCTTACGGTCGCACTAAAGTTATTTATGACTATTTGCGTCTTAGTGGCTTCGTGTGAGAGGAGTTTCAGCAAATTAAAATTAGTTAAAAATTACTTGCGGGCTTATAATAATAATGCTCATTTGTATTAATTAAAAAAAATTATAAATTACGTTTATCGGCTTTTTATTATTATTGACAGTTTTAATTTTTGGGGTGACACCACAATATCCGCCCCGGGTGCCACCCATGCTAGCTACGCCACTGTGCCTAGGCCTTACGCCAAGCACCCCTATCACAGCTATAATAGCTTGTTAATTGTAAATATATGTAATGTTTTAGTAATCACTGTTACACATTAGCTATCTTTGTTATAAAGTTTTTTATTTACAAATATATAATGTAACACAATTTAGCATTTAAATTTATACAATTTAGAAATTAAATTTAAACAATTTAGAATGCACTGATTATAAATTTGGTAATTGAAATCCACAGGATTATTATAAATTTAATTGTGATTAGCTATCACGAACGTGCCGAGATAAAGTGAAAGTTTTTTCTATAATTTTTACAATCATTTATGTCAATTAAAAATGGCAATGAAATCCATTGAACGCAATTCGATCTATTTTGCATTGGTTCGTTTTTCTAGCAGATTAATTAATTATTTAATACATTAACCTCTACAGTACCCCGCTCGTAGATGAAAACCCCGCTTAGTGTGTTTGTTCGAAATGAACAGCTTTGTGTGTTCGAGGAGCTGGTACACGATCAGCTGAACACAGGATACCATACGCTGGCTTTAATCTGTCGATAGAGACAGATTGTTGTTTGCCTTTGATTGATAATACGAACTGTTTTCGTAATCGGCGTATGACTTTGTATGGACCTTCATATGGAGATTGCAGACCTGTACGTACTCTATCAACCCTGACGAAAACGTAGTCGCAGGTTTCTAGCGACTTTGGAACAAATATATCGGTTTGTTTATTCTGCCGAGTGGCAGTTGGGATTATGTTTTGCATTGTATTGCGAAGTTGATCAATAACTGTATCATGAGTAGGCTGCTGTGAAAGAAGATTTTCAACGAAGAATTCACCGGGCAGTTTCAGTGTTTGTCCGTAGACAAGTTCTGCGGGTGAGCACTTCAGATCTTCTTTCACTGTAGCTCGAATACCTAAAAGAATGATTGGTATTTCGGAGCTCCACTGAGTAGTGTTGCCTCTGGCTATAAGTGCAGCTTTTAGCTGTCGATGAAAACGTTCTACCATCCCGTTCGCTTGCGGATGATAGGCCGTTGTACGTATCCGATGTGAGCCTAAAAGTTTCGTTAATTCAGAAAAGAGTTTTGACTCGAATTGTGTTCCCTGATCAGTTGTGATGTGCAATGGAAAACCAAATCGTGATACGTAATTATTCACAAATGTCGTGGCTATGGTAGCAGCGGACATGTCAGACATAGTAAAAGCTTCTGGCCATCGAGTGAATCGATCAACGCAAGTTAAAATATAAGAACATCCATTAGACGAAGGAAGCGGTCCTACGATATCTATATGGATGTGTTCGAATCGAGATTGTGGCATTTCGAATTGTCCACTTGGACTTTTTGTGTCGCATACTATTTCGAAACCTGGAAGTTTAAAAAGCTCTAGTTTCATTGATGAACTAGCGTGACATACGGAACCAGAAAGTAAATTCTGAAGTTCTAAGTCTGCTTTTTGTGCGGCGATGATAGCATCGTAGTTGAAGTGTGTCTCAACTGATGCAGTTTCGCTGTCGGATGCACGAGATAATGCATCGGCGACAGTGTTATCTTTACCTTGCACATGTTGGATATCGGTAGTAAATTGACTTATGAAATCTAAATGGCGAGATTGCCTTGGATTTCGTTCAGTTTTAGACTGTATTGCACGTGTGAGAGGCTTATGGTCGGTGTAAATAGTGAATTCACGACCTTCGACAAAATACCTGAAGTGTTTTAAAGCTAGGTAAATTGCGAGCAGCTCTCGATCGAATGCAGAATACTTAATTTCAGCATCTGTAAGTTTCTTCGAGAAAAATCCCAGTGGTTCCCAACAATCATTATTACGTTGTTGTAACACTGCTCCGACAGCAATGTTCGATGCATCCATAGTGATACTGTATTTAGAATCGTTACGTGGATGTACTAACAACGTGATATTTCCCAATTCAGTTTTTAGCTTAGTGAATGCGAGTTGACATTCGTTTGGCCAAGTAAAATTTTTCAGAGTCTTGGGCTTTTTTAGTAAAGCGGCCAAGTGAGTATGAATTGGGGCGAGCGTTTCAGCTAGTTTCGGTATGAATCTATGATAATAGTTTATCATACCGACGAATTGCTGAATACGTTTGCTTGATGTTGGTGCTGGAAACTCCGTAATGGCATTAATTCGTTCTTGAGAAGGCAGAATACCATTAGGTGTTATCGTGTGGCTGAGGAATTCGAGAGTGTTTACTCCAAAGACGCGTTTTGAACTCTTTATATGAACACCAAACTCGCTAAGTTTCTGGAAGAGTTGTTCCAGATGAAGTTTGTGTTGTTCCTCATTTATTGATGCCACTAAGATATCGTCGATATAGACGAATACGAAGTCTAAATCTCGAACGATTTCGTTGATGAAACGCTGAAACGTTTGTGCAGCATTACGTAAGCCAAATGGCATTCGAGTGAATTCGAAGAAGCCAAATGGAGTGGTAATTGCAGTCTTATGAATATCTTCATTCGCAACCGGAATGAGATGATAAGCTCTGACAAGATCTATCTTGGAGAAAATTTTGCAACCATACAAGTTCATTGAAAAGTTTTGTATGTGCGGTATCGGATAGCGATCAGGAATAGTGACCGCGTTGAATCTGCGATAGTCTCCACATGATCTCCAGTCGAGATCTTTCTTCCGAACCATGTGAAGCGGACATGAAATAGAAGAAGCAGAAGGCCGACAGATACTTAATTCAACCATATGTTGAAATTCCATAAATGCAGCTTTTTGACGTATGGGGTCTAATCTGCGTGGTCTTGATACAGGCAAGTGCCCAGTGGTAACAATGTGATGTACCACATTATGTTTGACCGGTAAGTTGTAATTTGGTGGCGCTGTTAAAGAAGGAAATTTCTTTAGGAGCGTGCCATACCCGTTGTCGATTGTATAATGGATCGGAGTTGGAGTGTCAACTTGAACCATTGAAGCATTGATTGACAGCTGAGTTGCTGGATCAATCAGCTTCTGACGTTTGAGATCGACAAGGAGTCCAAATTTACCTAGGAAATCAGCCCCGATTATTGGACGGTTCACTTCAGCTAGTATAAAAGCATGAGTCCAATATTTACCTGAAGTAATTTGCTACCATATGTGTTTATTATAGTGCCATTGGCAGCTGACAATGTAAGATCTGGGTTTATTCGGCAATTGTAAGTGTAAAAATTGCGAAATGGAACAACAGAGAGATCTGCGCCAGTATCGATTAGAAATGTAAGGTTATTTTTGGTATCTTTTATAAAAAGGCGACTATAGTTAATATTTTTGTGGTCCGTCGCTTCGACCGCAATACCTCTTAGTTTGGGTCATTTTCCAGTTTTTCTGAAGCTGATGGCTTCATTGCTTTTGGATGTTCACGCGGTAGCTTGCAGTGCTCTGCGCGATCGCCATGTCTACGATGAAACCAACAGTATCGTTGCTTGTTTCGTCCTACACGAGAGTGAGAATTGCTACGGTCTCTAGAGTGTGAAGAAAATCTTCGGCTCGTAGAGCGACCTCTCAATTGAGTGGACAATCGTGTAAGAATTTGTTCCATTCGAGACATGCGCTGTTCTAAGCTCGTTCCGCGTGATCGTGACTGGTGACTACCACGACGGTTTCTATTAGGACCCTGAAAATCGAATTTTTCGGTTGACCGTGATTGGCGTGACATTGCATTCACTGAGTTCGAAGCCGATACTGCTTCGTTTAGCTTATCGGCCATTTTAGCTAGTTCTTCGGAGGTACGGCCTTCTTTTAGTGGTACCAAAGCTATACGTATGAACTCAGGAAGCTTGCGAATCCATAGTGATTGTAGAACTTGTTCCGAAAACCTTGTTCCAGCTAAACCTTTAATTTGCCGAAACACTTCAGATGGCTTTCTGTCGCCAATAACCGACTTATCGAGGAGTGCTTCCAATTTTTTTTCTTCCGAGATGGAATTACGTTCTATTAAAGCTGTTTTTAATGTTGTGTAACGATCGGCTTCAGGTGGGTTTTCGAGTATATCGAGGATAGTTTCGCATATATCAGGTGACAAAGATGCTATGGTTAAGCCAAATTTCTGGCTATCGCTAATAACCTTGTTGATTGTACATCTGCCTGCAAAAACCAAGTCCTTGCGTTGTGTGGCCAAAACATTGGTAGTCTCACACCCTGAGAAGCGGAAACTTCTGCTGATCCCCCTGGTTTTGCGTCCGATGTGTCCATGTCGTTGTTCGGATTTCCCATTTTTAACAATATCAACGTTAAAAATGTTTATATTAAATAATGAAAAAAAAAATAAAATAAAGTAACCGGTAAAACGGATATTCGATTGTAGATTGTAAACACGTTTGTAGCAATTGATGCTCGTAAGCCGTAATATATATCTATTATTATATTCCCGAAACAGTGAACAGCGCAATAATATTCCTTGTTGGATTTCAATTATTCACAAAAATAGAAAGTATGTATTTACGAATGTAAATTAATATGAATATAGTATGAAAATTAAATATTATTATATGTATGTATATATATATTTATATGAATAATGAAGAATAATAAAATAATATACGAAAAAAATTTTTTTTTAAAAAAAAATAATTTAAATTTTTTGATGTTATGAAATTTTACGTTACTTAAATAATAAAGAAAAATTAAATCGAAATAAAAAAAAATAATAATATAATAAAAATATTTATCTGTGAATTGACTGGTGATTCCACTGATGTCTTCCTATGGTTTTTTTTGATTTTAGTAAATGTTGATATGTTTAAAATTTTGACAATCCAGTAGAAATTTTGTATTCCAGTTGAGTATATATTTAGACAAACAAATTGATTGTCAGATGTTAAAGTTATTGTAAGATGATTCAATGACAAAATGAAAAAAAAATCTTGATTATTTTAAAGTTGATTTCAAAATGTTGGTTGATAATTATTTGCAATGATGATTCGTAACAAAAAATATTTTCCTTGACAATAGTATTGTTGGCGGTGTTGATAATTTTACGGTAGTTTTCTTTTGATAATATGTATTATTGGTTTTGTTGATTTGGTAATAAAAATTTATAGCTGTGCTTATTTTATTAACTGTTGATTTTTATCTCAACCGTACAACTTAACGGTTAATGATGATGATTCTGTACGTGGCACTTCCAGTGAGATTATTATTATTATGAGTACCCAAAAATAATAAAATGGTTATAAGCGAAACAAAATTTTTGATAATCTATAATATATATAGGTACGTACCCTTAAACCTGATACTCCATGTACCAGGTTATATGAAAGTAGTAAAAAGCGTGTACTTTGCTTTCGGTAAAAACCGTAGCCGAAGGTCACCAATGTTAATTGTAAATATATGTAATGTTTTAGTAATCACTGGCTGCGTTTAGACCTCAGCTAAATTAGCAATGCTATAAACGTCAAAGTAATTTAGCTAAGGTTCATATCGTATGTGGACATCAACGTCAAATGACGACAAATTAAATATGAACGTTCGAAAAAAAAAAATTATTATATTTAAAAACCGACGGAATAGAGCTATCAGATAGCATAAAAGTGGAATAAATAGAAAAAGCAGGTATGTATTTTGAAAATTTAATATATACCTACATAATACGAGTATATTTCTTTCTTAATTTAAATGATTAAATTAAAAACACTTTTAGAATTATCATAAAAAGTTGGATTCAGACGGTTCGAAAACTAGTTGCTACAATTAATCGAGCCCTAGACATATATTTACCGCGTCATCGAACATTAAAGGCTTACTACCGCGCCCCTGACGTGGGAAGTGATATTTTACAAAAAACCAATAATCAAAGGTTTTCCCAGAATTTAGAATTTCGCGTGGGAAATTCAACTATATATGTGACGCTTTGAGGTCAGATTTAGAGCCGAAACCAAATCCTCTCTCTGGTAACCAAAAACAAGCAACGGTTGAAGAAAAGGTTGCTGTAACCTTATATAAATTAAAAAGTTGCAGTGAGTATCAGGTCATTGGGAATGTTTTCGGTTTTGGCAAATCTACCGTACATAAATATTTCCACGAAGTAATTTCAGCTATTATAAAGCTTTTGACGCCGCTTCATATTAAAATGCCAAGTTCAGGAGAAGAACAGCTTATATCAACAGAATTTTTTAAAATCACTGGAATTAAAAATATATTAGGAGCAATTGATTGTAGCCACATCCCAGTAACTGCTCCACTTGAAGGTAGCAAAGATTTTATTAACAGAAAAGGATTTACATCAATAGTATTGCAAGCTGTAGTTGACCATAATTATTGGTACATATAAAATTAAAATTAAACAAGTTGATTTTAATAACATTAAATACGTAATTATTGTTACAGTTTTTTAGATATTTCTTGCAAATTCCCGGGGAATGTGCACGACTCCGTGGTACTAAAGGGATCTGAACTGTATCAGCGTCATGATGATATTTTTCCTAAATCCAGTTATTTCATCGAAGGCATAAATATCCCATATTTATTGCTAGGCGATCCAGCGTATCCCCTTCTTCCGTGGATTTTGAAAGATTTTCCTGGAACTGGTTTAGAGATGAGGAAATATATATATAATCAACGGTTGAATCGAGGAAAGGTCAAAGTGGAGCAAGCTTTTGGCATTTTAAAAAAATGTTGGAGAATTTTATCACGCCGTTCTGAAATTGCTTCAAATTTTATGCCACTCGTTGTTGCAGCATGTTGTACGTTGCACAATATCATGAGGGACGAATTAGTAACACAGATGAATACCGATGAAATTAATAGTAATATAAACAGCTCTATGGACAATTTGGAACCGATAGAAACCTTATGGCCAGCAGCAGAAGCAGTGAGAAATGCAATAGCGAACAAACTTTATCAAGAAAATATACATACGTAATATAAATATTTAATTTGTACCAATTTAATAAAAATTTGAACTGTTTGGTAAATAAAAATTAACTAGTACATTTATTAAATTCATTTTTGTACCTTTTTGAAGACAATATTTCAATTAATCACATATATGCTTGTATTTAAAATAATATAACAATTCAGTCCAAACAAGTGGTCATTATTCATCAATATAATATACAGGTAAACGTATATTATTGGATGTACTTGCAGAATTATTGAATAATTCTATCACGAAATCCTGATCCTTCTGCTGCATTTCTACCTGGAACTTTTGATCGTCCTTTTGCAACTAACTTCTCCAAAGCTTGAATAGTTTTCTTGGTTTCATCAGCGATACTTTTTTTTAAATCGGATGTAAGTGACGTGACTACAGCTCGATAACTTGTACGTGCTACAAAAAATAAAATTTTAAAAAATATAGTGTATATATGTTGTTTGTTATATGTATGAATTTTGAAGATTCCTTACCTCTTTTAGATGTAGGACCATTATCCTTTGAACTAGATGGGGACTGCACAGAAATGCTACTGTTTGTATACGAAGTTTGCTCGATATCTTCATAAATCTCAGTACTACTAGTAGATAGCAGTGGTTCGTGAACTTTAAAAAAAGTTTAATAAGATAACTATATACATATAAATAAGTTTAATAAGTACTTACTGCTACTTGAATCAAATCCACTAGCACGAAAGGCTGCTGCTGGACGATTCTGTAAAAGCTGCGAAATATTGTCGTAAAATTGATCGTCTTCTCTGTGATGTCCACTTTTTTTATTGTTGTTTATTTGTTTCAAATAATTTGTTTTTAATTTAACAAATTTATATTGTATTTGTGATTCATCCCGGTCGTATCCCAAATTTCTCAATTCATCGCTTATTATTTTATAAATCTCAGATGTTCTGGTTTTTTTGTCATCGAACATCTTCATAACCTCTTTTTCGAGCATTATGTCTAATAATAAATTTATTTCACTGTGGAGCCAATTGGACGATTTCTTTCTTTTCTCCATTATAGTTTCCTAAAATTAAACTATTTTTAAACACAAAACACACATAACACAAAAATTTAACAAGTAAAAAATAAATAAAATTGCAAATGTATACACACACTAACCATACAAATTATTCCCAAATGACAAAAAGTATGTCGGAATATAAAAAATTGACGTTTGAAGAATTGTAAACGGTTCATACCGCAGCTAGTTAGCTTTGCTATTATTGTAGCACTGCTAAATTATCAGTGCTAAATTAGCTGGCTGAGTTATAACCTTGTCGCGTTTATACCGTTGTTACAATTGTCATTTGCATATAGCAATGCTAATTTAGCTGTGGTCTAAACGCAGCCACTGTTACACATTAGCTATCTTTGTTATAAAGTTTTTTATTTACAAATATATAATGTAACACAATTTAGTATTTAAATTTATACAATTTAGAAATTAAATTTAAACAATTTAGAATGCACTGATTATAAATTTGGTAATTGAAATCCACAGGATTATTACAAATTTAATTGTGATTAGCTATCACGAACGTGCCGAGATAATGTGAAAGTTTTTTCTATAATTTTTACAATCATTTATGTCAATTAAAAATGGCAATGAAATCCATTGAACGTAATTCGATCTATTTTGCATTGGTTCGTTTTTCTAGCAGATTAATTAATTATTTAATTAATCGTTTAGCGCTATAATGTGTTGTTCATCGATCAATGTTTGGATGGTTGATGTCATGAGTAACTGATCATTTGGAGAGATTAATTATTTATATTTAAATACATTAACCTCTACAAGCTGAAGCCGGTGAACTCACAATAAATCTAAAATTAGATCAATCAATGGGTAAATATATTGTATAAAACAAAAATTCCACAACACAGATATATATAAAGACTATCTATTAGGAAAATGCTATAGTACGCTCACACATATTTATGAAAAGTATCATACGATATTGGATAACCTCGCTACTAAAGTAAAAAAAAGTTGGAAAGTAGACACTCTGAAAGAAAAATTAGAAATCAACACCAGCCTCAGTCATAAAATTCTTAAATCACCCCCGTATAGTACAGAAGCTAATATAATTGCCTCAGAAACGATTAAAAATTTAAAATCTAACAATTTAATATTCACTGATGCATCCATATCCACAGAAGGTAAAGGTATCGATCGGGTTAAATAACACGAAGAATTATAACACTAAATCATTTAAGGTAGAGGAAAACTTATCTATAAAAACATTAGAAACTGTCACCATTAAATTAGCTATAGAAGAAGACAGATACCTACCCTCGGACACTTTAAACATCATAACTGACTCGCTGAGTGCATGTTTGGCATTAAAAAATACAATAAGCAGTATAGGAATGACAAACTATACGAAAACAAGATTCTCAACAGTATAGTCACTCGTAGCTATAAGACCCATATTCTATGGATACCAAGTCATGTAGGAATAGCTGGAAACGAGCTAGCAGACACCGCTGCCAAAACAGGAGCTACCACAGGTGCTGCATTACTTCTGGAATTAACAATGGAGGATTGCTCAAGAAACCTAAAAGAGGCGTTATATAACGACTGGAATAAAGAATTTTTAGAAAAAACCTTACAAAAGGGATTTACCCATAGATCTAACATCAACGGAATTACTGGTCCCAACAATTGGTTCAAAAAATCTGCTTTGAACTCAGGCAATATCAAATCCTTAATCAGACTGCGAACCAACCATACGTTCGACAAAAAATTCCTTAAATTAATTAAACAAGCGGATGATAACAATTAACATGCGAAGTATGTGGAGTGCTAGAGGATGCTATACATTGGATTGAAAAGTGCAAGAAATTTGACAGATTTAGATTAAAATACAAAATACTATCAAACAAACCTTTACAAAAAATATTAAGTGAGGGCAACCTCGACGAATATCATATACTAACCAAATTTCTGAACGACGCTAAACTTACCTTTTAAAGAAAGCTTTAAGAATATTAAACACAGGCAAAATACAATAGGAAGTAAAAGTTGATACCAGATTGGGTGGCGGTACATCACATTCGAATCGCTAGGTTCATACAGAGCAGGTAATTAACTCTTTCCAGGGCATATTATTGTTATTTTTCGGACTCTGCAGGGCGTAGGGAACCACAATATATTTCGAGATTGTTTATTAATTTCCCGATTAATTTTATTCCTCGCCTGGAATTGCAATTACGAATAGACATGACCATAGAGTCCGATGATAAATCCGGAACAACATCAAGATAAACTGCCCTTGATGTCAAACATGTGTATACAACGCCCACTCTTTTTTCAAGGCTTCGTTTGACTGATACTTGATACGGACCAAAAATATCTACTCCACAGTGATGAAAACAACCACGAAATGAATCTAATCAGGCCAATGGTAATTTGGACATTTGTGGTGGTACGGGAACTGCATCTCTGTTTTTACATATTTGGCAATTGGATTTCACATTTTTAACCGCTACTCTTAATTCTGGAATCCAATACTTTTGACGGACCTCGTTAACAATCGTTTCTTGGAATTGGTGTTGGTATCTAGAATGAAACTCGTAAAGTAGTAATTTAGTGACTTTATGCTTACGATTAAGAATAATTGGCCTTTTAAATTCTTCACAGATATTTGTTGCTGCTTGTATTCTACCATCCATTCTCATCACTTTATTTTCATCTAAAAATGGTAACAAATCACGTATTTTGCTACTATTTGGAACAGGTTTATTTTGGCGAGGATGTTTTATTTCTTCTGGATATGATTCATACTGACACTTTTTGAACAAATACATCATGGCATCATTTATTTCCCTCAAACTCAATGGTGCTCGATCAGTTTCTTCGCCTTTACGTTTTTTATTCCAGTTATATAATCCCCTTTAAATCCAAGCTACTTTTCTCAATATATCATGCCAATTACTAAATTGATCGGGATCAATAGGCTCATAGTTTCGATTTCGTGAACTTTTATTGCATGATGTATTAGTAACGACAAATATTCGTCTCACCTCTGAATCTTCGCGTGTAATAGGTGGTGATTTCGGATATACGGGCCACTTTTCTTCAGGCTCTATAAGAAACGTTGGGCCTTGGAACCATCGTCCATTAATATCGAATGGATCTGATTTTGTTATTTTTGCTGCGTCATCGGCAGGATTAATTTTGGAGCTTATGTATCGCCATTGTGTTGCTGTTGTTGTATCCAAAATCTCAGCAATCCTGTGCGCTACAAATGGTTTGAACGATCCGTGCTCGGTTTTTATCCATGACAACACAGTCTGCGAGTCAGACCAGTAATGCACCGATTGAAATTTTATGCAATGTTCTTTTTGAATGAAATTAGCTAAACGCACACCAAGTAACGCCCCTTGAAGTTCTAATCGAGGGATTGATAGAAACTTGTTGGTTTTGATCGATGGAACTTTTGATTTAGCAGACATTAATGCAACATGACATACGCCATCCATCACAACACGAACATAAGCCATCCATCACAACACGAACATAAGCCACAGATGAAAAGGCCCGTTCACTGGCATCTGTAAACAAATGCAACTGGACATTGTCAGAGTGTAATAAATTTTTTGAATAATTACGTGGGATTCTCAACTTTTCGACTGCAACCAATTCGTTTAACCATGTCCACCATCTTGTACTTAAATCATTAGGCAATGGTGTATCCCACTCGATACTTTTATTTATCCACATATCTTGTAATAAAATTTTAGCTCTCACGACATAATGAGCTAAGAGACCCAACGGATCAAAAATACTCATCAGTGTTCTCAAAACACTTCTTTTAGTAGGGTGCTTATCTGTTCCGTCGTTAATTTTGAATTGCGGTTTGTATAAAAAACTATCATTTTTCGTATCCCAGAAAAGTCCAAGAACCTTTTCAGTTGAACCTTCTTTTTCAACATTCATATTAATAATTGATGTTTTGCTTTTACTCGAGAACTGATTCATCAATATTGAAGAATTTGAAATAACGTTTCTCAAATCAAAATTTGCTTTGCTATTAATGTCTATCACTTGCTTTACAATTTGCAATGCTTCATCCTCTCCTTTAAATCAATCCATATAATCGTCAACATAAATTTTTTTTAGAATTCCTTCAACTGCCCTTGGATATTTTTCTGAAAATTCCATTGCGTTTCTGTTTTTAATGTATTGGGCGCTACAGGGAGAGCATGTTGCTCCAAAAATCATGACCAACATCATATAAATATCAGGTTTCTTACTTGCATCTCTGTTACGCCACAAAAAACACTGGAATCGACTATCTTCTTCACGGATTTTTACCATATGAAACATTTCTCGCACATCTGCGGCAACTGCAAATTCACCTTTCCGAAACTTAAACAGAACACCGACAATTGAATTATATTGATCTGGACCCGATAAAAGACATGAATTGAGTGATACACCACAATAAGTTGTCTTGGCATCAAAGACAAGCCTAAGTTTTGGCTTGCTCACAGTTGATACTCCAAAATGTGGAAGGAGCCACATATTGTTCGAAATTTTGCGAATTTCTTCTTCAGAAAGTTTTTTGGCATATGTTTTATTGACATAATCTTCGATCTTCGTTTTATATGCCTCACCAAATTCTGGATTCATCTTCATTTTAGATTCAACTGATATTAAACGCCGAAAACACATGCTAAAATTATTTTGCATAACAATGTTTTTGGTTCTCCATAACAGTCCCGTCTCATATATATTACCAACACGACGCGTTGTTTTTTCCAGAATATCTAGTGCAGTTTTATTTTCAGGCGATTCATTGGATCTTATGGCCAATTTCACACCAAAATCTTCTTGCGAAAAGTATTTTTCCACCATGCTATCAACTCTTTCTTCTTCAAACCGTTTACATTCACATACTAAAAATGTTGGATGTGTTACTGAATTGTTGCCATGAACTTCGGGACCATGAACTGTCCATCCCAATTTAGTCCTAACTGCTACCGGACCAATTTCACTAGGATCTTTCAATATTTCTAAAGGAGCAATCAGATTTGTGTTATCTAATCCAATTAGTATGGTTGGTATGGCGTTCTTCTTCTCTTTAGTCCATCCCATCAATAAAGGTACAACTGGCCCAACTAAATTTAGTTTTTTCGCGATATCGTCTTCTATCAAAGCACTACTCGCACATTCATCCAACAATGCAAAGGTACTTAATTGAGAAACTGGACCATGAAGCGTGACAGGAACAATCTTGAATAATGTAGCCTTTTCTTCATTGTCTGTATAGTGTGAAAGTGTTGTTTCTATTTTATCATCCGTAGACTGGCTATTAGTACGTTTTTCATCCGCATTGTTGACTAAATCATGGAAAGTTCGGCCACCCCTTGAATTGCGGTTGAAACATTTGAACCACCGATGACCTCGTTTTAAACATACAAAGCATAAATAGTTAGCTTTAACAAATTGCATTCTTTGATCCATTGTCATTTGCTTAAATTCGTTGCAATCTTGAATTTGATGTTCGTTGCTGGAATACTTGAAGCATACCATCGGCTTCTTTTTTGAGGTTTTAGTCGTATTTTTTAATTCCTTTTCTTGAGTTGTGGGCTGCTCTTGGTGAAGATTAATTGTGGTTTTGATTTTAGTACTATTCTTTTTTCCTTCTGGTAAATGTGCTGGAATCATGTCTACATAGTCTTCACTTTCTTTCATCAACCATTTGCTAAATGGGCTCACGCTAACCAATCTGTTTTTCTCCTTAACTTCTCGTTTTCGACGGCTCCAACTCTTTTGCATCGAAAGTGGCAATCTGTCAGCTAATAATTTAATTAACATTGGATTCATGATGTCTGATTCATCCCCAACAGAAACAATATTCGCTTTAATTGTTAATACTAACATTGCGTAATCCACTATCGTATCAGGCTTTTTCTCGTTCGGCTGTTCAGCAGAAAGTGCTTGGTCAATTGCTTCTTGTATTATTTGTTCAGATTTTCCGAAACGAAATTCTAACACTTTCACAGTTTCATTAATAGTACTTGGAGATAAAAGCAATCATGATACTGCTTTTAAATCTTTTCCTTTTAATGCCTTTTGAAGACGATTGCGATTTCCCACATCCGAAAAAAACTTCTGTGAATCTTTGTATGACCGCACAAAAGTAGGCCATTGAATTGCTGATCCATCAAAACAAGGTAGATTTCGATGTTCTTGTTGTGCAATATATTTTGTCATTTGAGCTCGAGTACAAACTTTTCTATCATCTTCCTCTTCATCATCATCACCATCATCATCATCATCATCGTCGATGGTACTGTCGTGAGCAGACAATTTTCTTGAATTCCTTAAATGCATCGACGGTTTTAAATTCGTTCGTTCTCGAGATCCACTTGCTCTGTCATCATCACTCTCGTCCGATGTGGAGTTGACTTTTGACTTCTCTTTTCGCTTAGGTTTCTTCTTTGTACCAGATGTAGATGCGCCGTTACCATCGCCAAGATTCAATTGTTCCACCAATTTAGCATTAATTTCCATCAATTTCTTAATATCATCATTCTACGTAGCCAATTTTTCTTCTAAGCTTTGAATTTTTCTCGCAGATTCTTTTTTCAAAGCATCGTCTTTAGTTTTCACTTTGTTTTACAGTGGTCTAATTCCCTAAAAATACAGTGATAAAGTGATAAATGATAAAATCGTTCAATTTATCCCCACTCGTTTTCATTTTTTCATTATCATTTTTTACTAAAATACGATTCCCTAAGCGCAAAATGATAAAATAAAATTTACTGTTCTAAATTTTAAAAAATTGTTCTAAATGATAAATATTTGAATGAACTGTCATTCAATATATATATTTGACATATTGTTCATAACAAAATTAATTAATAAAATAATAGACGCCTATTCTTGTTAAATTGAGTTTTATTTCACAATACGTAATTCGAAAGCTATGCTTACATCGAAAGTAATATCTAAAAAACTATAGATTTTTCCTTAAACTTCAAATCGTTATTTTGCTGTATGTATTGATGTATGTAATCTGTCAAATAATAGTTATAAACCAGTATAATTATGTATTAAAATAATTTACTGCAAAAATAATAATAATGCATCTAGGGTAAAGTGGGGCATTTTCGTCATCGGGGCACATTTGTCAAACGTCCCTAAACCCATGATTCTCATTTAAAAAATCTACCAAAAATAAATCCCGTTACTTGCTAACAATTCCGTTTATATCTGAAGTTTGGTATTATTTCCTTGACAATTAACAATATTACACGGGTTTTTGTGTTTTTGTGTTTTGTTCTGTAAGTTTCTAATTTTTTTTCGTAAGGTTTTGAGGCTTTTTATAGTTAAGTTAGTTAAAGTGAATTAAATGAAACAGTTTAACTGTTAAATTATGTGTGAAGTGCATTAAGTAAAATTAAATAAAAAACCAAAGCTAGCGACATATTTAATTTTGTTTCATTTTTTGAGACTTGGGGCACTTTCGTCACATGAATGTGGGGTACTTTCGTCTCTGACGAATCTGCCCCATTGTGACAAATGATTATTGTGATTACTTTTGTGTGCGATTCCTAGACAAGTAACACAGGTTGTTTGGTGATGAAAGTGAATTGTTGATTGGTGATGAAGATGAAGAATCGCTGAACAAAAAGAAAAGCCGGTTGATAAGATCAAGATAATCGTAGTTAGAGGTAACCTTTTTTAACTGTAAAATGTAACCTTTTATAACTACAAAAGGTAATCTTTTTTAACTATAAAAGGTAACCTTTTTTAACTACAAAAGGTGACCTTTTTTAACTTAAAAAGGTAACCTTTTTTAGACACAAAAGGTGACTTTTTTTAACTACAAAAGGTAACCTTTTTTAACTACAAAAGGTGACCTTTTTTAACTACAAAAGGTGACCTTTTTCAACTACTTTTTTAACTTTTTTAACTACAAAAGGTAACCTTTTTTAACTACAAAAGGTGATCTTTTTTAACTACAAAAGGTAACCTTTTTTAACTACAAAAGGTGACCTTTTTTAACTACAAAAGGTGACCTTTTTTAACTACAAAAGATGACCTTTTTTAACTACAAAAGGTGATCTTTTTTAACTACAAAAGGTAACCTTTTTTAACTACAAAAGGTGATCTTTTTTAACTACAAAAGGTAACCTTTTTTAACTACAAAAGGTGACCTTTTTCAACTACAAAAGGTGACCTTTTTTAACTACAAAAGGTGACCTTTTTTAACTACAAAAGGTGATCTTTTTTAACTACAAAAGGTAACCTTTTTTAACTACAAAAGGTGATCTTTTTTAACTACAAAAGGTAACCTTTTTTAACTACAAAAGGTGACCTTTTTCAACTACAAAAGGTGACTTTTTTTAACTAAAAAAGGTGACCTTTGTAGTTGTAGTTAAAAAAGGTTACCTTTTGTAGTTAACAAAAGGTGACCTTTTTTAATTACAAAAGGTGATCTTTTTTAACTACAAAAGGTAATCTTTTTTAACTACAAAAGGTGACCTTTTTCAACTACAAAAGGTGACCTTTTTTAACTACAAAAGGTGACCTTTTTTAACTACAAAAGGTGACCTTTTTTAACTACAAAAGGTGACCTTTTTTAACTACAAAAGGTGATCTTTTTTAACTACAAAAGGTAACCTTTTTTAACTACAAAAGGTGACCTTTTTTAACTACAAAAGGTGACCTTTTTTAACTACAAAAGGTGATCTTTTTTAACTACAAAAGGTAACCTTTTTTAACTAAAAAAAGCAACCTTTTTTAACTACAAAAGGTGACCTTTTTTAACTTCAAGTAAACGACATGGTTATGCTGTTTTCTTGATGTGACGAAAGTACCCCATACAATGACAAAAGTACCCCAGCATGGGGCACATTCGTCAATTTGTAGTCTACCTGGCAAATTAAAAAAAACACCTGTTTAAAATAATTGGCAAGATGTAATGACAAGCATCAAAGTTGCTTATTAGATTTAAGTTTCATTTGCAATTTACAGATAAATAAATAGGTTAGTAGTGTTATTAATATCGCTGAAAGAAAAAAGGGTGGCGAAAGCGCCCCACTCTCCCCTCTATTTGTGATGCACTTGTTTTAAATTTTTCATTTAAAATATCAAAGTTTTTTTTTAAAATAGAATATTCAGTCATGTAGTGTGTATCAGTTATTACAGTTTTTAGTTATTAATTTAAATGTAGGTATTCAGTTATTTGGTCTGTATAAGTTATCAAAGGTTTTTTTTGTTGATTAAAATGTAGGGTAAAGTGGGGCATTTTCGTCATCGGGGCACATTTGTCAAACGTCCCTAAACCCATGATTCTCATTTAAAAAATCTACCAAAAATAAATCCCGTTACTTGCTAACAATTCCGTTTATATCTGAAGTTTGGTATTATTTCCTTGACAATTAACAATATTACACGGGTTTTTGTGTTTTTGTGTTTTGTTCTGTAAGTTTCTAATTTTTTTTCGTAAGGTTTTGAGGCTTTTTATAGTTAAGTTAGTTAAAGTGAATTAAATGAAACAGTTTAACTGTTAAATTATGTGTGAAGTGCATTAAGTAAAATTAAATAAAAAACCAAAGCTAGCGACATATTTAATTTTGTTTCATTTTTTGAGACTTGGGGCACTTTCGTCACATGAATGTGGGGTACTTTCGTCTCTGACGAATCTGCCCCATTGTGACAAATGATTATTGTGATTACTTTTGTGTGCGATTCCTAGACAAGTAACACAGGTTGTTTGGTGATGAAAGTGAATTGTTGATTGGTGATGAAGATGAAGAATCGCTGAACAAAAAGAAAAGCCAGTTGATAAGATCAAAATAATCGTAGTTAGAGGTAACCTTTTTTAACTGTAAAATGTAACCTTTTATAACTACAAAAGGTAATCTTTTTTAACTATAAAAGGTAACCTTTTTTAACTACAAAAGGTGACCTTTTTTAACTTAAAAAGGTAACCTTTTTTAGACACAAAAGGTGACTTTTTTTAACTACAAAAGGTAACCTTTTTTAACTACAAAAGGTGACCTTTTTTAACTACAAAAGGTGACCTTTTTCAACTACTTTTTTAACTTTTTTAACTACAAAAGGTAACCTTTTTTAACTACAAAAGGTGATCTTTTTTAACTACAAAAGGTGACCTTTTTTAACTACAAAAGGTGACCTTTTTTAACTACAAAAGGTGATCTTTTTTAACTACAAAAGGTAACCTTTTTTAACTACAAAAGGTGATCTTTTTTAACTACGAAAGGTAACCTTTTTTAACTACAAAAGGTAACCTTTTTTAACTACAAAAGGTGACCTTTTTCAACTACAAAAGGTGGCCTTTTTAAACTACAAAAGGTGACCTTTTTTAACTACAAAAGGTGATCTTTTTTAACTACAAAAGGTAACCTTTTTTAACTACAAAAGGTGATCTTTTTTAACTACAAAAGGTAACCTTTTTTAACTATAAAAGGTAACCTTTTTTAACTACAAAAGGTGATCTTTTTTAACTACAAAAGGTAACCTTTTTTAACTACAAAAGGTGACCTTTTTCAACTACAAAGGGTGACTTTTTTTAACTACAAAAGGTGACCTTTGTAGTTGTAGTTAAAAAAGGTTACCTTTTGTAGTTAACAAAAGGTGACCTTTTTTAACTACAAAAGGTGATCTTTTTTAACTACAAAAGGTAACCTTTTTTAACTACAAAAGGTGACCTTTTTCAACTACAAAAGGTTGCCTTTTTTAACTACAAAAGGTGACCTTTTTTAACTACAAAAGGTGATCTTTTTTAACTACAAAAGGTTACCTTTTTTAACTACAAAAGGTGATCTATTTTAACTACAAAAGGTAACCTTTTTTAACTACAAAAGGTGATCTTTTTTAACTACAAAAGGTAACCTTTTTTAACTACAAAAGGTGACCTTTTTTAACTACAAAAGGTGACCTTTTTTAACTACAAAAGGTGATCTTTTTTAACTACAAAAGGTAACCTTTTTTAACTACAAAAGGTGACCTTTTTTCACTACAAAAGGTAATCTTTTTTAACTATAAAAGGTGACCTTTTTTAACTACAAAAGGTGACCTTTTTGAACTACAAAAGGTAACCTTTTTTAACTACAAAAGGTGACTTTTATTAACTACAAAAGGTTACCTTTTTTAACTAAAAAAAGCAACCTTTTTTAACTACAAAAGGTGACCTTTTTTAACTTCAAGTAAACGACATGGTTATGCTGTTTTCTTGATGTGACGAAAGTACCCCATACAATGACAAAAGTACCCCAGCATGGGGCACATTAGTCAATTTGTAGTCTACCTGGCAAATTAAAAAAAACACCTGTTTAAAATAATTGGCAAGATGTAATGACAAGCATCAAAGTTGCTTATTAAATTTAAGTTTCATTTGCAATTTACAGATAAATAAATAGGTTAGTAGTGTTATTAATATCGCTGAAAGAAAAAAGGGTGGCGAAAGCGCCCCACTCTCCCCTATAGTAAAAACAAATTAAAGACAACACAAAACGTGTTTTCGAAATACAATCAGCTGAACCCGACTGCATACATAGTTTTTTTTTCGTAAGAAGGTCCATAAGCATTACTTTAAATAAAAATAATAATGGGGCTTAGTTTGTTTATTAATATTGACAGCATATAAATGGTTTTTGTGAATTATTCTATAGAGCTTTACACTAACTTCATGCCGGTATGTTCTTGACAAATTACAGCAATGATAATTTTAAATTATTGTAGTAATTACGAATTAAAATTTATTGCAATGATAAGAATAATTTTATTATAGTAAAAACAAATTAAACACCACACAAAACAATCTTGATTTGTAAAAATATAATTATGTATTTAGAGTTTTTGAATATTTTTTTAAAAAGAAAACGACATAAGTTTAATGTCAAATTGTTTTTAACAATTATTTTTATCATTAATGATAAACGTTTTCTCCACCTATTTGGTTAAGGAAAAAAAACTTATCATTTTCACTAATGATAAAAATTTTTTATCATTATCATTTTATCATTTGTCATACGGAATCGCAATTCGGGAAAAATATGAGTTATCATTTTATCCTTTTATCATTTTGTGCATTTTTTCGTTAGGGAATTAGACCACAACTGTGACAATACTACGATTTATTTGGTTTAACCGTTAGATTACCAACACATTTGATATGAAACCATGAGTTGCAGTTTCCACATTGCACCATATTGTCTATCCCGTTGTAAACAACATCACAAACTACACAAGGGTTATCAAGGTCTTCTTGTGATGGAATAAAAGTACCACCAGTCATTTTGTTGAACGTATAAATACGATGCAATATAAATGAATAAGTGTATAAGAAACACGTGGTATCTTTCTGCCTATCTGTCTAGGCCCAAATCTTTGATTTTATCTATCTTGCAAATATTTATTGTTTAATTCACGTTCCGTATCTACCAGGAGTCCTGTCACGGTCGCCAATTGTTATTTTTCGGACTCTGCAGGGCGTAGGGAACCACAATATATTTCGAGATTGTTTATTAATTTCCCAATTAATGTTATTCTCTTTAAATGCAATATTTGCTGCTTAAATACAATAGATGATCACACAGCTTGTTTTCCGGTTCAAAACTTCAAATTTCCAGAATATTGCAATTAATTACCGAACGAATTTCTCCAAGAGATTAAATAAAATTCGTGTTGCTATAGGCATATATATAACCTCAAAAACTTGAAAAAACTTTTAATAATATTTAACTATGTTATACTAATATTTACTTCTTCTCACCGGAGACAAAACTGAATTAAAATTATTTTAATTTTTAATATAATTTATGAGTAGCAAATTTTATTATTTTTATAGCTTTTAACTTTTTCAATAATGTCAAATTTAGTACAATTTTTTATTGCATGGAATGATGCATTTAATTTGCATCATGATATTAACTATCACGATAGAACTAGACTTGCTTATTCACAATTATGCAGCATTATTATGCAATATAAATACCTAACATTTAATTTTTTAATAATTTTTAATTTGTTTTCAAGCTCAGAGACAACAACATTTATTCATCCCTAATTGAATTATATAAAATGATAAATATCTCACTTTAATCACAATAACAAATAGTTGGTACTGTCAACATAAATAATTAAATGCTATTAAATACACAAACCCTTAATTTACAAATTCCTAAAAGCTATTCTAAAATTAACATAAAATAATTAAAATCCATTGTAAATCTCAAAAATCATAATTTTATTCAAAAACTGAAAAATTTGAATTATATAAAGATTATAGTACAAGAAATACATTATAAAATTTTGATGATATGGACTGAAAAAACCAAATGTTATAGTATATAACGTGTCCAAAACCAAATAAATAAAGTAAATTAAAAAAAAAAGTGTCCATAAAAATAAAATTGTATTTATTAAAAAATGCAAAGGATATAAAAAGAGCGACTTTAATTAAAGCCAAATTTTAGCATGAAATTAATATGGAAATAAATTTTTTTATTTTTAAATTTTGTATCAAATGTTTATTTCGAATTTTATTATTTTAAATTTTGATTTTAAAATCAGTTTGTTACTTTTAAAGTATTGATTGATTTATAAAATTGATTACAAAAGTAAAATTAATATCAAATCAAACGTCAAAGAATACGTAATTTCTTACCGACTATAAATCAAAATTTTGTAGTATCTTAAGTTACGGCTAAGTTAACGTTACCGACTATAAATCGGGCATTACCATTGATTAAATATCCCAGTTAGAAGTGTTATCGATCAGTTATTGATAAACACTCGATAATGCAACATCTATGTATCGATAACGCGTTATGTACATCATGATGAAATATCATCGATAATTTTTGTTCAAAACTGTGGCACCACATTATCGATGAAAACTATCAATAAGATACAAGTTAGCTATTATCGATAACGCAATCAATTACCTGTTACCAATGTCGTTGTCAATAACTGTTATTGAAAAGGTTATTGAATTGAAACTATTATTAGGTTTCAATACAAAATATAAATAAAAATCGGGGTGGTTTTAATTTCATATTAATTTTATTTTCATATATTTTATTTTAAAAAAACGGTTGCATATTTACATTTAAACTTATATTGAATTTATATTTTAAAAATCAACAATTATATCTTTTTATGAAATTGAAATATGTACATATATAAATTTAATTTTAGGTTATAGATTAGTAGGCACTATATAATATAAATATTAAAAAATTATGCACATATTTCTTATATATATAAAAAAATTAACATATGACTGTTAAGATTTTTGTTTTATCTAACAATATTAATTTTATAAAACACCTTAATTTTATAATATAATAATTATTACTTTATTTATATAAAACACCACAATTCACAACACAGTCATCACTTTTGAAATTTAACAAAATGTCTGACTTTTGCTAACAAAAGTGAGACAGCGCACCCAGATAACAATCTATAGTTTTTTCTTTGTTCTGCTGGTCGATAACAACATCAATAACGGTTGTTATCGATATTGGATTTTTAACTGGGATCTAATGTAGAGTTCTTTCGAGACAAAAAAAGTGAAGTACATCAAAAAAAATTGATGTAAATCAATTGGTCGTGTTCTTTCAGACCAAATTTTTGATGTTTTTTCTGATGTACATCAATTTTATGAAATTGAGATTTTTTGATAAATTCGTCTTCCAGCAAAAACTAATACAAACACACACGTATAAAAACAATAACAAACGTGACGCCATTTTTTGAATTTACTATTTGTGGATAGTTTTTTGTGATTATTAGGTGAATTTTATAAAATTAAACAAAAATTCTGCGTAAAGTGAATAAATATTTTATGTTTACACAATTATTTTAATGTAAATTTAAATCGAAAATGTTTTGTTTTGTTACCAATACAACAATAATGAAAATCATGTGGTTTGTCCGTTCTTTCAGACAAGTTAAAAATTGATGTACATCAAAAACCTGAAAGAACTCCACATAAGGAAGAGTAACTAGGCATTTTGATGTCGTGTTCTTTGGCAAAAAAAAATTGATCTGAGATCAAAAAAATTAGCTGTCAGATCAAGTTAGCTGTCAGTTTGTGTTCTTTGGCAAAAAAAGATTGATTTATTTTCTGATCTAGATCAAGTTTTAAAAATCTAGATTTTTTGATAGATTTTACAAATACATTGATATATTATTTTTAATTGTCAAATTTATGTAAACAAAAAAAACCCGCCATTTTAACTATTATTATTATTTTGTTTAAAAATAATTTATTATTATTTAAATTATTTAAATTACTAATTAATAATAAAGTTATTACAAATAACTTGATAAAACGTAAAATCTATCATTTTCAAATGTAAACATAACCAAACATATCAACTGATAGAACAAAAAGTCAAAACAATTTACTACTACATTTACAAAAGTAGATTGATTTATTTTAAACTGTTCGTTGGCAAGCAAATAAATCAATCTTTTTTCGATCAAGCCAAAGAACACGACATGAGTGAAGCATCTAATTTTTAGTATGGTGGTGAAGTTTGTTAGTGTTTGTATTCTACTGGTACTGTTTACAATTTGCATATTTATATTTTCAAATAAATAAAAGAAATAATAAATGTTAAATATAAATTTAAAAGCCTAATATGTTTGAATAAAATATTTCCTTATATTTCCAAATACCAATATTTTTAATTATTTATACAACACAAATTTTAATCATATTGAATTACTTTAAGAACACCTTATATTCGGCTGTGATAGCGTTTGAAATATGGTTTGACAACGATGGATTAAGAAAAATTACATTTATGTAGGGTAATAAAACATAAAATTAAACTAGAAAATAGCAGTTTTTGTAAAGCAAATACTTTATGTTTTTGTTAAAACATCATTCTAAACCCTTTTTATGCGTAGTATTAGTCAAAATATTTTAATCATTGATATGAAATTCGATGATCAAAATTCAGTGTATTTAAGATTATTTGTACATATTTTAATGCAACACTTCATTTTTATGAATAAACTACTGCACAAATACTTATAATTGCTTTGTAAAATATTAATTTAAAGTTTAATTTTAATAAATTTTGTTTAATTTGAATATCTTAAAGTAGAATTTCGGATAAAAGCTATCATTTTATTTTAAAATACAAAACGAAATATGTCAAATGTCATGGATGAAGAACGCACAGATATACAAATTACATACTTCAAAAAATATTCGTGTAGCGTAATTATTCTTCCTTATCATTGAATAAATATATAAATATATGATTAAATATAAATAAATACATAATTTTATGTTTTATTACCCTACATAAATGTAATTTTTCTTAATCCATCGTTGTCAAACCATATTTCAAACGCTATCACAGCCGAATATAAGGTGTTCTTAAAGTAATTCAATATGATTAAAATTTGTGTTGTATGGATAATTAAAAATATTGGTATTTGGAAATATAAGGAAATATTTTATTCAAACATATTAGGCTTTTAAATATATATGTAACATTTATTATATCTTTTATTTATTTGAAAATATAAATATGCAAATTGTAAACAGTACCACCCAGCTAGAATACAAACTTCACCAATACTAAAAATTAGATGCTTCACTCAAAATGCCTAGTTACTCTTCCTTAGATATTTATTCAATGTTCCTTATATACCCAGTAAAAGTGTTATACCAGATTTACTAGTAACTTACTATTAACGCGTTATAGTAACAAGACCAAGACAAACCCAAGACCGCGCGAACAAAATGTCCCACCTCGTCTTGTATAACATGTATAGGGTTTGTCTGGTAAGACGTGTCTTTAGTTTGTCTGGTCAGACATGTCTTTAGTTTGTCTTGGTAAACCTAAATCGTGTAACCACCTTGGTATAGAATTTGGAATTTTTGTAAATAAAATACATTTTAATAATCATGTTTAAGTTGTTTATTATCTGTAATAAAATAAACAAATATAAATATAAAAATATTTCTTAAATAAATATTTAAAATAATACTATATATACAGTTATTAATTATCATATATCAATCTGGAAAAATAAAATGGGGTTAAGCTAAAAAAATAACATATATAATGTTTTAAAATTTGAGTATTTACTTATATATAAATATAGGTACTTACGTTTACAATTCCCTTTATAATATTTACAAAATTTAAATATGATTAATAACTTTAATTATAAATTCACTTTATTAGAATTAAATGGTGGACATATATATATACATAAAACGTAAAAACACAATTGTAAATTGTTCTCATATAATAGTTTCGATCTTTTTCGTATGTGCGTATAAGCAGTGGCACTATAAGAGATATATGCCTTTCTCACTTCCACTAACGCACTCTTATGAATGATAACAAACTAAAGACGTGTTATACTAGTAACAAAAAGTTTAGTTGGTATTTATTCAATGGGCATTACGTTTGTGTTCCGTTCGTTACGCTTTTGCGTAACGTTTACGTAGACTTTCATAGAGTAAAGTCTCCGCAAATTGTACGTAAACGTTACGCGTGGTCTGGAGGGAACTTCACTAAGTTTACACCAGTATCTAATAGGTACATACTATACTCATTAGGTCGACTATGGTCGATGTAAACAGTTATCAAAAAAGTACGTACCAAATATTTGGTAGGATGATTTGCTACGCCTCAAATTAGGTACGTAGCAAATAGGCGTTATTTTTACGGTGTGAACACTAAAATTTGGTATGACATTTAAAATAAAAATAAATCAACTTATTTTATAAATATATATTTATGTTTCATGTGATTTTTTCTGCTGAAATTAAAATTAAAGAATTTTAGCAAGAATATAATAAATGTTTACAATTTTTATAAAAAATATATTTGGAAATTCTTTTTTTCTAACCAAAAAACTAACAATGGAAAAGACGTGGGAAAAATTAATATGTCATAGCAAATTAATAAGAGTTTACATCACCGTATCAAATTTAAAAAGTATGATGGTGAAAATAGCTAGCAAATTTGAAACGTAGCAAATTAGATACTGGTGTAAACTTAGTAAAGTTGATTTTTTTCATGAAAAATGGCTGCGTTTATACGTTTTTTAGTACAGAAAAATCATGATTTTTTTAACACCCCAGTAAAAGTGTTGTACCAGATTTACTAGTAACTTACTATTAACGCGTTATAGTAACAAGACGAAGACAAACCCAAGACCGCTCGAACAAAATGTCCCACCTCGTCTTGTGTAACAAGTCTTGGGTTTGTCTGGTAAGACGTGTCTTTAGGTTATCTGGTCAGACATGTCTTTAGTTTGTCTTGGCTAACCTAAACCACAAAGCAACCTTGTTATATAAATATGATTTTTGTAAATAAAATACATTTTTATAATTTTAAATTTTTATTGACTATAAATAAATTAATAAATATAAATATATATTATTTCTTAAAGAACTAATTAAAACAATAATACAGCAATTAATAATATTAAACAATTCAATATTTTATCAAATAATATAATCTGCAAAACTAAAATGGCATTAAATTAAACTAAAAGAATTACATATATAATTTTCTTAATTTAAAACATATCAACATTTAATTGATTTGAATACTTACTTTTATAGAATAATACTTACAACTATTGTATATTTTTCTTATTAATTTTTAAAATAAATTTGGCTTATTCAATATCAAACATAAACTTTAACATGATTTAAATGAAATGGCCGACATATATTATAAGGTCGTAAAAAACAGTGGTTCAAACCATATATTCTTGAAATTAGTTTTGATCTTTTTCATATTATGCGATGGCGCTATAAGAGATATATGTCTATCTCGCTTCCTCTAATGCACTCTTATGAATGATAACAAACTAAAGACCTGTTACTATAGTAACAAAAAATCTAGTGGGACTGTATATGTACCGAACACTACAACTATAGAAAATCTGGTATAACTTTTAGTGGGCTTTTTCTGGTATAAATTTTTCATGGAACTGTCAAATAATTTTGTGCACCATTGTGAAAATAACAAAAACTTATCAAAATTTATTTTATAAATTTCAACTTAAATATAACTATCAAAATAGGTATTTTTAGTTCTTATTAAAAACATAATTTCCAAATTTTATAGTGATGTAAAAATAAACAATGTTATAAGATCAAATTATAGATATTTTCAAGTATAAAATTCGTCACCTTAACAACACCTTGTCAAAAATCTAATATTGTATGGATTTAGTCAAAAGGCTGTATCTTGGACCGCAGGACTGATATGAAACTCATTTGGTTTTATTAGCTTCAGGGAGTGATTCTATATTAAATTAAAAATAAATCTTGGCGCCAAAGTAAAAGTAATTTATTTATTTATTTATTTTAATTTGTTTTTGTAATTAAGCTCTATAATAGGCTTCTATTTACATTAAGAATTTCTTATACTAGTCAAAAGATAAATTTTTATAACTATCACATATTGCAACTTGCAGTAAAATTAATTAATTATCAGTCATTTAACAAACAAATCATTAGTGCAATTTTCATATAGTCTATTATTATTATTATTATTATTCGTTTATTGCGGCTCAATTAACAGATCTACTTAAACATATTATTCTTATATTAAAATATTAAAACATTAAACATATCAACCGCTTCAAAAAGCCTTGACAAGTAATATTAGATTTCAGATTCAATTATCACCAAAACAATTATTCAGTACGGGTTTAGAATGGATTGATCGATAGATCAAACCAAAATAATTACTTAAATTATTACAATACAATACCTAAGTTTACCGTTATATAATACAAACTTGTGTTCAATTTTCAAAATACATAATTATAAACAATTGACTGCGAATCTTAAGACCTCTTATTTAGAAAGCAAAATAAAACAACAAAAAATGAATAGTTGAAAAACATTATAATTTAAACAGTATGAATAGCTGCAAAAATTTAGATTATCATTTGAAATTCCGTAAAAAACTATACAATCAAATCAACAACAATATCATTATTAATATCAGGCTTCAATATCACTTCCATAACAAAGACAACCCTCAGTTACCCAACAACTTAATTATCGCTAACAATTCAAATTACTCCAACAATTCCAATGCTGGCAAAATGACTTTATTAAGATAACACCGTAATGTATAACACCCACCATCCAACTTAACGACAACCCAAGCATTCAAAAAGAGGGTTAAGAAGCAAAAGCCAAAAAGCTATGAAACTTTGAAACTTACGCTGAACTAAAAAAGTCCCAGACAGCCTTAGAGAAACCCTTTATGGATGACAACGACTTAAGGGTTTCTGGTCTAATGAAATTGTATGTTTTGGGTCCATGGACCCATATTTGGGAAGCCACACACGTGCAGTTGTGCTTAGGAATGATAAAATTATTATTACGAATTCTGGAGGAAACAATTACCCTTGAAACCAAATACTGCGGCAATACCTTCGCATTGACACGATGCATAAAGATAGAAAGTCTGAATTTCAGATAGTCAACTAAATTGCAGTTGAGAATTGTAAAGGTCTTAGGAGAAATAGAGAAACGATCATTCCTTCTGACATTGTAAACGAACCTCGCACAGTCGTTAAAAGCCACCCTAAGCTTCCTCTCACTAGCCTTATCCAGTTTGCAGAATAGGACGTCACCATACGTAATGACAGGAACTAACAAAGACCTTACAAGCGTGAGACGGAGATTTGTTGGCAGAAGACGAGCATTGGACCACAGAAATTTAAGACCAAAATAGACATTGCCTATCGTTCTATCAATATGGTTATTCCACTTAAGCTTGCTGTTAAATACTATGCCCAGGTTATTCACCTCATTTACGAAGGGAATAGTAACACCATTAATTTTTATAGGAATATGAATCAGATTAGGATTACCATTGATTCTAAGTCTAAGTAAATATATATAAAACATTCCGAGTAATATCCCCAGATCAACAACTAACATGTCTAATAGTAATATATTATATGGTTAAAGATACATATTGTAATTTTTTTTACTATTTTTTTCAGTTTTCAAAACCACGAAATGAATTCGTGGAATTCACACCGCGATAGATGGAATAGGAGTCAAGACAACCATACAAATTATAACGCAATGAAATGGGTCAGAAAAGAAGTCTCAAATTACTCTAAAGTGTGTCAGACGAATACTTTTAAAAACGAATTTTCAAAAGACACAAATTACATTAATACAGAACACAATTTAAAGCAAATCGATAAAGCTGGTGATTTGAGATATTGCATTCGTGAATCTCGTGCGCATTTAAATAGTTCTGAATTGCATAAATATGCAAATAATGATTCTAGTTCTTACAGGAAGAGAACAAATAGTAATATTCATCCTGGTGATAATAAAAGATTAAAGACGTCTCATGTTTTACCCCAAAACAACAATAAAGTTAACCATACTGATAAATATCAAACACGAAATAATTGTTTGTATAAAAAAGTAAGCAATCGAAACAGCACAAAATTCAATAACTCAGAAAAACGACAACATAGTCGTAGCAATCATGTATATGATGATTTTAAAAATACTGCTTTTACAAATAAATCATATAAAGATATTTCTAAAGATGGAAGAACCACTGAAATAAAGCCATTATTGTCAAATTTTAAACATTCTATGGAATTTAAACAAAAATTACCATCGCAATCTAAAAACTGTTTGTCTTCAAGTAATATTTTGCACAATAATACAGTTACATACAACATAAATACAGACCACAGTGAACATATAAAATCGAATAACAATAATGATTTTGATAAAAACTCATATGCTCGGTTATCAGACGGAAGAGATTGTTGGAAAAATTCTAGATTTATTGATAGAAAATTAAAACCAAAAGAAACAGAAAGATCGAGCCTACCAAATAAAAAAATTCAGTTTAAACCGGAAGTTAAACCAAATTCCAAAATTGATATGTAAGTCTTTAAATTTCTTTTCATATATTTTGTTAAAGAAGCGATAACTAAACAATAAATCCTACTTATCACATTAAAATATGACATAGGTCAATATTTCATGATAGGATAGATAAAATAAGAGATAAATGCAAATTTGTTTTAAAACTTTGCGGAACAAAACTACTATTAGTCCAGGAATATTAGGGTTTCACCTCGGAATGATAGTCGGCTATAAACTTGTATAAACCTTTATTTTGGCACCCTAAATCTTGTCTCAAAACCTACTTATTGTAGGGTGTCCGCGACTACAGAAATTCCAAGGTCAAAAGTCAAAAAATCAATTTTTTACACATTTATTGCAAATATCTCGTTTCCTATGGGCTTTATGCTATTTGTATATATTGTAACGACTCTTCGTTGGTTCTTTTAGATTATTGAGCAAATACGACAGTAAAAAGACAGATCTTTGGTTAACAGAATCTCAAACTTTATTTGTCAACAAATTACAGCAGCTTCCGTTTTTCCTTACAATAAATTCCAGGGTCTCCAATTTATGTACAATAAACTTCACCGCTTTTCCACAATTTGAATCAATAATATTCGGAATCGTAAAATCTGTATTTACTATTCCACTAAGTTCAGATTCTTTCACTATTAGTACCCAGGCTCAAGTACCACCGATTATTCCTTAAACTTGCGAATATTTATAAACACTTTTAATTGCAAAAGTAAAACTGACTATCTGATATTCTGTTCGCTTATTTTATATTGAAAAACAAATAAGCAGAATATTCTGGTACTCACTGTAGTTGTTTCTAGAAAAAATAGGCACTCCTCCTTTTAATTTCATTAATGTAAACAAATTTAATTTACATTAATTTATGCAACTTGTATTAGTTAAAGGGAGTTAACTTTTAATTCATCTTTGAATGTAGAAAACATTTAGGCGGAACGTATTGGTTTTTTATGATTAAATTAAATTAACCCATTCTGGACGAAGTTTATTACACTGCCCTCCATTTAGTTTTGTTCGTCCCGAACAATATCAGATATCGCATTGGTGCTGTTACCTTGGTACGGTGCCAACCTTTGCAGATGTATCACTTTCATCTTGGTACGGGGTCCCTTTTGGATGCGGTAGATAACATCATTAATTCGTTTGATTATTTTATATGGACCTTCCCAATCTGGCTGCAGCTTGGGTGATCTTCCCTTAGTTCTCTTGGGGTTGTATAGCCATACCAATTCTCCTTCTTGAAAACCGCCACTATTTGCATTTATGTCGTACCTGGTTTTCATTTTGTCACTGGCAATCTTAATGTGGTCTCGAACCTGTTGATGGATTTTATTCATCTTCTCCCTTAGTTGTCCCACATAATCTGTTTTCGTAGATACCAGACCTCCAGGGATGCCGAACTCGATGTCACTAGGAAGATGTAGTTCTCTCCCGAACATGATATTCGCTGGCGTTTCACATGTCGTATCGTGCACTACGCTACGATAGGCCATCAAGAATAACGGAAGATCCTTATCCCAATTTCTTTGGTTGGCTTCCACTACCTTCGACAGATTTTCTTCCATGGTTCGGTTAAATCGTTCTACCATGCCATCCGATTGTGGATTCATAGGTGTAGTTCGTGTTTTTCTAATGCCGAGTGTTCTGCACAGCTCTTCCATCAGTTGAGATTCGAAGTTCCTTCCCTGGTCGGTATGCAACTCGAGCGGTGTTCCATATCTGCAAACCCATTCATTGACTAATGCTTCAGCGACCGTAACTGCCTCCTGGTTCGGTATTGCATAGGCTTCCGGCCATTTTGTAAAGTAATCAATGACCACCATGATGTATTTGTTACCTTTTGTAGTTTCCGGAAATGGCCCCGCGATGTCTATAGCAATTCTCTCCGTTGGGGCTCCCACATTGTACTGCTGCATCTCTCCTCGAGTTCTAGTTTTTGGTCCTTTGCTCGCCGCACAAGTATCACATCACCGACACCATTGCTCTACCTCGGTTCGATACCTTACCCAATAAAACCTCTCCCTTACTTTAGCCAGGGTTTTATTGACTCCCAGGTGTCCTCCAGAAATACTTCCATGCAGCTTTCCCAGTACCTCTTCTACTCGACTTGATGGCAACACCAGTTGCTCTAACACTTTCTTTCCATCAGCGGACTCCCAGTTTCTTTTTAGTATCCCGTTATCCATCAATAGTGAGTCCCATTGCGCCCAGTAGCATTTCACCTCCGTACTTAAAGGTGCTATCTCTTTCCACTCCGGTCGCCTTCCCTCAGTTTTCCATTTCAATATTGGAGCCATAGCTGGATCTTCTAGCTGCTCTCTTTTAATTGCCTCGGTACACCAATCTTCAGGAGTTTGGAACTTGATTTGCTTCACTGTCATTGCCTCTTTTCTTTCAGTCCTGCTACATGACTTGCGCTCCTCAACACAGGGTCTTCTTGAAAGATCTTCAGCGTTACAATGTATCCTTCTCTTCCGGTGTTCAACGCGGCAATCTCCTTCCTTTTTGACATTTGCCTCCTTTCTCTCAGTCCTGCTATATGACTTGCGCTCCTCAACACAGGGTCTTCTTGAAAGATCTTCAGCGTTACAATGTATCCTTCTCTTCCGGTGTTCGACGCGGCAATCTCCTTCCTTTTTGACATCCACTTGCTTGTTTGAAAGGTTCATCAACCGGCCTGGAACTATTCCTTCTTTTGCTGCTATTAGTGTTTTGCATTCCCGCCTGATGTGCCCTAACTGCCCGCAATTCCAGCATCTTACTCTGCTAGATCTTCTTCGTTGATTTCGTTCAGGTTTATCTTCCAAACTTTTGACACGCATGATCACTTCATCAAGCGCTGCTTTCAGTGGTTCCTCAGCAACTTCCATCTGACGTACCCTATCTGACCCATACGCTCTTTTTCCAGCTTCCATTTGCAGGGCTAATGCTAAGACTTCCGCAGGTAGTTTCTTCCCGCTTAGATAGAGCTGGTTTCTCATTTGCACATCTCGAAGAGCATTGATGAATGTATCAGCTGCCAGTTCGTCTCGGTGTTCAGCGTTATAGTTCGGGTATGACAGATTTACCAGTCTCACAATGTCAGCCTCTAATTCTTGCAAAGTTTCGCTGACTCCTTGTTTTCGTGTCTTGAGCTGCATGCGATGGAGAGCTTGCATATGACTTTCCCCATATCTTACTTCTAAGGCCTCCATTAGCTTGCAGTAATCACGCTCTGTCGCTGATAGTGTCTGCAAAATTTCAGCAGCAGGTCCCTTCAATGCCAATATAAGCGCATTTGCTTTTTGCTGGTGATCAACCCCAGTTGTTGCAATCTCAAATTGCATCTTAAATATCTGATACGATGTAGATCCATCAAATGCGGGTGTTTTCACTCTAGCTGGAGCTGAAGCAGTTGATGGATTGATCATGTTACCTGACTTCACTTGTGCTATTTCCTGGCGGAATTCACTCGAAAGTTTGCGTAATTTCTCTTGTTCTTCGGTAACTGTCCGCAGCTCCCTTTCCATGTTGTTGATTTTAACCTCTGCACTGGATATACGTGACTCAATTACTTCACGTAGACTTTCTTGCTTTGCCATCATATCAGCAAATTGTTGTCGTTGCTCTACTTTTTGTTCTGCTGCCTGTTTCTCTTGTCGAGCCATCATATCAGCAAGTTGTTGTTGTTGCTCTACTTTTTGTTGTGCTGCCAGAACTTTTTGGTCTGTTGCCTGTTTCTCTTGTCGGGCCATCAGATCAGCAAGTTGTTGTTGTTGCTCTAATTTTTGTTCTGCTGCCAGTTTCTCTTGTCGGGCCATCATTTCTTTCATCAACACCATCATCGAATCAATTGCTGGGGCATTCTGAACTGGGCTTCCTCCGGCTCTATTTCTATGACCTCTGTGTTTTGGCCTGCTTCTTCTAAAACTTTACGCAGCCGGAATGCAAGTTCTGCCTTCGTTCCATTGATTGGAGCGTTCCTTTTCTTCAACTCATCCTTCAGCTGGGTCTGGCTGAGATCACTAATATTTACTGTCCTGACCATTGTTTCAACAATCCCACTTCTGACACCACTGTAACGAACGACTCTTCGTTGGTTCTTTTAGATTATTGAGCAAATACGACAGTAAAAAGACAGATCTTTGGTTAACAGAATCTCAAACTTTATTTGTCAACAAATTACAGCAGCTTCCGTTTTTCCTTACAATAAATTCCAGGGTCTCCAATTTATGTACAATAAACTTCACCGCTTTTCCACAATTTGAATCAATAATATTCGGAATCGTAAAATCTGTATTTACTATTCCACTAAGTTCAGATTCTTTCACTATTAGTACCCAGGCTCAAGTACCACCGATTATTTCTTAAACTTGCGAATATTTATAAACACTTTTAATTGCAAAAGTAAAACTGACTATCTGATATTCTGTTCGCTTATTTTATATTCAAAAACAAATAAGCAGAATATTCTGGTACTCACTGTAGTTGTTTCTAGAAAAAATAGGCCACTCCACCTTTTAATTTCATTAATGTAAACAAATTTAATTTACATTAATTTATGCAACTTGTATTAGTTAAAGGGAGTTAACTTTTAATTTATCTTTGAATGTAGAAAACATTTAGGCGGAACGTATTGGTTTTTTTATGATTAAATTAAATTAACCCATTCTGGACGAAGTTTATTACAATATCATAAATATTGTAGAGGATTAAATTTTCTACAACTTTTGTTTAAACATTTTTTTATATATTGAACCATTTTCAAGATAGAGGGCAGAGCGCGCGCAGTGTTTAACTATTTAGAGTATCATTCGATGTTAACCTGTAGACCCGATTCAAAACATGCTGTATAAAGTTTATAAATTATTGATAAATATATAATTCTAAATAATCTGCAATTAATATTTTTTTTCAATAATTCAGTATCTATTCACTTAATAACACTTACCTACTCGTGTAGTTATAAAGTTATGATTGAACCGGGCAGTTTTCTTCTTCAAATGCCGCAGCAATTTGACCCAAATTCGGAAGTTTCTCGAGTGTTTTTACAAAAGTTTTTTTTCCTTTTCTAAAGAGCGCAGAAGCCGTATCACAACCACTTATTGCGTGCAGAAACAAAATGGGTTTTATAGAACGAGGATATTTATCAAAATTTTTGGAACAGTATATTTCAGTATTTACCTTTCCTTTGCCAACTTTTTTAAAGAAAATTTCTTGTTGATGAGATATGGTACGCTCAATTAAAATGACAAGTAAATCTATATCTTCTCTTATTGTAACAGCAGTTTTTTGACGTTTAGATTCAGCAATAGCTGTTTCAAAAATCAATCACCTCAATAAGTCTAAATAGTTAAACACTGCGCGCGCTCTGCCCTCTATCTCGAAAATAGCTCAATAAATAAAAAAATGTTTAAACAAAAGTTGTAGAGAATTTAATCCTCTACAATATTTATGATATATACAAATAGCATAAAGCCCATAGGAAACGAGATATGTATTTGCAATAAATGTGTAAAAAATTGATTTTTTGACTTTTGACCTTGGAATTTCTGTAGTCGCGGACACCCTACGATAAGTAGGTTTTGAGACAAGATTTAGGGTGCCAAAATAAAGTTTTATACAAGTTTATAGCCGACTATCTCTCATTCCGAGATACTTGCCCTTATTTTACTAATTTTCCTGGACTAATATGGGAAATTACATTTCTTTGGGATTTTTTGTATTAAATTTCTAGATATTACGATGTATGAATTCATTGGATGAGAGAATATTTCTTCCACATCTAAGTCAACATTCTAATCAACATACCAAGTCACGAGTGTAAAGTCATTATTGATTGTTGTCAATCAATGCGAAACTTAATATCTGACATAAAGTCAATTTATTGCTATATTTTTGGTTAGGAAATATAGACAATTTTTGGGGAATTTTTAATTTGGATGGGTTTTTTGTGAACAATTAAGCTTAAGTGATTTCCAATATGTACTTAAGTACATTTTGGAAATCACTTGTATTTTGCAATTCGAAATAACTTTTCATTTTCTCTAAAATTCCCTCTGAAAAAATTTTTTGTGTTTCGTGTCAGGATTTGAACTCACATTCACCAGAGACACATGTGTAAATCCCGTGTGTCTTACACAACTTAGCCACAGCGGGCGATGACGAACCATATTTTAATTTTGATGTTCAGGTAATTTCTAAATTTAAACTTCATCATTTTTCATATTTAAGTACTTAAGTTGAATTTTTCATCTATGATTACAAATGGGAAATTACATTTCTTTGGGATTTTTTGTATTAAATTTCTAGATATTACGATGTATGAATTCATAGGATTAGAGAATATTTCGTCCACATCTAAGTCAACATTCTAATCAACATCCCAAGTCACGAGTGATAAGTCATTATTGATTGTTGTCAATCAATACCAATCTTAATATCTGACGTAAAGTCAATTTATTGCTATATTTTTGGTTAGGAAATATAGACAATTTTAGGGGAATTTTTAATTTGGATGGGTTTTTTGTGAACAATTAACCTGAAGTACATATTGGAAATCACTTGAATTTTGCAATCCGAAATAATTTTTCATTTTCTCTAAAATGCCTTCAGAAAAAAAAAATTTGTTGTGTTTCGTGTCAGGATTCGAACTCACATTCATCAGAGACACATGTTCAAATCCCGTTTGTCTTACACAACTTAGCCACAGCGGGCGATGACGAACCATGTTTTAATTTTGATGTTCAGGTAATTTCTAAATTGAAACTTCATCATGTTTGAAACTTGAAACTTCATTGAAACTTCACAATGTTCTCCAGTTGAATACAATATTCTCCTATATTAGGATTGTTCATTTGCATAGAATGATCAAAAATTTCTCCCGGTGTTTTTATGAACCCTATCTCCATCTCCTTGCTATTTAGAAAACTTCAGAAATGAGCCACTTTATTTTTGAACGTTGAAAAAAAAATAAAACGTCTTTACGATCACGGATGATGTCGACTTTCATTTTGGTTATTTTAGGTTGGTTATTATTCATTAAATTTGGTGTTATTTTATTTAAGGAGATATCACCAGCAAACCAGTAAAACGTTTAGTATATTAAAGATAGAATAGATCCTTAGCTGCACTTCTCTTTACGGCAACGTATTTATGAGAGAGAAATTAAGACTTAGAGCTTATTTGATTATTATTTGGGCTTTATAAATTCTTAATCGGTGCTTAGTTTTTATTACACGATTATTGATGTGATATATCTATAGGCAGGCCTAGATAGAAGAAAAACATGGTATGGAACGTTACGAAAATTTTAGTATTACAATTTGATGCCTTCACGCCTCATGAAAAATACTAAATATTTTGGTTAGTATGTTATATTTTCTCTAAACACAAGTAAGTTTTATAAGAATGAACATTATTTTGAACTTATTCATAATTCTGTGTTGATATAATACAAAAAATAAAGTTCGTTGGTGTAATACCATAGAATAATTATATAAAGAAGCATAATCTCCTCCTCCATAATCTCCTCCAAAACTCCGTTTTGTGCTTCGTTACATTTACATTTTTAAACTTGTTACTTTCTATCTATAGCTAAAGATTCGCACTACAGTTCCAAGTCCCGTGCCTTAACAGCACTGCTGAGTAATGTAGATCAGAGTATTGAACAGTAGTATAGATTAGTGTGCGAATAGCAAACCTATATATCTAGTAATTGGCGCTATAGTTCAAATTCAGGGTATTAATAGCACTGATTCTAAATTCATAAAATCATCAGATCAACCTTCTAAATTATTATTTTTCATAATGGAAAATTTCTTCTGAACTTCAATAAATGTAACTTCTACTTTTCTTGCTTAAAGCAGAAAATCGCCTTCCCTTGGCTTATTAAACAAACATGGATTGTTACTCATACACAATAGTAATTGTTTAAATTTGTCTTTAATAATTGATTTTACAAATGTATATAATAACGAAATTTTTCAATAATAATTTATTTATGATTTAAAAAATTTGAATAATGTTTTTAAATAAATAAAAAAAAAACCTAAAAAGTTTGTCTTTTCAAAGTTGTTTATTTTTTATTTATTTAAAAATAAATTTCCACAAAGATGTTTCAATGGACAACATTTATTATATAATAATGTTATTTTTGAATATAGTGATTCTAGTTTTAAATTTCACTACTTAACAAATTGAAAAAGCAAAATCTCACTGATTTTATTATATTAACAATGTATGCACAATGAAAATACTTTTACTCATGAAATCCAAGTTTGTATGAAAATTTATTTTGAGAACAAAAAAATTTTTGTTTTTAAATACTTTTTTCTCCGATAGACAGCAAATATAAATTTTGCAGACTTATTTCAGTCAGCAAAGTGGCACTTTTCCTGCCTAGGCAGCAAAGCAAGTACTTTGCTGCCTAGGCAGCAAAATAATTAGACTTCATAGAAATAAACAGATATGGCGATTAAAAAAAAATTTTTTTAATCGATTTTTTTTTTCATTTTTAAAATTTTGCTTTATTTTTAAAGTAATAATTATTAAATTAAATATCATTGTAATTAATCGGAGAAAAAATTATATGTTCAACTCGGCAGCAAGGTAGATTGACTGCCTTGGCTGAATTCCTAGCCTCGCTCGCTCGGCTATGAACTATCAGCCGCGGCAGTCAATCTACTACTTTGCTGCCTAGTTAAACAAATAACTATTTCCTCAATGAAAAATAAAAATTTCGTTTTTCTATGTGAAAAGTAAACTCATTAGTGAAAAAAAATAACAAATTATAGTTGCTATGGTTTTTCATATAATTTTACAAAGTATTTTAAACAACGTAACCATGAAAAAATAGAATATGAATTTTGAATGTTTTGTTGTCGATTTCTAACTTTATAATTTATAGTAAATATCGATTATTATATATTACTATCATAGAAAAAATTGCATTTCCTACGCGAGATAAAAACGTTTTTCGTTCGTAAACATGTAAACAAATGTTTACTCACGAAAAAAAACAATGTTTTCATCTCTTATAGGAAAATATACTAAACTTTTTCCTCATGATTAATAGAGTATTGAGCTACCTATATTTTAATGCATTGTATTTCTATTAAAAAATAATAATAAAAAGTTGCTCAAATCTCATGAGGAAAAACCTCATACATTGTGCATGCACCGTAACAAAAATATAAGGGAACTTCAAGCTATTAACAAAAACAAAAAACAAGAACTAATAAATTATTTTGTTTTTCAATAATTTAAACGAAAACATTGCCTGCTGTATTTAAAAATTTAAACAAATGTTTTTTTAATTTGAATGTTCGCCACCGCACCCCCTAGTATAATCGAAGATAAGACGATATGGAGACCATTTTAATACAGCACGAAGGAAGCGAGTAGGGGTACGAGTGGTCTCGTAATTGTCGTCTCGGTCGCCTGCTCGCGTAATTGTGGATGCAGGATGGAATACCAGTTGTTGCGGAATGGGGTCAAATCTAACCCTTTTAGATGATACAGTTGCCCTAGCGTCCCGTTGTCTCGTTTCTGCGAAGGGTAGAACGAGAAGAATGAAATGTGTCTGAAGGAGTAGAATGGACATTGTCTGTAGAAGACGAAGTTTCGTCTAATCGACCCAGATTAGTACTCAAAGTAGGTGATTTTTGAGTTAAGTCATCTTCAGTTTGTTCCCTAAAGCAATGTTTTAATCTATCGATGGAGACTCGAATGTGTTGACCTTTACGGTTAATAACGAAATTTTTATCATCGCGGCTGATGACTGGGAAAGGATCTTCTTATGGAGGTTGTAGTGCTTTACGTACTAAGTCCGTACTAAGAAGACATGCGAACCAGACTCGAGAGCTTTGGAGATGAAAGCTTTAGGAGAAGCGTGTCTTGACGTAATAGAGGGAAGAAGGTGATTGTAATTCTCTGAGGAGGCTTATGTTAGTACCGTAAACGAGCTCAGCCGATGAAGATTGGAAGTCTTCACGGAAAGTGGTTTGTAAACCAAGTAATATTGACGCCAATATTCCTGTCCAGTCCGTTCTGTCGTAGGCAATTATCGTGGATTTTAGGCTTCGGTGCCAACGTTCGATGAGACCGTTACATTTAGGATTGTAACTTGTAGTGCGTTTACGTTCGAAACCGACAAGTTTTGACAACTCGTTGAAGAGATTTAATTCGATTTGGGAGCCCTGATTAGTGACGATTACTGAAGGTACTCCAAAGCCAGCAATCCAATTGAAGTAAAGAAGAGCTGAATCTACCATTTCAGCTGTGATATCAGATATTGGAATGATTTCAGGTCATGGAGTATAGCGTTCAATAATGGTATCACAATAGCGTTTGCCGTCAGAAGTAGAAAGTTTTTTTTATTCAAAGTTAAGCATGTCTTGTGTTAATTAGAACAGATAACAAATAAACGTCTCTGAATACCCGAAGATACCATGCTAACTAGGGTTTGAGAATATAAATCAAGTTTCTTTAAGAAATTTGTTGATGTTGATGTTAAGTTTTGGGGATTAAAATTGTCAGGCAATACCCACGCAAATAAGGTATTCCAGAGATGGAATGGAAAGCGATAGTTCTACTCCTTGTTATTTGAACCGTAAAAAGATGGGCTGCTACGGTTGCTCTAGTGTTGAACGCGGGTTTTGCAGACTCAGGTAAAATCGATTTAATTTTCGCGAATGCCCGTTCATCCATAATGTACTTATAAAAAATCGTCAAATCAGCGACATTTCGTCTATGTTGTAAGGAATCAAGTTCGTTTGTAAGATTTGAATTCCCGACCAACTTAATTGCTCTCCGTACAGAATCAAGCCATTTCACGCAACTTAAGTATGCTCCACCCCAATGTGAGAACAATATTCCATACAGGGACGTATAAAAGACTTGTATGTTTACTAAAAGAAGCTGTTCGCTTTCGAAAAATTTACGGCATCGACCCAAAAACCACAATTTTTGAACAGCATTTTTAGCTTGATTAAAAATGTGAGAATTCCACTTCAGATTATTTCAACTTCAACTCCTAAAAATCTAATAGATTCCGTTTCTACAATATCATTTGAATCAAACTGTAATGGTAACGGATTGGGTGTTGATAACCTAGTAAAATAACAAACTTCTCTTTTATTCGTATTAAATTCAACACTAATAGAAACACCCCAATCCAAAAGTGTTTTCAGATCATAATCTAAAGACTGTATCAAATCTGGTGTCTAGATCTAGTGTCATTAAGCGCATTCGGTGAATGTGGAATTGGCATTTCATGAGATGCATGGAGCATGCTATCATCAGCAAAGCTATAGATTGGATGAATTGTTGACTCCAACAAGTCATTAATATAGATGGAAAAAGAGTTGGGGAAAGAGCAGAACCTTGAGCAACTCCAGCATTAGTAGAAAATACATCCGATGAGACACCGTCAATATTGACCTGAAGTTTTCGATCAGTAATAACGGTACCCATGAAATAAGTTGCTCGTCTAAGTGATTACATCTCAAATTGCATATACGATTGTTATGCAGTAGTATCTCCAAATTAACATTCAAATTAACATTACCAAATAATATTATAACCAATTATTACCAATGTGAATTCAATAAAGATTATTTGTGCAAAATCAACAATCTTAAAATCAATTATTACAAAACACTTTTTTAAATTAAATAAAATTAAAATACAAAATTAAGAATCTTTAAATCAATTATTGCGAAACACTTTTTAAATTAAATAAAATTAAAATACAAAATCAAAAAATAATAATATTTTATAAAATTTAAATTGCTAATCAATTTTTTTTTACAAAAAATGGGTCAATTAGAAAAAACAATATTTTTGTTGATCGATGGCGATCGATGGTTTTTTGGTAAAAGGGAGTCGTGTGTGAAAATCTAGCGAGTCGAGTTCTGGGTAAAAATTACAAAAGTCAAGTGAAGAAAAGTTTTAATCATTCAATAAGCTAATATATTCAATAAGCTAATATATATCTTTAATCAATTTAAAAGTTTATGGTTATGGCTTAATAGTTAGAAGCCAAACCATTCCAATATATATAAAATTAACTAAACAGCTTCACTTCTATTTCACAAAATAATGTATATTTAGTTTTTTAAAACTTTGAAATATATTTACAATTTTTAATTTTTGATCAAAATTTAATTTCATTAAATTTTTATTTTTATAATTTTAATATTTTTATTTAAGGACTGTTGCCTCATCTGGAGTCAAAATTAATATAATTAAATTTTTATATATAATTCAATTTTATAATGTTTTTTTTCTTATATTAATAATAATAATCAAATACATTTACATTGTTGTAATCAGCTTATATATAATAATACAACCGGACATAATATAAGGGTCATATTTATTTATTTGATAGCAATGCACACACAAATCGCATACCAATTACATGAATTCTTATTTTCATAAAACAGGGTGTATGTGTTGTTACAAGTTATACAGTTAAAAAATCATATCAGTTACTCAATCAAAAGTTCCTAAATTAATTAATCTTGTAATCTAATAAATTAATTAAAGTTATAGCAAATAATCAATTAAAAAGCTATTACAGTTAATCAAGTTATTCAGTTATCTGTAATCTAATAAATTAATTAAAGTTATAGCAAATAATCAATTAAAAAGCTATTACAATTATTACAGTTGATCAAGTTATTCAGTTAACGAAATAATCAGTTGTTGCAATTAACCAGTAAACCAGTTTAATTTAGTAACCTAAGCGCCCGAAAAACTATATATGTAAATACGAACATCTGTGTAAACCTGGTGATCAAATAAATTAAACAAATTATTGACAAGTGTTCGAGACTTTTATATTAAAATAAATACTGGTGCTCACATAGTGTATCAAATCGCACTAAAATTGATGTTAAACCAGTTCCACATCATAACTTGGTACAGCTAATTAAATAATTGGCTCTACATCTCAATATAGTAGTGTTAGGCTATTAATTGCACTACAATGCCATTCTATGTCAAATGCCTTGGAAATAACAAGAGCAACTCCAAAAGTTTCGCCATGGTTATCAAGCGACTTGTTCCTCTTCCCCTACCTACGAAAACCGTAATTTTCTTACGTTCAGAATTTTTGATGATTCCAAGTAGCTCATAATGTTAAAATTAACATATTTATCAAAAATTTTAGCAATAATGGACAAAACTGATATGGGTCTGTTATTTTGAAGGATCGGCTTTGTTCTTTGGAACAGGTTGAACGCTAGCAATTTTCCAAACTTCGGGAAAATTCCTTTTTATATGACAAATAAAACATGGTGTTCACCACGTATGGAAGTCATGTAAAGTCAGGGGATTTTATTTTGGTCAGGGAAAGTCATGAAATTTAATCATTACTCTAGAAAAATTTTAATTTTAACAAAAACTTTTGTTAAAAATTATATCTCAAATATGGTCCGGTTGGAGAAAAGTTATATTTTTTCGTTTATATGCACAAAAAATACCCTTTGTATCCTGTCGCTGTGACAATGTATGATCTTGACAGTTTGCCTATTTGCACTAACCGACTGACAAATAAAACGGCAAAAGAATATGTATGAGGACTCTCGTCATGCATCTGATTTCTTCGTCTACTATTAAAGACGATAAATTTGACTATTGGTAATAATTTTTATATAATATTATTCAAAACAAAGAGATCAGCAACAGCTTATGCTGTTGTTGTAGCGACGGGTTTGGTGCTCCATGTCCAGGTTCAGGAACTCTGCTACTGCCCTTGGGCGGTACCACAAATCTTCCTGCGTCAGGTTGATGTAAATTATCAGGACAAATGTTGATTGTAAAAAAATTGGTTGCAGAACAATTTTGTTTAATTGTGTTTTCTGAATTGCAAAAAACGTTGTGTGCAACTCGTTGTCAATTACGACGCGTGCGGAAAAAATCAACTTTGTGCAACTAGATAAACAAAGTACTATTATTATGATTTGGACCTTTATACGAAATTATAATTTTATTTTACACTACACCGGAAAGCTCAAAAAACTATATGAAAACTGAATTTAAGACAAACAGAATTTACACTTGGAAATCTCTTATATTATGAATCAAAGAAAAATTGTAAAGAAACTTATTAATGGGCTAACAAATAAAATAATTTAGTTAAAAACAAATCAAAAATTATATAAATTAAAATTCAAAAAAAAGCTTACATTAATTTATCTTGAATGTTGTCTTCTTCATGTTTTATTTTACGTCTTCGTTTATCTTCTGTGATAACTCCCTTTATTAACAATTCCCCAGACATTTGATTTAAAATAGTAAGTATTGCAGTTTTCTTAAGACTTCCTTAACGGTGAACTTTGATCTAAACAATTTTCCTCAAAATGCTGCGAACAAATTACATCATGTTTCTCCGGTCTCCAAGGTTTTAAATTTAATGCTTTTAACCATGCCTTTAAATATTTCGTATCGGTTGGAAATCTATACAACATTTCATAACTATTATTATTTAATTAACTTTGCAAAATTTTAATGTTTTCAAAGTGTAATGGATATTGCATGTCCAAATAAAACACAACACGTCCAGATAACATTATTTTTTAAACTCAATTTTCTGGTATAAAATTGATATATTTTTAAACAATTATTTATAAATGAACATAAATAGAATTTATTAGAACCATTATTATAGTTTATTAAATTAAAACTTTATTTTGCGATCACACACAATTCTTTGATTCTAATTGAACATTTGAAAATTATATACTAATTGACTTGATTTAAAAATTATACTAATTGATTGAATAAAATTTTAATTAACTACTGATCATGGATCAAAAAATGATCGAGAATTTAAATAAAAAATTTTCAGTTTTCTTGTTTCTTTTCCTCCTGTCTCTTTCTCGTATATAATTTAATAATTTCTCCTTCCATATTTCATCAGACCAAACAAAAAAATTCATTTAAACGAGAAAATATTTCCATCCATTTAAACGATAAAATATTATTTACAAATGAACAAAACTGTATTTCTGTACATATAAAATTATCAGCTTTACAAAACTAAAAATTTTCATGTAGACATAAATAAAAAAATGTTAAAATTTTATTGACTAACTGTAGCAAACATAAAAAACTCTTATGTTTGTTTCTTTATAAAAAAATAAAGCCCGAGTTGCAACAAATTGGCAAATTATTAGCGATTTTCTATATACATACATGAATATTCTTAGTTTAGATTAAAATTGAAAATAGTCCGCCGAAACTAGGAGAAACGAAGATAGTGATGATAGAAATAACATCACTATCTGCTGTTTATTCTAGAAGAAAGGACTATGATAATCGCCAATCGCGACTTGCAACAATAATTGCTTTGATGATGTAAAATATTTATTATTGAATGACGATGTGAGAATTCACGTCAAAAAGAAAAAGAAACAGAAAACCTGGCTGTATACAAAAATACAGCTATACATACATGTATGAAAATTATTTAAATTATTTATCAATTTTTTTTTCTTTTTAAATATATTTAATAATTATTTATTTTATACTTATTTTGTTTACTTAAAAATATTTATTTATTATTTAAAATTAAGAAAAAATATTTTCATTTATTTATTTATTTGAAAAAAAAACATATATTTATTTTTTTTACAAAAATAAAAAATATTTATTTACTTATTCTATTTAGTTAATGCATTTATTTATTTATTTTGAAAATAAAACCTATTTATTTATTTAATGTATTTATTTATTTACTTATTATTCTATTGATAAGAGATTTCCAAGTCTAAGATCGTTTGTTGAAAAAAAAAACAACCAAATACGGTACAAATGACCAATGTCACCTAATTCTTGAATTCTCGCGCTCGCGAGCACTCCCCAAAAATGCACGTGAGAACCGAAAGGTTAGCCCCTAAGACCAGATTCTATAATACGGTTTCTGCCCCAATTAAAAAGAAACAACCATGACTGTCACGATATGGAATATGACCATGCTCTACTGACCCATACATGGTTGCTCTACCTAAAACTAAACTAAAAATAAATTACTAGAACTAATGCCGTTCTTGGAAAATGCTCCCGAGCGCCAGACTTCAAGTCTTAAACTCCATAGACATTGTTCTATTGCAAAACTTATTATATTCAAATAGGACTAATGTTGAAATTGTATGAGGTGAAGCCTAGGGCTTGCAAATCGGAAAAAACCGAAACCGGTTACCCGGGTTTTTGTCGATTTTACAAAACCGAAAAAAAAACGGGGTTTGCCGTGAAAACCGGGTTTTTCTGTAAACATCGAAAGTAAATTTTATTGTTTCTTCTAGAAATTAAATTTAGTTTTTCGTATTCTGGATACAATAGAATATAGATCCATTGATTAAAAATCGTATAGAAATGGATCGCATTTCTGCATAAAAATATTCGTAACCTACAGTATAGTTGTTAACATCGTATACGTTTTCCTAATACAATGTGGAAGACTTTAATATCGTCGTTTGCGGATTTACCTTCGTAATTTTTTTTTAGTTTGTTTATATTAAATTCTTAAGTATCTTATTATATTAAATTCTTAAGTTATCACCGAAATTGCAAGCTGCATGGGAAGGACCTTACAACATTATAACCAAGTTGAATGACGTGGTTTATAGAATTAGGAAAGGCCATCGAGGCAAAGCGAAAGTCGTACATTTGGAAAGATTGGCCTTATACAAAGGAGAGCTAGATCCTGTTCGGGACGAACAGGCTTAAGTGGAGGGTAATGTTACGAGTACAGAAAAAATCTAGACGATTACAGAAAGATCTAGACGATTACGGTCACTTCCAGGAAAATAAAATCAACAAAACACACAGAAAGTGAATGAAATGAATATTGTTGTTGTTGTACATATTCTTAGAAATAAGGTCTACATAAAACAAATGATTTTATGAATCAAATCAACATAACGTAAAATAATCGAATATTCTAATATTTTCTCAAGGTTTCTAAAAAGTGACCGCGAAATTTCTAGAGATTAAGCAGAAGGTATATAAGAAAATTAATTCTTGTAGTTTTTAATTAGTTTATTTTAAACCTGCGATTGTGAAGTTAAAAATTAAAAAAGTGATCTTTAAATTAGTTTTTGTGTAAAGTTTTTGTAAATAAAAGTTATAAGTGTTATTAAATAGAAATATTTTGTGTATTATTTTGAACGTTGTGAATTGGAAATTTGTACAATAAACCGTTGGAGTTTCGAAGCTGTTGGAAGAATATTCTAGTTGGGAATATTGTTTGCTGATTGTTTTCCTGTTGTTGTGGAACAGTTAAGGTGTTGAATACTTAATAAAACCTGGTGTGTTTGCTTACTAATCAGTGATCGAACTCAGAAAGAGATTGGGAATTGCGTTTATCGAATTGAGAGTAAGGCCAATTCGAAGGAGGTTAAGAAAA